>OX459096.1:9358466-9858466 GCA_949775045.1 Metridium senile | reverse complement strand
ATCATCTACAAAAAAATGATCATAGAGTATGTAACATTCAAAAGTGAATGCCAATAAGCGACGGTTGGTGAAAGGGGGAGGGGGGGGGGGGGGGGGGTTAGGGTGGGATTGTTTAATTGTTACTGAATTGTGCATGACATTTGTTTTGCCTCGAGGCTGTGTAGGATCTCGTTTTTCAATGATATTTTTCAGGATTTCTTGTTGTGCATAATATGGTGTTTCAAGGTTAAAGTTGTGCCCTTTTGGTCATTTCCATTCCCCAACCCCCTCCCCTCCGACATTCTCCGATTTGTTCAGTCAATGAATATGAACACGTTCTATCAAAATGTACAACAAACTATTCCTGTAATGGTTGATAGATTGTATGCATCTATGCCGGCTCATATCATCTCTTAAAGATACACTAGCAAGCAAACTAAAATATAACTTCACAAAGACAAACTGTTGACCAGAATGTTTTTTCTACTGTGTTTATTGTTATTTTCTCAGCTGTCGTTGTTAATTTGTGTATGTCAATATTCTCGGAGCGGAGTTGTTTGCCAAAATATTTAGTGAAGGGGTAGTGGGTATGGGTTTCCTGCCCAAGTTAGCCGGAGACTTGTGACATGTTGCAAGATGTTAGAAAGTGATATTTATTTGTAATTTGTGTATGTAAAAATACAAAATACTGAATCAAGTGAAAATATTTAGTTGAAGTCATTATTGAGTCTGATTGACCTGTTTATTTAGTGTCCCTTTATTCGAACCACGTGGCCAAAATGTGCTCTACGTGTTAAAGTAAGCTTCTTCATTCTTTACTCGGTAATCAACAATGGGAATTTTTACTTGCGGTGTATTGTTTGGGCAATAAGAATCACATTCTTTAAATACCTTACTGCCCAAAAATGCGCGGGCTTCTAATAATGGTATGCTAGGTAACCTGGCTCTCTGGAATTGTAGTATATTATGAATGAAGTCATACAAACACACCACTTAGGTACCTGCACTATCTAGGGGTATGATAAAAACGATATTTTAGCCTTTCTTGATCGGAGGTTGCTTGTTTTTGTCTAGGATAAATTGACCATCTTGTCGGAAGTTTGATTTGGGTTTCGTTCCAGCAGTTTGGAGTGTTCTGGTGCAATTTCCAAATAGTAGCAGCAGTTGAGGTCAGTAGGGTCAAAAATGCAACCGATGGAATTACTAGTAAAGAACCAAAAGAATTAAGGTACGCCGTTTTCTTATTCTTTTACAGTGAGGACACTCAAACCGTGAACATTAATTTGAGCTTTTTTTGTTACTTTTTTTTAACCTACATTCAATGAGTGAATAGATTAGAAATGTGATTTATTATATGAACACTTAGTGTATTTGAACCCCGGGGGGGGGGGGGGGGGGGGGGGGGGGGGGGGGTACTCCCATATATTTACTATACGGGGACGTTCCGCCAAATAGGGTATGGTTTTTTGCCTTGGCGTCTTGAATAGGGTATACAATTTAGCCTAATTTGTCTTAAATTGCCTTACCTAGGGTATACAATTTCCCCCTTGAGTCTTGGATAGGGTCTACTTTTTACCAATTTGTCTTGAAATAGGGTACATATTTTTAGGATTCTGCCGTCTTAAATAGGGTCAGGGTTTAGAGGTACCAGCTGAACGTCCCCGTCAGAAACTGGGTCAAGTACCCCCCCCGGGATTTGAACTCACTGCTTCATTTTTAGAGGTTTTGAAGCAGTGCAAGCTTCAGTGAAATAATAACATGGAAAAAGTCAAGAGTTCACGGTTCGAGTTTCCTCACTGTAATAGCATTTTCTAGGAAGTTACTTTTGCAAGACCTATAAATGCTATTCATTGAAATACCTGTATGTGTCGAGTTTGATTTTGCGCGGGCTTTTCGCGGCATGCTGTTTAACACACAGACACAGGTAATATAAGAAAAAAAAGTAAGCTTCATTTTCTTCATGGTTTTCTTTGGTGCTACAAACTCTTCTCCTTTTTGTTTTGCTGTTTTATTTGAAAAAAAAGGAATGATTCTGACGTCTGTCTAAGGGCCCCAGGGGGGGGGGGGGGGGGGTACTCCGCTACGATTTGGGTAGGGGTGTTCCGCTGGGATCCTAAAACGGTTACCCTGTTTATGACAGAAAAAAACAAATTCTTATACCCTGTTTATGACAAGTGATAAAAATGGGACCCTGTTTATGACAGTTTAGGACCATGTTTATGCCGCGAAAACGTGCTGAATTTCCCGAAAAACGAAAGACCACGCTGCTCATCATATTACCTAATTACTATACCTGATTATGACAAAAAAAAATAAGGAAATGGGGAAATGGGGTAAATATATACCCTGTTCATGACAGAAAACTAAAAAAACCATACCCTGTTTATGACAGAAAGCTCGAAAAACCATACCCTGTTCAGCGGATCATCCCCGTATAGTAAATATATGGGAGTACCCCCCCCCCCCCCCCCGGGCTAAGGGCCGAGGTCGTTTAACATCTGGGAGAGGACTGGTTATATTTAGCACTGAAATAGCAAAGGAGTCAAGGTTGTTTTTTAACCGATATTTACTCAGGGGCTGGGCGTGTGGATAATTGCAATAAATAGAGAAGTGATTATTTTAAAAAGTAAAAATGACCAGCCTTTTTTGATGAAAAACTGTTCATTTCTTAATTCAAAAAGCGCGCGAAACGCTGTAGGTGACATGATTATCGAGAAAGAATGTACAATGAATACAATCATAGTTAATAATCTATTAACTATGATACAATGAAAAAAGCACACTTTTAATAAAAATAGTCAATGGGGCAGAGTTGACATAGATTGAGCTTTTGTATTATATTTTTACTTTAAATATTTAGTAAAATTTGAAAGTGAACTTTACGTAACTTTCTTTAATTTTCAAACATTACCCCAAAAACAATTATGTTTCTGAAATTGACCCTCCCCCCTCTCATCCCCCTCCCTGATAGAAAACTACCTGCCCCAGAAGGCCCAGAAGGCCTATCGGGCGCACTGAGTTCACGAATCGGGCCTCCTGTGGCGTGTGCTCAAAACTGCTTGACCTGTTGTTGAGACAAGACGTAAAAATTGCTAAAGTGCACATTTTTCTTGCTTATTGCCACAACATCTGGATTACCACGGGTTTACATAACTTTTAAACTCCTCAAAATTTACACATTGGATGAAAAAGCACTACGAAAAGATTAGGTTCTAAACTGTTTGTAATTTGACTGCCATTCAAAGTCGGTCGACAAGTGGCCACAGTGCAGTAAATTCGACATCAATGGAAGTATGAAGAAGGTCTTTTGCTGCATTTTTTTGCTAGCTCTGTGTAATACAAGTCGATAAGCTGTGAAGCCCAAAGAAGAACTGTTGTATAAACGAAGAATTTGGGTGTTTTAAAACTTCAAAAAACGTCAATAAAGCTACGAATATTTATCTTACAAGACAGCTTTGAAGCCATGTGACTCGAAGTGTCACTGTCATTGTCCAGATGATCACAACGAAACCGTCAAGTTTGTCGACAAGCTATACAGTGTGGTCCGGTGCCTCACCTTCTACAAATGCGAGGAGCTTCAGGTAAATCATTTGATCTTAAATGTAATTACAATTATATGTTTTCTTGCGAGTTATTTCTAAATGAACGAGCCTAGTTTTTCAAATTGATGAATCTTTTAAGCTCATTGTCTTCACATCTATAGAAATTGTAAACAAAAGACATATTGTTAGAAACTAGATTTAGCTTTTACTTTTTAACTTTCTAGTGTTTTGTAAATAGAGATTTGAGTATTTATAATTTAAGAAAATTATTTTGCAAAATGTAAGTAATAGATATGACATCGATCAGGTAGACAAAAAAAATTGGGTCCCTTTTCGATGTACTGGAAACCTATTGTATTCTTGGTGAGACTCGTTTGTTCTTTAACTTGGGGTATCTTTGTTTGTATTCATTACGTAGACTGACCAATACACGGAGAAGGACCCACAAAATTTTTCACTCCACTAAAGGTTCAGTATTATTTAGATAATATATCCCGAAAACAGATTATTTCAAACATCACAATGATCAGCATTTTCTTTGTTATGCTTAATAGACTCTTGATTGGCTAGGTAGTTATTATTAAAGAATAATCAAACAAAAATATTGAAGGCTAATCTATTAGATACTAATACAATTATACAATAGAAATATAATCAATAATATGCTTTAGAACTTTAAAATAATTATTTTTTAATATATTAGCAATTTTACTATCATTACTCAAAACTTTGAAAATTTATTATTGGAATAATAAAAATTCAAATGTTATGTTTTAGAAGGGGGGTAAAAATCATACAAAAGCTTTTGAGAGGGGGTAATTTTTAAAAATATTGACATTAAACGAAAACCACCAGCCCCCCCTGCGATGAAATAAACGAACAGTCCCTTACTGATATAACTTACAAAGCTCAAATATTTTGTCTAATTATTTTCTTGCCATTTCATATCCCTGGTTAAAACACTTAAAGTACAATTAGTTTAGTAGGGGGGTGGTGGATACCCCCTGCCTCTTTGATTATATATCCAGGCGCAAAACCTATTTGATATATTATACGTTTAATTTGTTACAGCATTATAATACTATAGTTTCATGTTATCTTTCACTGCTGTACTATTTGACAAAAGGTGCATTTGCACAGGCTAAGCCTCGATTTGTTTTCAAAATGTTCACAAATTCCAAGCAATTCAATTTTTTTAGCGCTTAACAATAATTGAATTTACTAACAATAATTGAATTTACTAACAATAATTGAATTTACTAACAATAATTGAGTTATGTGCCTTTTGTCAAAAGTACTGTCTGATAACTGGATAACATGAAATGGTTCTACCATCGCTTGCATCTACCTGTTAATGGTCGAGAAAAAAACATGTTCTGTCTCGCAGTCAAACTTCAAAGATCAGTGATCCAAACATCACAAGTTTGTAAACCACTGTTGTAAAAAAAAGGCTAGAAATTTCAAGATATTTATCACCACTTACATCTAAACCTGTTAATAGATACGACAAAAATATAATATACAAAATTTTATGTATTTAGAGAATCACATTGGGAGATAGCGAAGTTTACCACCAAACTTTGGAAGTGTACGTCTAGGTATTTGTTTGTTGGGCACAGCCAAGGTTTTTTCTAATTAATAATCCATTGGAAGCTATTGTTTTGTTTTAGATATTCTTGGTTTTCACGTGACATCATCAATTTTTTTGTTTTGGAAATATTAGTTATATTAACTTCTGGCAGTAATACTCTTTAAAGCTCCCCTAAACAAACATTTGTGCTAAATCTTGTGTCTTTGCTGTGTTTTGGTTTCGAAATATAAGCAAGACAATTTGTGTCACGCAACTCTAGTCACGCATCTTTAGTAGTCGAAAATCAAGCTAGATTCATGTCAGTTTAGTATTTATCGATGTTTGATTGAACTCAAAACCTTAGAATTATCATTGGAAAGCTAAATTAATGGCATTTTTGCCGTAAATTTAAGGAATTTGTTTTTTTTTGCCAAGTTTGGCTTTTGGCCGCCATGTTGGTGTCTCTCAGAGGGACACCAACACGGTGGCGCCATACATTTCACTGTAATCAAGGTGCATATTCACTGGCGGTCCGTATTCGGTCACAATTAGTCCATTTACCCTCAAATTTGAGCAAATCATAAATTGGTCATCTGGCTTTAAGCTAATGTGGCCTAGATTGCTATTTGTATCACAGAAAAGATCTGGTTAATGATATAATCAACACAACCGGAAATGCTTTTGCCATACATTTCTTACTAAAAATGTTTAGTAATAGCTTGACTAAAACTCTGCTAATATTCATTCTTCTGAACTCATATTTGCTAACACTGCTATATAAAGTATGTGCTTCATGAATTCAATGGTTGTTTACAGTTTAAGCGACAATTTAAGGACTTTCAATATGATCACTTGATCGGTGAAAACCAAGAATTCCAAGTTTTTGGATTTTTAAGGTTGATATACACCTAATTTTAAGAATGTTGTCACTTGAAAATAGAACAGTAATTTAGTAACAAAGGGACAACAAAAGAAAGAGTTCAGCTTGAGTGATCTTCTTTTGTATTTTAATTAATTTCTTTCCCACTAAATTATTAAAGTCAGGACAACCTTCTTGCAATTAGGTGTACACCTACAATTAGGTATAACATTTGCAAGAATGCACCCAGGTTGAACATCTTACCATCCATGTAAGATCATGCAAGATCCTGGCATGTAACCCTCAATATGCAAGAACTTGCATGAACTTTTAAGTTTCTGCCAATATTTAATTAAGTTTGATAAAAGAATGGTGTTATTGTAAAATTAATTATTGTAAGTAATCTTTTTCGTGTTGTATGTAAGTATATATGTTTATAGCTTATATATGTTTATAGTATCCTAAAAGCCCAATAAAAGAATGGCGTTATTGTAAAATTGAAAAAAAAATAAAAAAATAAAGTTCTTCCCAAGATCCTTCCTAGAAATTTACTTGCCAAGGTTTTAGTAATGGATGATCTTGCAAGATATTAACAAGATGCTCAACCTGGGTGCATTCTTGCAATTATAGGTGTAAATGGCTCACCCTTTCCGTAAAAGTAATTTGATCACTTTCAGTCCAGTCACATATACTTGGAGTCCATTTAATGTGATGACAAAGCTTAAACAACTATCACCTCGCAGCCATTCTTAGTGTCGTCACGCAACGTCCTTAGTGGGGACAGAACGTTGCGTGACAACACTAAGAACACCTGGCCCTCTAGGTTGGCGACTAGTGGTTCATCAAGTAGGTCTCTTTTTACACTCAATTCAAGAATCATTGTCTAAATATAGATCCATTTAATTTTGAGCAAAGCTTTTTTGTTTTTCTTATCTTTTTTGTAAAATACCTTTTCATGGTTCTTGTCTATCAACCTCAGAATCGATAGGGTGTAATATATTCTTTAGAATTTGAACACAGTCTGTAATGAATTTTGAATTGTTTCAATTTGTTTCATGTATACATGCCTTAAATTACTACCGCGAGCTGTAGTGACATTCTAAAACAATAATGATATAAAATATTACACGCCATCAAGAGAGAGGTTGATCGATGATAACCGTGAAAATGTCTTTTACAAAAATATAAGCAGAACAAAAAAACACTTAGTTCAAAATCAATGGATCTACATTTTTATAAATTATTATACGTGACAATGACATACTATCCTTGCGTGATTAAATTGATCGAGAATGTTGTGACGCCGAAAGTGACGTCATCGTGTATGTCATGTAGCCCCTTGACAATCAATTGCATGTAGTACAAATGTACATTCTGTCGTCGTGCTAGTGTAGTCTGTCGTCGATTTCCATATAGTTTATCGTCGATTTTCATATAGTCTATCGTCGATTAGAGCACGTATATGATGAATAATTCGCTGCTATTCAAGATGGTTTTTAAAATATAGTATAGACAAAGTAACTTGTGGATGCAAAAGCCTTTCTCAATGAATACCGTGACTTGGGGGACAGGTCAGTATAAATACACAAACTACTTTCTAGTTAGCTTGCATGTTGGCGCAGCACAAGCTAGACCTAAATCGTTCAGATACTTTCGACATAGTGTAGAGAGAGCAATAGACTGTATCATGCAACTTGCTTGCCAGTGAAGTCTACGAGTGCCCCCAGTGCCATTTTGAAAGCTAAAGATATCACCTGAGATGCGCAAAACGAGGTTGATAGCCTTGGTTTGTTTGCTAGTTTGTTTGTTTTTGGTGTGTCGCTGTGTGATTCTTGTGTAAATACTAATTAGTTGAATTATATCGCTTTTCATATAAAACTGCACTTTAGAATATTGCAAAAAGGAGACGATTACACGTTGTTTCTAGACTGATTTCATGATAGGTGGGCCGTGAGTGACGAAAACGTTTTGGCAGAAAGCAAAGCAATCAGTCTAAAGCTGTTTCATGATAAACATTGCTATGTGAAAACCAACATTTTTTTAAAAACCGTCAGAATAACTCCATAAATGTATCTGGTAAAATTGAGTTCCCTTTGATGTGGAGTAGTACACACGTGTTATGAGGTGTTGCAGTGAAGGGTTGCAGTGAGGATCTCATTTTGATGGAATTTTAACATGCCGCAGAGGTGTATCCGATAAACTTTTCATTCGAGCTAGGTATACAAGCATTTACATATAAAATATTGAATAATTTCGGGAAAAGTATGTGCAAAAGTGCAATTCACTCTATTCGACGTTAGTAAATGTTCATTGATATATCAGATATCTTTTTATTAATTGTAAATAACGTACTATTATATATTTACTGTAAATGTTTTATTTGTTGCTTAATAAGATATATCAGATATCTTGAATAATTTTAGAAAGGTATATAATGATAAAAAAAAAACAACTAAATACATCGGCTTCATGCAACGTAAAGCAGGTAAATGTAGCAATAGTCTTCGAGTTGTCCGCTAAAAAGGACCTAAAGCTTACCAAGAATGGTGTGCAGTTGTTCGAGGAGAGCCAACTGGTCAAGAAAGTCCATGAATATTGTGATAACACCAAATGGAGGGGAAAAAGAGAGAACGAAAAAGAGAAAGTAAGAAAAAGAAAACGAAAGAATGAGAGAGGAAGAGAAAGAAAGAAAATAATGTTTCATATTTAACTAGCTCCCCTAAATAGTAATCATGATGATATGGTATATTTCATGACTAAAAGCATTTGTCTGCCTTTTTGATTATATATAAGCAAAAAAGTTGTTTTTGTCTTCAATCAGTATTTGCGGGATGACCTTGTGGCATGTTTTCAGTAACATTTTCGGTTTTTATGTAAATCAAATAGGTAAGCTTTGCGAAAAGCGTGACATATGTCGAATCAAGTAACCGGAACAGAACACACGTATTCCGTAACCTCAGTCTTACGTAACGGATAAAACACCCTCCTACGCCCATCCGATGAATTAGGGGTTCAAGAATGCATTACACTACCAGGAGTCCACTACTCGTGGTCCAAGAAAATGTTTTTCAGTCGATCCACCAAAGAATAAATCGGACTAAATGTGGACTAAGTCTTGATCCTATCCTGATTTAAATAGGTTTCACATTTGTTTGGATGTTTAAATATATTTTGTTAGTTAGTTTTTGCTTGTTATTACCTTTTTAAAAGAATTATAATTATTAGTCTTAATTTGCTCAACAACTGTTAACAACATATAGGCTACGCCTCCTTATATGGAGGATAGCAGCTTCAAAAATTGAATTATCCGTGTATATGTTATACTATAAAAATAAACATTGATACAATCATATTTGCATGCAGCGCATATCGGGAATTCCGCAAGAAATTGTAATCGTAATCTGTCAATCACTCGGTTCTTATCCGATTATGCAGGTGCGCCTCGCGTGATATATGCCGCAAAAATCATACCTTGATCCGCATTTTCTCAACTCAAAGAAATACGAATAATTCTGCGAATGCATGAAGACTCGGATGAAGAGGTAACGATTTGCATTTTGTCTTGATTATCGTCAGTTTCGGAATTTTGAACCTTCCTTGCTATCAGTGACTCTTGTGGCGATTTTTGACGAGAAAACGAGGCTTGCCTAAAATGTCAACGAGAAGAGAAACTCCAGGAGTTCTAAACGCTAGCAGGGAACTTCGAATCCGACTGAATAATGCGATAAATCGAAACCTCTCGATTTGAATGCCGTATAGGAACTGTAAGCCGAGGAAAACACTAGTAAGGAACTTCGAATCCGACTAAATAAAACGAAAAACCGAAACCTCTCGATCGGAATGCCGTTTAGGGAAATCTTAGTCTGAGAAAACAGACGTTGTTTCGCTCCTCTTCCCACCGCAAAACGTTAGCAGGGAACTTCGAATCCGACTGAATAATGCGATAAACCGAAACCTCTCGATCTGAACGCCTTTAAGGGAACTCTAGAAAAAACACTAGCAGGGAACTTCGAATCCGACGGATTAAAACGACAAAACGAAACCTCTCGATCTGAATGCGTTTTTAATTTGTCGAGTTGAACTAATCAAAATCACTTAGGTAAATCAAAGGTAAATCAGTTAAAGGTAAATCATTTTTTTTTTATCACAGCATAAGTGAATTCTAAAAAAGTCCTCAGTAATACATTTCTATTCAAAATCATTGCTTTTTCATGATTATAAAAATATATCCAAAACTCCTTAGTAATAATAATAATAATAGTAAGTTCTTTTATAGCGCACTATACATATGTCTCAGTGCGCTTATGTAAAACATGATAGTAATGAGTCTTTATAAAATTGGTCAATATTTAAACGAATTTTTAATGATGCGGAGTGCTGGAATTCAAGTTGGACTAAAAATAACACGAAACAGCAGAGACGTCTATAAAAATGACAACAAATCGAAATTTGCATTTTGGACGTTTATATTTTGCTGACCAATGTTTATCCAAGGAACAGACTTATTGACGCCACACGTTAAAACCATTTATGACATGTCTGTCAGGTTCTCGCACTTTTAAAAGCTTTTAAGGATCATTTGATATTCGATGGGAGGAGATGGACCATTTGATATTTGAGGGGGGGGGGGGGGGGGAGGTTAAATTCAAAATTTGGATAAATATCTCTATCCTTTAAAATATATAGTGCAACGTAAAAATACGACAACATATATCGTGCAAACTTATATAAATAGACTAAGCGGAAAGCTGAGCCGAACTATGCTGAGAGAGGACGTTCTGTCAAAGCATCAGACTTTCAGTCTGAGAAGTCAACAATTACGTCACATAGTAGGGAAAATCAATGAAGCTAGTATAACCTGGTTTAATTTAAGCAATTTGTCGGTTGTCAGTTGAGAATCTTCATCAATGTCGGTTGCCTTCCATTCAAATGGATGCCAGAGGTTTGAGGATTTTTTTACGATGTAAAGTAGTTTCGAGGAGTATATTTCTTTGTCTTTGTTTGGTAAAGAGTTATTCCCTATAAAAGAAAATAAGCCCCTCGGGAACTAGGGCCGCACTCAAAACCTATTTCATATTTGTCTAATCATTTTAAAAATCCATGGTGACTTACCAGCATGCTCTGCGCTGTTTATTTTGATTCGAGTGCTATTATTCATTCGTAGTCAGCCGTATTACGAGAAAACAAATACAGCAAAACGCTAAACGATTTAGTAAGAGCGAAAATACCCACTCACATTGTAACACATTGTAACGAAATGTCTGAATATGCGATTTTCAGTGATTGTGAAGTGTAGTGATAGTGGGACTTAAAATAATGTTTGATATAAACACGTGTCTACTAAATATTTAAGTTTAAGAGATTTTAAGTTACAATTATAAACTGTATTCAAAAAATGATTCAACGTTTCGACATTGTGACAATCACTTTTATAATACAATGCTTTCAACATTTTTATTTGTTGCAGAAAACAATGGCTCAACACAGCCCACCAGCACTAGTCTGGCCACAAAAAACCTCAACTTAAGCGAACGCTTACAAAGACTTGATGAACAGAGAAGAATGCATCTTGCCCAGCTGCAATACAGCAGAGACAATAGAATGGCTGATGGAAGTACTACTAGTAATAAAGGCTATACACTAAGGTAAGATGGCGAAGCTGTATGATTATATCTTATTGGACAGTTTGATGTGTAATATGGCTGGATATTTCAATGAGACGCAGTATTTTGACTACCATAGAAACAGATTTCAGATTTCAGTACAAACGCTAAAGCAAGAAGAAAATAACCGCTGGTACCCAGGGTATATTTTGACGATCCTTTAAACAATGTTTAATATCGTTTTACTAGATACTCGTTAAAATTATGAGGTGATGTCATAAGATTGTGATTAACGGATAATTATTGCGTAACGGGGAATGGGTAGAAATACGGTCGATACATAAAGCGGTAATGTGTTTTCTTTCTTACAAAGTTTATATGACCTTTGTTGATTAGCAACCATCCTAATTTTTCTTGTTCTAGCTTAGAGACCCTGTGATTGGACATTATATATGACACCTGCCATTATTTGCATAGTATATTTAAAAGTACCATTGTTCAATTGTAACTTCTAAAAATATGCATATTAGTTTATTTACTTAAGTTCTGTTTTAATTTGCAGTGACTACATAGATTACACTCCATATTACTACCAAAGTAGGGCTCCTACACCAACTCCTTCAAATTTTGTCCCTAATTCTCCAGTCAACCAACCCACTTACCAACCAGGAAACCCCAATACTTCTTCTGTACTACAACAACCTTCAGAACAAAACAATAACATGTCACAAAGAACAAGTCAGCTGAACACAAACAAAGAAGAGGAAGAAACTGTCAGTCTACGACATCAACTTCTTATTGAAGTTCTCTCCCAAATAGATAGCAAAAAAAGAAACCCTAAGGTGCCGAGTCGTAAACTAAACGCTGACAGCGGTGTTGCTTTCGACTGGGGTAAGATGCCGAGGATCGGCTCCGTTCACTCAGTTCACGGTATCGTCGAGTCGACACCAAATAACACAGCGTCAACTAAATCGCCTCCGTCTAGCGAGAAGGATAGCTCAGCTGAGAAACCCGTCACTGATATGAGTAAAATGAAAGTGTCAGAACTCGCTAAGCTTATTCTAGGCGGGACTTTTGATGGTTTACTGGATACATCGTTAGATAAAAACGACCAAGCAATGACCAGTAACCTAATGACGAATTCAAATCAACCATCACCTCCATCGCCAAGAGTTCAAGTTCATAGTAGTCAGATTAATAATATAGGAGGAAGCGTGGAAACACCAGCCCCAACAACGGCCAATACTAAGGAGCAACATTTAGATGACAGACAGCTAACGGTACTTGCAAATACGATTATTGGGTCTTTTAATAATGGAACTGGACGAGCTAACGTACCGTTGAATCAAACCGTTCAAACTACACGTAATCAAACGTTTTCTCACTACCAACAACCCTATGTCGGTGCCAATCAAAGTTACGGCAGGAACGTCATGAATGCAGGTCATATAAACACCATGCGTAACGTAGGGATTGTCAATCAAATGAGAAATACTTACGTCAACAATGTTAGGCACGTGACTGGTGTCAATCAATTGCAACGTCCAGCGAACCAACTCAGTCAGGGTCACATGACAAATGCCAATCAACGTGCCTCTGTTTATCAAAATCGCATGAATCAAGCTGTCCATCAAGGATACTTGAGCAGTGCAAATGGATATCAACGTTCCGTCAATACTCTGAATCAAAGCTACCCATTTCCTCCCAATCAAACTGCTGCTTATCGACGTCCCGTCAATACCAATCAAGGTCGCGCGGTTTCTGCTAATCAAGCCGTTCCTGCGAATCAAACTTTACCAAGGGATGCCAATCTCAACCAGTGCCTTGCCGGAAGAGATCCATTACAATTAGTAAGGTTTCTTTCAAGTAATAACCAGACAAGAACTGCAAGAGTGTTCCCACGTATCTTGTCCGTCTTGTCTTCGTCTTCTCGCCAAGTACCTACCAGTACATCAGTATCTTTCAACCCGTTTGATCCTTTGAAAGACACAAACAGCAAGAATGCCCAGTCTTTGTTGGACGATACCCACGACTCCATCACCTGCGTTGATTGTTTGCTGTTAGGGACTTGTCCAATTAAAAAGTCAATCGAAGCGTCAAAGAACAGAGATAAGAATTCAGAAGATGATATCATTATTACAAAGGTAACTACTAAAAATGCCGAGAAAGGTCCCATTGAACGTATTGATGTTGATGAATGGGCAGAAAACGCCCCTTCTTTACCGGGAAGTGTTCGAATAAAACAAGAACCTATAGAAGAACCGTCTATACCTAGCGAACATTTAGAGAAAACAAACGAAACTGATAGTAATGTTTCAGTAAGTAGTGCTTTCCAATCGGTATCTAACGAACAATCTAACGTAGGTTTGGATAAAACGATCGAGAGAGATGGAATTGGACGACAAACGAATTCTTTCGAACTCTCCCCCGAAGAGCCACCAAGGACGGCTTTGGAAAAGACTAATGAACATCCAGTCACATCCGTCCAGATTTCTTCTCATGAGCCATCCAACCGGACTTTGGAAACGACCAACGAGATAAGGAGTAATCAGCCAGCTGCAAGTCCAATTGCTTGTCTCTTTGCTCAAGTAAATAGCCTGAACGAAGTTGAGCTCTCTCCCATTGACGAAACTCCAGTTATTTTTCCAGTTATAACCGAGTCTCATGAGTTTGATTGTACTAAAATAGACAAAGACCTCCCAAAGACAGTTACTTCCAATGATAATACGATAGATGGAACCGTTTTCGAAGATTCAGCAAAAGACGTGAACGTCGAGGGAAGTAATCACGTAGCTGTTATGCCGGGCATGGCTGATGAACATGATAGCACCACTAAGCACACTCAGGAAACGGACAGCGTTGAGTCTTATGTTAACGCTTCTAAAACAAGCATTACTGATGAACAATCCACAATGAAAGACCTAGGGGGAAGCGAAAACCCCACCTCAACGATAACACATACTGTGAATGATTACAACCAAGGCGATCGTGTTTACCAGGAATTCGTGTCAATGCAGAACAACGAGGCTGGTACATCTCCACCTGGAATTCGGGAAGGAGAAGATGGTGAAAAAGAAAACAAAAACGATCAAGAACAAGAACATAGAGCAGAAAATGCAAAGCGAAAAGAAAATGAAAACGAAAGTGGAAAGGTAAAAGACAATGAAACAACTGTAAGCGGCGTCAGAATCTCGGAGCCTTATTCATATGATGAGATTTTATACAAGGTAATGCAAGTACCTGACAAAATCGCTCTCATTAAACTAGAGAAATCGCTGGAAGAAAATCAGAAGAGACTGAATAGACAAACGGTGACCTGGATCAGGAATCACATTCTAAAAGCACGGTTGGTTATTTTAAAAAAGATTCAAAAATTACGGAACACGTATGAATCCGTCGTGATGGCTCGAGTAAATAAACAAAAACTTACCACTGAGGAAACAGTTTTATCTACCAATCAACAACAAGAAAGTGGTACAAGTGGAAACGAAAACCAGGTAGCCAATTTATCCTCGGGTGACATCAAAGGACAGAACAATGAAGACCAAGAACAAGCAACTACAACGGAATCACTACAGCAGAACGATGGATACCAAGATAAGGAGCCTGGTGTGAACGCAGAGAACGAACCAAATACCATTACAAAGCCAAATAGTGTCGAACCTCCCAGCATCAAGAAGAAAGAAGTAGGAGTTCAAATCGTGGGACAAGAAGCTCTGGACGTTTCCGAACAGGACGAACCCATGACTCTAGCGGATGCTATTAGAAGTTTGGATGACATTCCTCTTCCTGGGCAAGAAGCGAGAGCATGCGCGGTGGAAATAAATAACAACACCGCTAACAAGACAAACAACGAATCTTCAGCCAGCGGTAGTCAAAATAAGGACGCCTGTAGCAAGGACTACAGCAGTAGCAACAATGTCGGCGACAACAATAACATCTTAAATTTCAACGACAACAATCAAAGCAACAAACACGGCATTGATAGTCTTTCTGAAGACGTCAACATCGACAGCAACAAAAATCTTTGTATCAAAAACACCAACAACACTGACAGAATCGACACAAGCATGAAGACAGACTTTGAAGACACAGAGTCAAACGAGAATTCGCAAACGGATCCAATGTCCCCTCCTTCAAGCATACTACAGGTGTTGTCTCCTGTTTATGAAAGAAAA
The DNA here is from genome assembly GCA_949775045.1 of Metridium senile. NCBI lineage: Eukaryota > Metazoa > Cnidaria > Anthozoa > Actiniaria > Metridiidae > Metridium > Metridium senile. The sequence continues at coordinate 9,842,735 of OX459096.1, read as the reverse complement.
GCTCAATCACTTACTGTCGAGACATCGCCAACATCAAAAGACGTCCAGGTCACAATTACAGCAATAGAAGGAATATCAAACAGCAGCAACAACATCAGTGACACTGAATTAAACACCGAAAACAACAGTAGTGAACGGAACAACTACAACTACAACACCAACACCGATTTGACTAATACCAGCAAAGACAACAACGACGACAATAAAAGCAACCCTCATACCAACAGAAGCAACGGCACCAACGCCAAACTCAACATAATGGAGAACAACAGTAAAAACAACAACAACTGCAACAACAACAACAGCAGCAGCAGTAGCAGTAGCAACTCCAACATCAATGAAATCAATAGTATGGGAAACAACAGTTGCATCATCAGCAACAACAACGGCACCAACTCCAACAACAATAACAGTACGGCGAGGACATGTGTCGACAAACTCCTTCCCGATCAGCCACTGCAACTTCGTACTCTTTCAAATACTAAACTAGATGCTACTTTACCTAGAGAACCCTGTAAAAACACACCAACTGAACAAAGATCGAAAAGTAACAAAAAGCCCGAGAAACGTAAAAGTACTGATAAAAACGACTCCAAAAACAAAAACGACATCAATAAGAGCATCGATAACAGTAAAAAGAAGACCCGAGTCGACAAACTCTCTCCAGATCAGCCGCACCAACTTCGTACTCTTTCAAATACTAAACTAGATGCAACTTTATCTAGAGAACCCTTTAAAAACACACCAACTGAACAGAGATCGAAAAATATCAAGCAGCCCGAGAAACGTAAAAGTTCTGATAAAAACAACGGCAACATCAAAAACAACTCCAACAACAATAATAGCATCGATAACAGTAAGAAGAAGACCCTTGTCGACAAACTCTCTCCAGATCAGCCACAGCAACATCGTACTCTTTCAAATACTAAACTAGATGCAACTTTACCTCGAGAACTCTTTAAAAACACACCAACTGAGCAGAAGTCGAAAAGTAACAAAAAGCCCGAGAAACGTAAAAGTACTGATAAAAACAATGTCAACAGCAATAAGAGCAACAATAACAGTATGAAAAAGACACGAGTCGACAAACTCCCTCCAGATCAGCCACAGCAACATCGTACTCTTTCAAATACTAAACTAGATGCAACTTTACCTCGAGAACTCTTTAAAAACACACTAACTGAACAGAGATCGAAAAATAACAAGCAGCCAGAGAAACGTAAAACTACTGATAAAAAAAACTCCAACAACAACAAGAGCATCGACAATAGTAAGAAGAAGACCCGTGTCGACAAACTCCCTCCAGATCAGCCACAGCAACATCGTACTCTTTCAAATACTAAACTAGATGCAACTTTACCTCGAGAGCTCTTTAAAAACACACCAACTGAGCAGAAGTCGAAAAGTAACAAAAAGCCCGAGAAACGCAAAAGTACTGATAAAAATGAACACGAAGTTGTAAAGAAGGGAAAACTAGAGGGCGACACAGAACCAACTAGCATGTGGGAACGTTTGCAAATGAAGTACATTTTCGATTGACAACATACGCAAAAGATTTATATATGTGAACGTTTGAAAGTTGACGCCAATTCGATATGAATGATTTCATTTTTAGGTTTTTGGAAATAAATACATTCATTTTCAATTAACAAAAAATCGAAACATTTGTGCGTATTGGATTTTGTTTGAAATATCAAGTTTAATTGTATGGAGACTGTATAAAATCGCTTTTGTAAGTTTATATGATTATTGATAAAAGTATTATATTTTTCCACTGACTCTTATTTTATTGTTTCTTTAAACTTAACCAGTTCATTTAGTTCCTTTGCTCCTCTCCTACTCCCCCAACGCACCTCCGTGTATTGCATTACGACTCGTCTTAGGTTTCGCGCTGCCACATCGGTAACACAGCTATCCCAAAACAACTTTTTCCCTTTCTCCCCCCAGGGGGTTCATTTGCGGGCCGGCTATTGTGGGTTCATTTGCGGTCCTTGGATCATTTGCGCGCCTGGGTTCATTTGCGGGCCTGTACATCTAACGAGTAAATTCAATGTCATTGCTCCTACCCCACAGTTTACGTTTGTACCGTTTATGAACTGTGTGCACGACAATTCTTATTTAGCAAACCGTGATATTCAAACCTGCCGCTCAGGAAGGATCTTTGGGGTCTTTTGTTTTAAAACATCCAGCTTTGATGAATAGACCCTTTCCAAGTTTATTGCGGCCATCTTGCCGGGGGTGCAAAACTCCTGGGGCGAGCGCAATTTCATATGAAAACGGAAGAATTAAGAGAATTTGAAATTGTTATAAATTTTGAAATTTCCGTGGTAATGAGGTTTTATATCATGACTGAAATTTTGAGTATGATTTCTAACCATCATATTGAGTTACACAAATTCGTATTTCTCCCTCGTTTCTCTACAAACAGCTGTAGTTACATAATACCCGGCGTAGTCAATCGCCAAAATCGAACGTTCGGATCACTCGAACGCAATCGCATTCAATCGAATGATTGCATTCGATTGCATTCGGCAATCGTATGAAATGGAATTCACAAAAATTTCTGAGAAATTCGATTGCAATCGAACATTCGATTGCAATCGAACATTCGATTGCGTTCGATTGAAAGTAAAACACATAACAAACAAAAACTAACAAAAACGAACTAAAAAGTCATTAGAGCAGAAATACTATATCCATGAAATATACTATAATTGCTACTGTGTAATAGTTCTTATTTAGCAACTATTAGTCACTAGTAAAGTTGTAATGAGGTATTGTTTCCTTTTGTATTTGATGTTTCTGGTTGAGTGATACTGACTAAATAGTCACTAAATAAAAACTATTAGTAACTATTTTGTTTTTATTTCATAGTTCTAGAGCGAAAACACTATAACCATGAAACAAAATCAAATTGTTAGTGTGTAATAGTTCTTATTTAGCGACTATTTGTCCCTATAAAAGACAAGTCAAGTTGTAATTAGGTATTTGTCATGAGGCAAGAATTGGTTCATTTTTGTAACACACCTTTCAGATATTATTTTACCTTCAATTTTACAAACGCATAAATTAACTTAATCCAAGTGGCTCAACACTTGCTTTCAGTTTTCTAATTGAAATATGTTTTCTGTTTTAAAGAACAAATTGGGTTAGATAGTATTCATTAGCAAAGCTCTCCGTCATTGGTTGATCGTTCTTCTCATTTGTTTTAAATATGTTTTTCATTAAGAAAACACTTGTTAACAAGTTGTCGGCAAACTTAACATGCTTGAGTTAATCATGGATGTTTGGTCAAGTTATCATTATTACCCCGAACGCTACCGTTAGCGAGTGCGTGTAAATCCTTCTCTTTGTTTCTCAGAGGCAGATCAGTTCGCGCTACTGCGCAACAGCAGTAACGAACACTTTAGTAATTATGAATAATATTCTATTACGTGGCCTTATTGCGTCACGTCAGTTCAACTCGAATTGCTCTGCCAGAGAGCAATATCCAGGAAAACAAATATCACAGTTAAGTTCCTTTTTGGAAGTCTTCTTCTTTGTCTGTCTGGGGTATTTTCGTCAAAATCGCTCTAAATGAGCTAAAACTCGATCACAGACTAGAAAACAATTATACACAACTATCTACGTAAAAAAAAGTTTTTATTATTGTATATTTGAGGCACAGCGAAAGGATATCTCTCGACTCCATACATTTACTGTAAAAGATCACAAGTGATGAGCTTGGGCTCCCTGTGGGTACAGTTCAGCCGGAGCGTTGTGCTCCCTGTCCACAGCGTAGCCAAGCGTAGTGCTCTTACATATTGTTTCCTTTTGTATTTGATGTTTCTGGTTGAGTGATACTGACTAAATAGTCACTAAATAAGAACTATTAGTTAGTAACTATTTTGTTTTTATTTCATGGTTCTAGTGATTTCACTCTAGTGTTTTCACTCTAAAAGAATACTGTTTTATTATCATAATTTATATATATTACTATAAATTTACGTTTATTCGTATGGTACTCAACTGTAATCAACCATTCGATTGTTCGGAAATCGAATACAATCATCGAATTCACAATTTTTTTGGCGTTCGATTTCGTTCGATTGCCGGATGCAATCGAATTCAATCATATGATTGCGGTCGATTGTATTCGATTTCCGAATAATTCGATTGACTTGACGCCGGGATAATATGACGGCTTTGTCGTAAAGGTCACAGGCGAGAAATCGAGACTTGATTTTTCATAAATGCTCCAAAGAAATAAACTTTCTGAAATTTTAACCACATAATAACATGAAATAGATCTCAACACACAAGGAATTTTAGATTATAACTCTAAACTTGTAAAGAACTTGCTCAATAACAGTAAACTTATTCCCTGGACTTTGATATTTTATTAGAGTTTTTTGGCGCAATCCCCGAAGAATATATTTTTAGTCTACTATTAAAATATCATGGTGCAGATCTGTTTCAAGAAAAATAGAACTCGGAACTCTACATTGTGAAATATTGTCCATGCACAAAATCGACAATTGCGTAACAGCCTTTGTTACATTGTGCAGCAAAGGCATTGCGACACAAATTGCTAAAAAAATTGCACGCGCGTTGACAGCGCCCCAGTTTAATAAGCCGGTTACTCTAGAACAGCATTGGAAATAAATGTTTATCAAAAGCTACAATATTCAGTTCAAAATAATTATGTTTCACCAATCGCCCATTAAGTTATCTCCCCAATAGTCGTAGTTCTGATCAAGAAGGGGGCAGAGAGATGAAGACAAAATTAAATTTTATGAGCGCTGCGGCGCTTATTCGAGTGAATACGGTATAGGCATTTTCCATATCGATGTCCAAAAACTATTGAGCAATATCGCTGCTATACGCAATCCTTTCAGATCCAGACCATAAAACGCATGAGAATAATTTGTTACTGATTCATTTTAAAGAACTGTTTAATGTTGAAAGAGCTATCGATTTAAAAGGAATTCACACCTTTTGTAAAGCAATTAGCATATCAGCATTAAGAGATTAATCCTATTGTAATAGGTTTAAAAGGAAAGCGGCGAAACTTTGACAAAATATACACTTCCTGTCTTTTTATCCGCAGCTTACGAAAAGTTTGGCAAATTTATTTGAATTCATCTGCTCGTGAAATTACCTAAATACTCAGAAATTTGTTTTTTTTACCATCAGATAAACCAAGAAAACGAGGTGAAAATAAATTGTTTATTTAAAAAAGTTATCGTTCACAATAATTAGATTGTTTTGTTAGGTGTGAGTTATCTACATTCCAGCGTGCTTCCGATAATTATGAAACGCTTCATCAAATTCCAACTTCGATTGCTCTCTTATAAAAGACAACAACAAATAACAGTTGATTCATAAAATTATTAAATAATCTATAACTATTCTCATCCACTTCATTTTGATATTAAGATGGTTTAAAAGAACAAGAAAACTTTAAGTTTTTCGAAATTTGATAACTTTTCATGCATTGGGTTCCCTGTGTTTTTGGTATTGCTGTGTGGTCTGTTTGTGTTCACTACGACTAGATTCACACGCTGTTTGCAAGATTAGCAATGGAATATAACTTTTCGCCTCACAAAAGCTACAATGAACCCAGGTACGTTCAAGCTGAATTCATAAAACGTTAGTTTTCATTCAGTGTTTGTGCTAAAAAACTGTAAAATAGCATTCATTTTGAGATTTTGTAGCGCGAATTTAGTTGAGCCAAGCACTTCGGCTTTTTGAACTTCTAGATAACAAGTTAAAATGTCTAAAACTTTCATTGCAATGCTTCTCCATGTAATAAGTTTATTTGTGGTTTCTTTGGCTAGAAATTTCTCTCATGTATCGGTGGCTGGGCGGCTGGGTCGATGGGCGGCTACGGTGACCGTGTAATAATAAGTAATCTTCAGTCCATTGAAAACTCGGAAATCTCAGTTAGTGTAGGGTTAAGTGTCCAGTTCCTTACATAATTGATGTACTCTTATGACACAAAATTGTCTATAACTTGTTTTCTCATTAAAGAGTTATTTTTATTATAGAACTTCTAATTCATAATAATTTTCAAGGTAAACTTTAGAGCTTGCATAAAAATCCTTGCATAACTTCACACCTTATCACAAAGAAACCTTGGATGTCAAAACCTTTGTTTTCATTACTACACTAACATAACTAATTATTGTTTCAGGGATTATTTAATATTGATAGAATCTCAAGTTGGAATTTACAAAAACGTTTTCAATAAAAACTGATTCGAGTAAAAAGGATAAAAGCAAAATTAAAGCAAGGCCTTGTTTAAACTTCCCATCTCAAATGAGCAATAATTAGATTCGGCACATGTGAGATGTAACGTTTGAACTCTGGTTTGAACTAAGCCTTACTTTAATAGGCATATTACTGTAGTATGAATAAAAACAATAGGATAATAACTAAACTATCCTATTATGATTAAAAGAAGAAAACAAACACAAACAAACAATTAAAAAAATTATTGTTAAAAATATTTTGTTAAAAATATTGACTTAAAAAAACAAAAAACTTTAACTTTTAAAAATAATTTCAAGTCATTTACAAAACTAGATGAGTGAAATAGTTTTTTTCGGCGTTTCGAAAAATTTCTACTCTATTCGCTGCGCGCGCTCTGGACTGACAATACGCTTCGCGCGCATTCTATTCTTACGTCACAATCATATCGTTATGACGCGTGAAAACTCCATTGTGACGCTATAAACAAACTCACTTCGAAAGACTGAAGCTGCACTACGAACTCGTCCGTGTAAACTTTCTAAAAAAAAGTTTTCAAAGTGTCCTGTATATGAACAGCGAAAGTTTTCCTCACCGATTTGGTTGTCAAGAAAAGAAACTGAGTAAGATTCTTACTGAAGAAAAGCGTTTGTGTTCGCTAAATCTAGAGAACTGATTTTGACGCTTGGATTTTAGCGATTCCAACTCGACTCGTAATTCAGCACTCGCTCATTCAGTCATTTATTCATTTATCCTACTTCTAAATCTAGAAAAACAAATCAACCTTTGATAAAGTCACTTTTAATAATGACCGCAAAAAGGTTGTATTGTTGTAGTATTCGTATAATAATAATAATAATAAATGAATTTAGAGTATGATACTACGTCTCGAAACGTATCAACATATTTTGTTTCATTTGTAGAAATTCTTCGAGTCCCAACTGTCTTTGTGATATATGCTCTTTGAAAAAGTATCAAGAAATGGAACAGATGTACCCAGGAATGACTCCACCTTATCTGAGTCAATGGCCGACTTTTCCAAATCAACAAGGTATGTACGGCGTTTTTTCTTATAGATGGATTACAACATGCTTTCATTCTTTCGATATCTAGAAAATGGGGCCTCTTGGAACGGAAAATGAAGAATTTTACTTGATAAGGCCCCTTCTACACTACGCCTGATAAATGTTTTTTGAAAACAGATTCCAGAGTGGATACATTTGAAAGTGCTTGCTGATACTAACCGGCATAGCTAAGACCGTGCTAGCACTAGGCTAAATGTTAGCGTTATAATGCTGAATGTAGCACAGGTAGCCCAAGCTATGCATATGTATGTTTTTTAGCAATATGACGAAATATTTAAAATGCAATAAAAATAAACATGTCTACCTGTGTGTTGTGTTTTTCTTTGCATTCAAATTGAAGGAAATGGCCTGAAACTTCACAGAAATGCAAAGAAAAACACAACACACAGGTAGACATGTTTATTTTTATTGCATTTTAAATATTAAGAGGTTATTAACCGAGCGCGAGGTCTGTATGGAAAATATCAGACCGAGGTCTTGACAGTACGGAACGAGCGCAGCGAGGTCCGTACAAAAAAGACCGAGGTCTGATATTTTCCATACAGACCGAGCAAGCGAGGTTAATAATTCGTTTATTATATGGCTATTTTAAAGAGAGAAATTAATATTGTTTTTGATATTTTACGACGCGCGTTGCTTTCGAATGGCTTCCCAGTAGTTTTACTGAAAAAGAGCGGGTTGAAACCTGTTGAAACCGGTTCAGTCATTCAGCATGTGACGGCCTCAACAAACTTACAGAAATTTTAATGCCAAGATATTTGAATTACTGCAGCTTTAATTCTCCATCATTCCAAATCAAAGACAATTAAAAGACAAAGGGTTTTGTTCATATCTCAACATCAAAGAAAGTCAAGAAACAAAAAACAAGTTTTACAAAGAATTTTAGCTGACATAAAGTGAATCACGATGGATGTTGAAACGAGTTGAAATTCGTCGTCTTGTGGACGTTTGCATCGACAAATAGAGCCTACGGAAGCTTATTTTTCGATAAATAACAATAAGAACTTTCATCAAAATCATCGTTAACTGTTGACGGAATTAATTTGTCTGTGTCATAATTTATGAAGAAGATGAAAACATGAGGATCGCTGACAGGACTTAGAATCAAGTAAACCGACCTTTTTTAAGATGTTTGAACTTTTTGTATGCAGAAAAAGAAAGACAATAACACTTCTTGACTTCAAATACGTTGTTAACTTTAGTAGACAAACTTATTGGGAATTTCAAAGCTTTTTAAAAGTGAATGAAAAGCAACGAAAGATAGCTCAACTCACCGCCGTCGGGTGTTGTTTACAAGGATAGATAAAGACTAAAAGTATACTTTTCAACTTATTATTGAGGTATGTGAACAAACTTTATGTTCTTTAGATAATAGTGAAACAAAGGTTTTAGTTTTGAACTTCACGGTCAAAATAAAATGCAAATGTTGGACCGTTGTCTTAGCAACGGTCCAAGACGGCTCTGGACAGACCGCGCGCCAGCCAATCAGAATTCAGGAAATTATCAAGCCATATAATAATTCGTCATATTGCTAAAAAACGTACAAATGCATAGCTTGGGCTACCTGTGAATGTAGTTGTTGATCACGGTTTGATGTTCGGGTTTTTTATCCGCTTGTTATCGTGCTTTCTTTCCTATCAAAAAAAAAAAAACAATAATGATACAGCTTTTTATCTTTGTAATGATGGTTTAGGCGGACTATTAGTTTAATATGAGACTTGTACAGGCCCGCAAATGAACCCAGGCCCGGAAATGATCCCAGGCCCGCAAATGAACCCAGAACCGTCCCGCAAATGATCCCAGGCCCGCAAATGAACCCAGAACCGGCCCGCAAATGAACCCAAGTAAAAACGGAATCTGGAAAGGAATAAGGAATAAAAAAAAAAATCACGACAACAAAATTATTATGATATATGATAAACTATTGTCAATATTCATTAAATAAGTAAGACAAAAATAAGCAACCAAGTGAGGGCTATATATAAGTTTAGAATTGTTTATTAAGAGTCTTTATTGAATATATAATATAAAATGTTATTTAAACGATATAGCCATATGTGCAATATTATTATTTTTAATTTGCTATTCAAGCGGATAAAATGTATCAACATGAACTAGCTTATTAAACTGGCTCATTATAGTTCACTGTATTTGAAAATGTAACTATTTAAAAACCGTAATTGTTTATGATTTTTGCTATTGGCAATTAAATGAAACATATTCTAACTTTAGCAAATACGTGACGAAAGAGTAACATGTGAATAACAATGTCAACATGTAAACGAGCTAGTTCTAAGCCGAGTACGAACATTTTCTTATGCTATATTTACACCGGCTAACTAGTACAGACTTATAAGATTTTTTATTATCTTTGAAATGAAATCAATATCAAAACTTTAACGTACATACAATACAAAGTAGGAACTTAAATGATTTAAACAATATAAAATTATTCTGAAATTAACATTTTTTTACGGTATTTTAATATTACCTATCGTTACTATAAAAGATTAAAATATGATCGATCAAACCATTATTAAGTTAATAGAGGGAACTATCAAATCTAGCTATATCTAAATGGAAACTAGCGAGTAAACTAGTATAGGCCACCGTATAGGCTGCGTCGGTGTTTGATATAGTATATCAAACACCGACAAAGTCAACTTGCTTGTTTCTTTTCTTTTTCCTTTTCATTGATGGCTGTGTTTGCGGTGTAAACAAACAACAATATTCATAGCAGTCGATAAAACCAGAGTTACAACAGAACGAACAAATTGAAGACCCAACTGAACACGCGTGCTAGCCTGTCATGTTTGAGCGAGTATTCTTTGTGCCAAGTAAAGTGTTTTGCAACACCGACCGAAACAATTCACTAAACAGTCTGAACATGCACATGCACATGCATATAGATTCATCGTTAGTCAAAAAGGCATACAATCGGCACATTAACTGCTTCTGTGAAAAGTAGTTTTATTCGATTTATAAATATCTACTGTTGTGAAATGATAAGTGTAGTTTACCGGAAATTAACATGTTACATAGTCCAGCAACAATCAAGTAATAGCGCTGCGCGGATGGTCTAAAAATAGATTAGATAATTAGACAAAAACATTCAACATTGCAATTTTTATTATAATTTCACAACATACGATATCATAAGTTTTAACTTGTCTATATCAAAATTCTGATATATGAATACGTTGAAATTAGCATTTGTCTGTTCGTTTGAGGTTTCTTTGATCCAATTAGAAACCCGTGGACTCAGTAAAGACCATATTAGTCAAAGCTTCATATCAACGTGCAACAATCGATCGATAGAGTCTAGTTGGAAAGCCCGAACTGTTCTTTTTTGTCTTACTTATCAGTAATGAATATTGACATTATTTATCATATATCATAATAATTTTGTTGTCGTGGTTTATTTTTTTATTCTTTAGTCCTTTCCAGATTCCATTTTTACTTGGGTTCATTTGCGGGCCGGTTCTGGGTTCATTTGCGGGCCTGGGATCATTTGCGGGCCGGTTCTGGGTTCATTTGCGGGCCTGGGATCATTTGCGGGACGGTTCTGGGTTCATTTGCGGGCCTGGGATCATTTCCGGGCCTGGGTTCATTTGCGGGCCTGTACAGACTTATCATGACCTCCAGGTGTGATGTTCCTTTGTTATCGGACTGCAATTTATAGCGGAAACGCGTTTGACAACCATCAAATTACAAATTATAAATACATAGTAAAGGCAGTGTCGTTGCGAGAACAATTGCTAAATGCTGTCCCGCAATTATTTGTTGTTGCAGACAGCATTGCAATAAGTACAGTTCAGTTATACTTTTCACAGCAACGGAAATCAGCAACTTGCAACGCCATTGTAAAGTGTATCACCCTTCCAGCACTCATCTTGTTTCCCACAATACCTCTGGGTCACAGCTTCTATGATCCACGTTGTGAACACGACAGCCTTTTTCAATTAGGTGTATGTGTTTATCTGGTTCTGATTTTACAATATTTCTTTGATACCATTACTAAATTATATTATTTATCTAATTTCATTTCCAGATCCCCCGTGTTATTTTTTCCCAAAGCAACCGTTAGAACCCAGTCCATCGCATCGTCCATGTGGTTTCGCGTTTGATCACCAAGACCTACCTAAACTAGTAGCCGTACATTCTTTGACGTCAACACCGAGTCACGTGATTTACCAGTTGGAAAACGCGGCCGTACATCCCGTGCATCCAACGATCAGTGGGGTATCATCGCTTCAGAAAGTCACTGATATTAGTAACATTACCGTTAATAGAGACAATGATAGTACAGAGGATCCTGTATCAACGAGTCAATACTCTCCTACTAAGGTTTGTTATTTCGCTCGATCAAAATTGCCATTGTTTTGTTAAAACGATATTAAAATTATAAAACATTTATTAAAATGTTTAAAATGAACTATATTCAGAAATACGTGTGACATAATGTTGTTTACTACAATGGCCTTAGAAAAGTAGACTTGCTACAAGTCTCGCTCGTTTAATTTTCAGTTGATTGGGGTTCCTGTGTTTTCCGAAGATCATATCGGCCGAGAGCTTTCCGAAGGGAATCACGAGAAAGGAGAGAGAAAGTCATACCACTGTCACAATCACTCATTATCGTCGTCATCATGATCATCGTCATTATAATCATGGCAAAGTACACGGACGCCGTTTTCTATGCTAAAACAAAGCATGATGGGACACTTAGTCCTTGCACTATTTTACTGCTAAATCTTAGGTAGAGTACAAACACTAAAAGTGTGCAACAAAAATACCACTAAATACTGCTAAACTTTGCAAATTCTTTTGTTCTCTATTGTTTAATCAACACTATTTAGTGGTAAATAGTACAAAGTATTGCACACTTTTAGTGTTTGTACTCTATAAAACATTTTGTGGTTTTATTTATATTTTGCGGAAATGTTTGTGGTTTTTGTAGAGCAATTTTAGGATTTATTTTAGTGGGCTTTAAATAGTACGAGGCGGCTCCGTTTCCCGTCATGCTTTGTTCTAGAAAATGACTCACATTGCACATTGCCTATTTACCGTAATCGAATGTATAGACTCGTGTTATCAAAGGTTTGAACATGTTTTTTGTATGAACACAGAAGCCTAAAGAGACAAGCAAGGTCAAGCAAACAACTGACACAGAATCGACCATAATGACAGTTTTTTGTGAATCAATAATATTTCAGGCAGCAGGCAGTGTTAATTTCCAAAGAGCTGTATCGATCAGTCTAATAATCAGCGCAATATAAACCAATAAATCTTTCGATAACCAACCATTAATCAATAATAAATCAATTAAACATTAATCAATCAATTTAACCGATCTTTCGATCATCCAACCCATCAATCAATAATAAATAAATCAAACATTTATCAATCAATCATCCGATCTTTCGATCATCCAATCAACCAACCCATCAATCAAACATTCATCAATCAATCAACCGATCTTTCGATCATCCAACCAGCCCATCAATCAATAATAAATCAATCAAACGTTCATCAAACAATCAACCGATCTTTCGATCATCCAACCAACCCATCAATCAAACATTCATCAAACAAACATTCATCAAACAATCAACCGATCAACCGATCATCCAACCAGCCCATCAATCAATAATAAATCAATCAAACATTCATCAAACAATCAACCGATCTTTCGATCATCCAACCAACCCATCAATCAAACATTCATCAAACAAACATTCATCAAACAATCAACCGATCAACCGATCATCCAACCAGCCCATCAATCAATAATAAATCAATCAAACATTCATCAAACAATCAACCGATCTTTCGATCATCCAACCAACCCATCAATCAATAATAAATCAATCAAACATTCATCAAACAATCAACCGATCATCCAACCAACCCATCAATCAAACATTCATCAAACAATCAACCGATCTTTCGATCATCCAACCCATCAATCAATGATAAATCAATCAAACATTCATCAATCAATCAAACGATCTTTCAATCATTAATCAACCAACCAACCAAATAATCATCAATCAAACAATTATCTATCAACCAACCAATCATCGGCTCTCAATTGCCATCAACAAGAATTGTTTTATTTGTTGTTGCCCTTACCTAATATATCTCATTCTTACGATTGGCCCTTTCTTCATCGTCACTCAGTTCTGTATACCACTTCGGTAATCACTTTATGTTGATACGTACAACTTTCATTCGTCTATCCATCTCAATTCTCATATTTATCTTTTCACATTATTCCAGAAAAAACTACTGAACACCATCAAAACGATTATCCTGAAAATCCAAGAACTACGCACAAAGTTCCACGCTGAACGAAACGAACCAGCCAAGAGAAAAGTGCTTGATCAACTCTTGCAACAAAGAGAACAACTACGAGTCATGCGAGAGATTCTGCAGTCCTTTCAGTATGAAACACCGAAGCAGCCAACCACAACTGACAATTCAAAATCAAGTACAAAGATATCTACTGGAAACGGACAGAACAAAATGAATGGAAATGTGGACACCTTTCAAAACTCTGAAGTCACTAAGTCAAATACAAATAACTTAGATGTATTTGAAGTTGAAGCGCCAACACCATCCGGATACGATAAAGCTGAAGAAGATTTGGAAAAATACGAAGATAATTTCGAGTACAGCGACGACAAAGAATCACAGAACACTGAAGAAATTGCTAATGCATCTGGTAATGAGAACGTTTCCAAGAGAGAGCCATCTCCACTACGATCTTTAACAACTTTTATTGAACTCAGAAGCACACACAATTGTGAAGATTATGTTTCAGGGGATGAGAAAACAGAACTGAGTGACGATGAAGAAAGGGCAAATACAGAGAAAGCGTATATAGAATATGAATGCCATGCGGCCAATGATGGTGATGTTTCCGAGCAGGAAGATGAGCCAGTTATAACTGGATTCGTCAGATGTGCAGGTACTTAAGGATGATTATAATAAAATATGATTATCATTATGATGATGAAATGATGCAAAACTAAGTAAATGATTATCGCAATGATGACGATACTACGAATAAATTATTATCAAAATGAAGATGATGATGCAATAATATATATGATGATCATAATAATGGCATTACAAATATATATATGATTATCATAATGATTGCATTACAAATATATATGCTTATTATCATAATGTCATTAGAAATATATATGATTATCATAATAACGATGGCATTAGAAATACAAATGATTATCATAATGATGGCATTACAAATACATGATTATCGTAATGATTTTATGATAAAAACTGTTTATCATAAAATATTAAGATACTACGCGCGCTCTGATTGGCTGGCTACTGTGTTTACATCAGAAAATAGAGACACGCTCACTGAAAAAGTTCAAAAATATTTTATAAAAGCAATGTAAAACGTCCGTTTGTGTCTATATACTGTGATATAAACTCCTGGGAGCTGTAGAGCACTCAAAAAGTCAAAGAAACACTCGGCTACGCCTCGTCTCGTGTTTCTGTAGGCGGACTCTTCAGTATATAAATGGAAAATAGCGAGTAAACTAGCATAGGCTGCGTCGGTGTTTGATATAAACGATAGGTAATAAAATGAAATTTGTAACACCGTAAAAAATGTTGACTTAACTTTACTGACGGTGTTACAAATTTCATTGTTACCTATCTTCAGTATATAGACACGCGCGCCGTTATATATTCCTTTATTATATATATCGAAATAACTTTGATAAAGGAATTATTGCTGTTGATGATGATGAATATAATTTTACAATGACGTTATAATAATAGAAAAGGTATATGCCAACAATGGCCAACGCGCTTTCAGTTACTAAGTTGTCGACATTACAGCTCATAATTACTTTAAATATTAATACCCTATCATCAACTAAAAATATCCTATTATGTTGATCAGGTGTTCTAGAAGAACGACATGAAGGCGACAACTTCATCTGCGACGAATGGACAATGGACCTCGACTCTACTACACACAAGGCTGTATTCAAAAGACGTACAAAACGACTTGGCGAGCCTTTAGGAACCAAAAGCCTGAATGAACCAGACTATCATCAACCACCAGAGAAAAAGCCCTCGATTGAGTCTGCAAACGAACTAGACCTATTATCCCAAGGCGATTTATCATCTTGTAATGAGGAAAGCGACGTTGATGTTTTCAGCCTAGAAACACCGCGGGGAAACTCACAATCTCTTACGACTGAAGACCGTGAAGACCAAGAAGAAGCAGAGGAATCGATCATGAAGTTAGGACGACAGCTTCAATTCCGTGAAGCCAAGATCAGTGATTTGAACCAGAAGAAAGATAAGTTGATGGAAGAACTGCGTCGAATAAAGCTCTGTAGTCGAGACTCGTGAACTTTGATAATTATTACTTTTGGTGTTCTTTTTTTAATTGTAAAAAGTTGCGTTTTGAGAATTGTACAAAGGTATTTACTGTTTCTGTTCAAGTAGATGAAGAACCACTTACATGTAATTTGAAATTTAATTCAAATTTGTTTATATATACATTGATAAAAAATTAAAAGTGAATTTATTAACTACGTTGTGTTTTCTTTCTTTCCTTCGTTCGTTCTTTCACTTTTCTTATCTTTTGGTTATATTTCTTGTGTTTTCTTTATTTGCGTTCTTATTATTTTTCGCTATTTTCATTGGGTCATCTTGATTAATATCAAAAATATTCCAATATTTCTGTTCCTTTTATTATTATTTTTAAAGAAGGTTGCTAAAAGTGTGTGTGGATATTTCTCAGTTTTTCTTCTTTAGCTCGTCGTAGATGGCAAAGCTGAAAATAAAACACACTTATCTTAACACATTGATGGAAAAACAAACAAACTATATCATTGGCGCATTGGTAATATGCCTCTATAATCAGTCATGTATTTCTGGACTACGGGCAATTTAAAGGTCACGTGATGTTACGTTCCAACATTTCCAATCATTGTTTGATAACCAGTACACCTCTATATTAACTATTATGGGTGTTACCTTCCTTTTCGCCATAAATGTCTGGATAAAGTCTTCTGTTTTAATCTCCCCTGAAATACACGCACAGAAGAGTATAAGAAACACACAAAACGTTTATTGTGCGACTCGCCGTACCGTATTCACTACACAAAACTTTTGATGAATTTTTGACATTATGTTGACATTTTTTCATCTCAATCGGACCAATCAGGTACAAGTTTATATCGAGAGGCGGAGTTTATATCGAGAGGCGGAGTTTATATCGAGAGGCGGAGACTTTAGATACTTTGATGTCTGTAATACTCAACAAGGGGCCATTTTGCATGACCATGCGCGAAATGCTGTACTGTGGCATCGCAATGCAGGCTCACCACAGGCTACCCACTCGTTCACTTGTAACCAAATGTCGCTAAGCTATTGTATTTTGTTATATTTATCTATCTTTCTTATCATTTCCATCGCTATTTGTGAGTGTAGCAGAAACACAGTCTACGTAATTCAATAGAAATAACAAAAGACTTAATTTAAACAATGAATGAAGCTAACAAAGAATACAATAGGTTTCAGGTACACACAGAAGGAGCCAAAATTCTAGGCAAAGCAGCACTTTTTATGGCAGAAAATTGAAAATTTCGCTACCTTACCCAATTTTTCCAACAAATCAAACATGATAGATCGAAAGCATAGAAACAAAGGACATAAAATCAAATGGAATTTGTGTGGTATTCTCTCGCAGAAGTTAGCCATGTAATCAAGAATAATAATAACCATATTCGCATAATCATACTGTGTTTGATGCTTCATAAAAAAGCCAACAAATTGTTCGATTGCTGGGATATCGAGGATCTCCTTTCATGAATGGTACATAAACTAAATGTGACTTATTTCAGGCTCGAGTATTTCGAAGTTCAAGAGTTTTGACCAATTAATAATGACCATGTAACAACCTCGTTCCCATGGCCCTCTCCCTTCGCTTTTGGGTGGACGAGGTTGGACCATGTAACTCAATGTTTACATCTTTAATTGGCAAAAAAATCCATCTTCCCCAATTTTCCAATTAAAGATTCACTATAAAACATTACCAATGCATATGGATATCATCATTTCTGCTTAAAACACATTGGTATTTTTTTTTACTACATTTAATAAAATTTCAAGATGAAAAATGCCGAACAGCCCGAATTTATCAATTATGACATGAAGGCAATGTGAAAATTTTCGCCACCCATTGCAGTCGATTTTAACACAAAATGTTGTGTTACAGTACAAATAGCATCCAACTCATCGTGTTAAAAGACCTGGCATCAGATAGTCTTATTTCCTGAGTTACACCGACGGCAAAGTATGTTTACAAAGTACGTTACAGTCGCCATTTTCTCTTCTTTGCGAATCAGCTTGAATGACTCTTTTAACATTTTTTCTCGAAACAATACTCCAATGATTTCGCTTGAATCGCATATAGGACACATATTCGATATCAGCCTTATTATTTGAGTCTGATCAATTAATTACAGAAGAAGAAAAAACGGATTTCTTGAACATATATTTATGTGAGCACCTCTACTGAGAGAACGTGCTACGAACAAGTGCTATGACCGGGGCAACTCAAGCGTGACGCGCTTGCGCAGTGAAATGGCCCCTTGTTGTAATACTCCAGTTTCGAGTTCTTCATTGCGCAGCCTTAGCCTCGATAGCGTGTGACATATTCTTTTGTATGTAATATAGTCCGTGGTAAGGAAGGGAATGCAAGCATCAACAAAGAATAGAAATACCTAGGGTGTTATTGCTGCCCTTTAGCAAACAATTGAGGCTTACTTGTTTGCTAATTAATCATAGAGCAGCAATAACACCCTAGGTATTTCTATTCTTTGTTGATGCTTGCATTCCCTTCCTTACCACGGACTGTATGACATACAAAAGAATATATCACACGCTATCGAGGCTAAGGCTGCGCAATGAAGAACTCGAAACTGGAGTATTGGTCCGATTGAGATGGAAAATGTCAAAATAATGTCAAAAATTCATCAAACGTTTTTGTAAGTGACTACGGTATGGCGAGTCTCACAGTAAAAAGTAATTACAACTTTACAAAACTACATATGCAAAGAACAACATTAAACAAACAAACTCCCCCCAACGTACACACACACAAAACAATCACAATGACATTAAAAAAAAAAACATAAAAGTTACCTGATAAAAATCTATCTGCAATATCCTAAAAAAACAAAAACATTTTTTTATTAAATTGCTTTTAGAACAAATGAAATGTTGTCGTCTCACTCCCTCGCGAATAATTCCCACACAGGAAACCCATGTAGAGAGAAGTTAGAGAATTTATTACCTCCGATTCCTGATCTGCCTCTGATGCAGCAAGCACCATGTTAGTGTGGATATTTCGAAGAGAGTAAGTCTATCAAGAGAAAATTAGCGTGAAATTAACAAACTTATTCATACTTAGGTTAGCCTGCGTTGCCGGCGGACTAGCCCCTTACATCGGCCTTTGAATTATTGCAAGATGGTTCATAAATATCATGAAAAGTTCACCAATGGTACTTCTTTCCAAATAGAAATCAGAAAGGCCTGTTTTGATAGAAACCTACAGACCCTTGTTGAGTCTTGCCTACTCTAGTAGAGGGGCGCCTAAATGATCTTCAACGAAGATCGAGGAATATTATTATTATTATTAAAGTTTTTCGATGGTTTGGAAAAAGTTTGATCCTTTATTGATGTATTATTTGAATTCAATGGTCGCTAATGATCTCCAAAAAAAAAAAAAAAAATCATCGCAGGCTATACTTAGGTATTTAAAATTTAAAGAATCGAACAGGCAGCTATGTGAGTAATTAGATAGTGTGGGTCTGCGTCTCCACAATTAGGGCTGTTTATATGAAAGCGAGTTATCCCTGCTAACCCGGGGAATACAAAACAATAGAGTTATCCTGCCTAGCAGACTCTTAAAAAACTGATTTGTGATTAGAAGTTTGAACAGGCAGATGAATTTTTTGCAACAACAGTCAATGAAGTGATGCGCGCCATTCGGAAATGGAAGGGGAAAAAAATGATTTTTTAAATTCTAGAAGGAAGCAAATATATTTATCGGAAAATAACGAGAGAAACAAATAACTCCACTAATGATTAAAGAAACGAAGAGCAAAAAAAAAAATAATTACAATAAAATAGAAGAAAAAAACAAGTTAGAACAAAAATGCGAAAAAGACGTAATTAAAGAAATAATTTTCCAAAGCTAGGAACACATTGTAACAAACCTCGCATAATTCTTTCTGTTTCTGACTTTGTTGAGCGAAAGTGTGGGTTTTTTGTTCAAGTATGTCATGCTGTAAAAAGAAGAAATAAATAAGTTGCTGAGGTAAAGGCGGGGAACTCATTAGTCACGAATGATTGTTGTGCGCGCACGGAAATTAACTCAACGACTCTAGTGTCAGTGACGTAGATAATTATGCCTTTCTATAATGAATGAGATGAGATAATGAATGAAATGAGATGAGATCAACTTTATTTAGACAAGCTAGCCAACTGGTTTCCAATAGGGGCGTGACAAAAACTGATTTGTGATAAGAAGTTTGAACAGGCAGATGAATTGATTTATGAATGAATGTATATTAAGAACAAGCAAATTACTTCCAAATCGCTCTAGGTAAGCGTAATTATGACGTAATAATATAAATACGTAAACAAAATTAAGTACGTAATGAATGACGCAACAAAGATAATCAGGACATTGCTACAAATGAATGACTTCCGAAGATGCGCGAGCGATTTCAAAACAACAAAAACAACAATCGCGGAGGGACGAGGAGCGAAACGTCTGTTTTCTCAGGTTACAATTTGAACACCAGTAATTCTTTACAGCACTTGTACACGTAGCCATGGCCTATTGATATAGAAAAGTTAAATACATTTCTGGATGTCTCGGTAGAGCGCGCGCCCAATCAGATTGAGAACCACAAATGATTCTCGAATCTGAACAAAAATATAACTTTGACATCGTCGCTTTCGTTTCCCAACAGGCGATGTGCAAGCTAGGGCTCGCAAACCCATCATACTTTGTTCTAGAAAATAGCGCTCTCGGTCCTCTTCCACATCATACCTGATAGGCGGTACTTTTGACCATACTCATCATGCATCCTTTCTTTTAACTATTGACGTCATAAATTGCGTGCGCTGTAATGACGTCAACTATGACATCACAATGAAGATAGCAAGCACATTTGTCTCAAAATGTGACATGTACAATACTGCGCAACGTTGCATAAAGTTCAACAGTTATTCTGCATTGATTTAGTAGGAATCTTTACAACAAAGGGAAAGGTACTAGTTTTCAAAATACTTCGGAATGTCTTTTTCAATTGTGTAAAGCGTAAACAAGTAGTATTTTTAAAATGCAGCAGAACTGGTTTAGAGTCTCTTCAACAGCTAACATTCTTGATATCCATACTTGATGTACGTTGTGTAGGTTTTATCTGCTGAATAAGGATTTATCCAGCCTAGATAGTGCTTTTCATTCTTCACTGTAAAAAACTGGTTGGTTGAAACAACCAAAAATTAAAAGTGGTTATAACAGAAAACGTTTTTTCACTGTTTTAACCAGGCAGTGTTGCTGAAACCTCATTTTACTACTTACATATTGAAGAATACTGTCCTTATACGCTTCAAACTTTGGTTGAAGTGAGAGATTATATCCTGTAACCAAATAACATGTTAGAACGAGGAAAATCTGAATAATTTCTTAGAAATGAACGTTAGTCTTACTTGATATTTCTTCATTTTCTTTGTGAACTTGATTCATTTTATCGCGGAGAACTTTTAACTATATCAAACAGAAGAAAATCAGTATACTAGTTGTACAATAGTTTCGTGTGGCATACCGTGAAATATCCCACGAGTCAATTGTATTTTCTAGTATACACACAAGCAAGTGTGTATGCAAAGAAAATATCAGTGATGAGTGGGGTATTCACGGTATGACACAAGAAAACATTGTATAACTATTTTATCCCACATCATATAAAATAAAGAGAACCCGCAATGTACCATGGGAAGAGGCAGTTGAATAGCAACAAATATACAACAGCTTTCGAGCATTCTGATTGGCTGTATTGTATATGATGTGGAATAAATAGTATTACGATTTAGCTCTCTTTGTGACCTCTCTCGTAAGCGACCAGCTCTAGCTCTACAATTTCCATTTCAATAGGCGGTCGATTGCGACAACTTTGACTGTATGTTCAAGCTTTACAGTGAGGACACTGGAAGGTGAACACTTTTAATCCCACATCCCATAAGCGAATAGATCACAAATAAGAATTATTAGAAGGACTTAGTGTATTTGAACTTATGCTTCATTTTTAAAGTCTTTGAAGCAGTAGAAGGTTCTAAAATGATAGCATGAAAAAGTCAAGTTTTCACGGTTTGAGTATCCTCACTGTTATATGTGCAAGGAATGTTGTACTCACAGATTCTGTATTCTCGTATATAAATCCATCTATAATATCGATATCGTCATTTAAATCCTTCAGTTCCGTCAAACTAAACAAAAAACATTTCATAAATAAGCTAGAAATGACTAAGCTATGGAATTAATTCCCTTTATTAACCATTCATTCATTCATCCATCCATCCATTAAATCAGTCCTTTATTTATATTTATTCATTTATTTATTCATTCATTCTTTCATTCATTTGTCCATCCAATCACTCTTTTTTTTATTAACCATTCATTCATTCATTCATCCATCCATCCATTAAATCAGTCCTTTATTTATATTTATTCATTTATTTATTCATTCATTCTTTCATTCATTTGTCCATCCAATCACTCTTTTATTCATTCATTCATCCATCCATCCATCTATCCATTCATTCGTCTACGCATCCATCCAATCACTCATTTATTCATTCATCCATTCATTGATTCAGTACAAGAAATATACCTCAATCCATTTAACTCTGGGAATTCAGAAGAAGTTACAACTAGAGGTGGTGCGCTATGCGATGAATCAACCTAAACAAACATAAAATAAAACTTTTTGAGAATAGTTCCAAACAAGTAAAATATTTACTCAAATTAGCTAACCACTAAATAATTTTCCTGTCAGACATAGAAGCTATTGTTAGCTTTGTTCTATTGTATAACTTGGAGCTTCAAGGCCTAATTGAAGACTTTATTTTTGAATTGATGCTTGTTATTTACTTACAGCCAAACCTACAGAAGCGTTCCTATCGAGGTTGAAAAGCTCGATTTATTCTTCCAAACTTGATTTTAAATTTGTTTTGAAATTTGCATAAATGAATTGAATCTTGTAAGTTTCAAATTGCAGACTTCAACCGTCAACCGATAATGGTCCCAAAATCACGATCTGTGGCCAATAACTGATAATGCTATTGTAATAGAATACTTTAGTAAGTATTTATAACAATATTTCTGTAAGCAGACTAGGTTTAGCAAGTTTCCATAGTCCAAAAAATAATAACTTAATAATAACTTTATTGATAAATTGACTTGCAATTCAAAAGAATTGAAAAACTCAATATTTACATTGTTTTGATCAAGTATAGATTAAATATTTGCATGATATATATATATATATATATATATATATATATATATATATATATATATATATATATATATATATATATATATATATATATATATATATATATATATATATATATATATATATATATACAGCCGATCTCGAAAAGGTTGTCCACCTGAAAAGACATATATACTAAAAGAAATATCACGTGACTCACTTATATATTTACTTTCCGCGCGTGTAGAAAGTCAGGTGCGTTTGAAAATAATATGGCGGTGAATTCTAAAAAGCAGTATCTTCCTTGCTAGAAGTACCTGACTTTCTACACTCGCGGAAAGTAAATATATAAGTGAGTCACGTGATATTCCTTTTAGTATATATGTCTTTTCAGGTGGACAACCTTTTCGAGATCGGCTGTATATAAATAAATATATATATATATATATATACAGCCGATCTCGAAAAGGTTGTCCACCTGAAAAGACATATATACTAAAATAAATATCACGTGACTCGTTTCATATTCACTTTCCGCGCGTGTAGAAAGTCAGGTACTTCTAACGAGGGAAGATACTGCTTGTTTGAATTCAACGGCATATTACTTGCACACGCACCTGACTTTCTACACGCGCGGAAAGTGATTGTAAAATGTATCACGTGATATTTCTTTCAGTATATATGTCTTTTCAGGTGGACAACCTTTTCGAGATCGGCTGTATATATATATATATATACACTTGTTTCCAAAAATTTTGACAATCTGAAATATATATACATATATATGTATTATATATATATCCCCCTTTTCCCTTCTGCCTTGCTCCAATTATCAACAGCCGGCGTCACATTTAGACTTTAGGAATAGTCTGGATGTAACGTAGGCTAGTTTGCAGTGAAAAAGAAGAAGAAAAAGGGGGGTTAGATATATATGTATATATATTTAGAATTGTCAAAATTTTTGGAAACAAGTGTATATATATATATATATATATATATATATAATATATATATATATATATATACAGTGATTTGCAAAAACTTTGACTCATTTGTACATATATAAATATATATCAAAATAATATACGAGATTATGGGATATGATAACTGATATTTTTTTCGAGTTGCCAATGACTTGGGCTATCTGAAAAAAATATAAGTTATCATATCCCATAATTTCTTATATTATTTGGATATATATTTATATATGTACAAATGAATCAAAGTTTTTGCAAATCGCTGTATATATATATATATATATATATATATATATATATATATATATATATATATACATGTCTTTGAAAAAATATAATTGTAGATAAAATACATGTTAAAATTAGTCCCATTTCTTAATTGAACTTGGAATGAAGCTGGTTTGGTATCTTTTTGTCCTGCACTTGAGAAGTGGAATTCTCCTAGGCTTTCTTAAAAGCATTGAAAGTAATGTTTTGATTTGAGGCGGTTTTTGAAACTTACAAGTTTCGATTCATTTATGCAAATTTCAAAACAAATATAAAATCAAGTTTGGAAGAATAAATTGAGCCTTCCAACCTCGATAGGAACGCTTCTGTAGGTTTGGCTGTAATATGTTTAGTTTCTTTTAGAGTGCACAAGAGCAGAACACCTTATGTATAAGGTTCAGGACAGCGATGGCTGACAGGGCAGTGTGGAAGGATGTTGTGAGGGAAATTTTGGCTTTAATAGGCCTAAAGAGGATGACGATGATGTATAAAGTGCTATACAAATTTATTGACTATTATTACAGTGCAACTACTCGAACCAAGGCCACCCAAAAAAATTTGTTACAAATTATTCAATCACTATACAAGATAATTCTGACGTTTTTTGTTGACACTTTGACATTATATTTTGACAGTGAAATTTTCTGAATCATCAATTTCCTGTAATTCTATTGTTTAGATACTAATGTGATTGGATGATTTGTGAAAAATTTGTTCGGATGGCCTTGGTTGGAGTAGTCGCACTGTAATATTGTTATTTTGTTGTCACTAACCAAAGTAAAAATTAAAACTTATTGAATAACATGTACATTCATTTACTTCTGTACAAATAGTAAACAATACTAAATTATTTCTAACATTTTGCATATTGTAATGTACCTCTGTCGTCATAATAGGTGAAGTCATTGCACTTGACAGCCCTGAGAAAATTGCTGTACTACTACCGGACTGAGGCAATGACGCAGAGGAATATGGGTTGGAGAGAGGCTGGTAACCACTATTACTTGATGAGGATGAAGACTGGTAACCAGTATGACTTGTAGATGACCTTATAAGGATAATTCATACTTGATGAAAAATGATGTTTCTAAGTACAATCTGTTGCTCATATTGTGCAATGCACATTGTTACAATGTACTTTAGATTTAGTTACATGCTCACTGCAATTGGCCATGTTCTAAACGAGGATGGGCTAGGAGGGGACTGGGTACTAGTTTCTAGAATTAATGCAATTAATAAATAAACTACATAACATAAAAAAGCACATCAACATATACCATATCACAAATTTTGATGCTATTTGGTTGTATATTTCCATTGCAATAGTCTCTCAAACATCCATAAGATTACAAAGGAATGTATGGTTTGGAGGGACAGCTGTCCCTCCAAACTATACATTTCTTTATAATTTTTCACATATTTGAAAGGCTGCTACTTAGTCATTATTCAACAGAATATAATGTAATTCTGTAATATTGTATATTTTGATGTGCTCTTTCATGCTATGGGCTATATTTCTTAATTGCATTAAATCTAGAAACTAGTACCCAGTCCCCTCATTGTTCCTCGTCATTTAGAACATGGCCAATTTACAAACAACTATAGACAAGATGCTGTTATGTTCTGAACTTTCCATTCTTTGAAACTTAGTTATTACCCAGGCATTCAACTGGTAATAATTATAGTGAAAAGCAAGATGGTCAGACAGACCGGCACATAGAATCAGACAGACAGACAATGGGATAATGCGTTGTTGCCTTACATTGGTGCTGGTATTGGTGGTGTTGGTTGATTTGTAAACTGTGGTGGAGTACCATCACAAAACTCTTTGACTACATCTTGTATTGCTTTACCAAGGTTTGAGTGCATGTAGAACTAGAGTGATAACATAAATATTGGTATTATTAATAAATATTAAAGAAGTAATTGTTTATTTAATTTAATAAAATACTTAATATAATAAAAGAGAGATGCTCATTGTTAATAGTCGCCTTCACAGTTTCGTGTGCCATCTTGAAAGGTAGCCCAGACGAACGTTGAGCTTGCAATGATAGAGACATGTGAATAATTGTCCTGCAAGGTGTTTAAAAGGTCTCTATGCAAAGGCCCGGCTACCTTTCAAGATGGCGTAGGGAACTGTGTATGGGACTACTGCACTGTCAAATATATTGGACATTTTGACTCAAAGTCTTTATTTAAACAATAGAGTAGTTGAATCAAGGGCATTATGCTGTGATAGTTGCCTGCAGAAACTCTATGTTCAGAAAAAAAGGCACCTGAGAACGTACTATTTGTTTTTCTAAACATCTAGTTTCTGTGGGCAACTATCACAGCATTATGCACGAGATTTTAACTGCTTTATTGTTTTTATTGTTCAATAACAAAATTTTCCGAAGCGGATGAAAAGCACTCAGCGGGCTCATTGGGCCCGTTGACCAATGAGAGCAGAGGAAAATTTGTTGTTGAATTATGATAAGCAATAGTGTCTTCTCTGGACATTGTTTTCTCATTTCTTTGGTTGAAAATCATCTAAAATGAATTGAATTGGTCCCTCTCAATCTTATATAGTGTCTTCTCACTTATGATAATTATTAATATTAGTATACTTACTAAGAATGTAAATTAAACAAATTATTGCTTTTATCTAATATTTGCAACAACAATATTTACCATGTTCAATGATGGACAGCCCATAACAACCATCTGAAATTAAACAAAATATTTTTTTTATATTTATTGATATAAACAATAGGCAATAACAAAAACACTGTAAAAAATCAAAGTTAACTTAAGTTAAATTTATATTTTATTGCCTATCATTTATATATATTAGCCTATACGTCCAGTTTCTATTTATTTTATTGATATCCCTAGATTATTTAATAATAAATATTGTAAATTATTTGAGTTCTTTATTGAACAGCGAAAACCTGGGGGTGTTTCATTGGTTTATTTGATGTAAACTCCGCTTCCAAACTGATTGAAGGATCGCAAAAAAAAAATTGAAATTTGCAATTTGCTAGTCACAATGCAACACTTATCGCTGACCTGTTCATTCACCCATGGGTGTTGAAGCGGAGGGGATACTGTAACTACAGGCTTCTCATTAGGAAACTGAGGAGGCAGCGTCCTGTGAAGAAAAATACATCAAAAATTTTAAGATACAATTATGAGAGTCTTGTTGGCTAGATATAGAAGACTTTCACTTACACATTGAGAGAAACATTGGAACTGTGAACATAAAATGTTATTCTGTATTCAACATCTCTTTGCACTTCTGTAACACTGAAAACAATGAAGTTAATATCATATTATGATATAATAATACAATGAAATGTAATTATAATATGATACATATTAATCTTAATAGATTTAAAGAATCTTAATTGAAGGACTGATGATTTTTATCATTATCATTGTTATTAAATTATTAAATTGATTATCAAATAATATTAATTTCAACAATTGGCAATTGATAATCAATTTTTATCAATTGACTACGAAGCACAATTTTGAAGAGAAGTTTTTCATTTTATATAATTCCTTTGTAATGTTCAGTTTAACTCGCAGTTAAATTAATAACATAGAATTATTTGATAAGTAGTTAAATAGATATAGTCGTGCAATATCAATCTTCGTCAATTAAATACAATTTCTACAAATAGCTTACTTGTGATGAAAATTTTTCAAAGTATCAATCTGTTTTAGTCGTTGCTGTTGAAGTGCTGTGGTCGGTGGAATATTTGATTTAGCTGAACTTGAAGAACCACCGCTGAAAAAATTCATCCAGCTCATATTAGAGCGTTCTTTCTTTTAAACCAACGTCAAATCGCTGAGGTTTCATTTACTATTTTCATCTTCGAACTTCCACCATCTTGGCAATCTCGAGCCCAGAGTCACGTCTGGCTTTTTGTCAGCGGTCTTATGGCGCCCGACATTAGACTCTGGGGGAACGGAATTTTCAGCTCCAATTTTGGAGTTCCGGTTTGGAATGCGCATGCTTAGTTAATATTATAATGATCTGTGGGTTTGGGCATCCTGTGTTACTTAGTACGTTAATGACATTCAAAATATTATTGACCTAGTAGCATTTTAAATATTTTCTAAGCCAAAATATAAACATTTTCCTCACTAATGAAACATTTAAAGTTTAGAAAGAATTTTTAACGGTCATCAGGATTTATATAATGATATAAAAATGCGTCTAAATCTCCTTCAATTCAGATCGCTTTAACCGTCGATTTATTTATAGTTTTCCAACGGTTATTAGTTTGCTTTCGTGGTACGATTGACCTTTAGTAAATAACTGGATGCCAGAGGTCTGAGGATTGTCAAGGTTTAGAATAGTTTAAAGGAGTATTTTGTGTGTATTCTATTAAATTTGCTTCGCGACTCGATAATCATCGCTTATAGCGGCGATACAACATCTCTTCGCTTCGAACTCGTATATATTCCGATAAACGACGATATTTACATGTAATATTCTATCACCGTTGACGCCGTAAAATTTACATTTTGAATGTACATTTGTTTACATGATGGACCAATCAGAGCTTTTACTTCGTCTGTTTCCGGTCTGACCATTGTATTTTCAAGGGCCAATCAGCATAAGCATAGAATTCCGGTCCCCCAGAGTCTTACGTTACTCGGCTGGCCAAGAGGAACGAAGGCTCGGGGTTCGAGATTGCCATCTTGGACCAAAATAAACTTGATGTAATGGTGCAGTCTGCTGACCAGTACACGATGTAGCTTTAGGTCGAATGGAACCTTGGGTAGTTGGCTCTGAAATCATTATTTTGGAGTTTTGCAGGAATACTTTGCATAATTTTGCTTGTTTTTGACATGCATTGAAGAGAAGACACAAATATGGCAGCACTAGGGTAAGTAAAGTGTGTGCATTTATGTTTTATAGTTTTGTTTAGGCATAAAAAAGTAGCCATAAACTGATGATCAAATTATGTGACAGTAGTAGTACACAAGTGTTTAGATAAGTTGTTGATTTGTTCTTTAATAGCGTGCGCTGTTTTTCTAGTGATTTAGCTTTGTTTTGAATTTATCATACAATGGTTTACTTGTATAATTCTTGTGTATTCTGCACAATTAAGTTAATAATATAATGGAAATCCCGGGGGGGGGGGGGGGGGGTTCTCCCTTTATCCAAGTGGTAGGGGTGATCGGCATACCTTTTAGGGTTAAAATATTTCCAGTGCGTACCTTTTAGGGTCCATTTAGAGATTTGGCTCAAAAATCAGTTCTAAGGGTCGTTTTTACTCTGATTTATTTGTATCTGAGCGTACCTTTTAGGGGTCATTTTCAAAATCTCCGCCGATCACCCCTACCACTTGGACAAAGGGAGTACACCCCCCGGGATGGAAATCCTCAATTTCCCGACTCAATTGACAAACTTGAGATGTTTGAAGAATTTAATACAGCTAATAAACAATTTGATTTGGCTTCAAATTCTTTGATGTATATTTATGTTATACGTAAATGTTTAATAAATCAATCAATCAATCAATCAATCAATCAAACAATCAATCAATCAATCAATCAAACCATCAATCAATCAAATAAACAAACAAACAAAACATCTAAAGCTAAACGAAAATAGCTAGAAACAATGTTTTCTTTTCAGTTAATGATTTTTTCCTGTTGCCTTGGACAACCTTTCCTAAATAGATAAACTAAACACTAAAATTTATCTGGAAAGAAATATTAAAGAAGGCTACACTTACACAATATAACAAATGAAGAAATCGATGATAAACACCTACGATAAGTACAAGTGATTTTACATCTTATCAGTGTCTCAATAGCCGTTCATTACAAGTTGTCACTACAAGACAAATTTGTTTCATATCTACTTGTAAAAGTAAAATAAAGTTGTTTACTATATATAGAGATATTACATCTGGTTTTGACAATACAGAGTACATGGTCCTGTGGGTGACGGTGGAGCTGTTGTCTAGAAAAGATAGGGGGAGTCAATAGCCCCCTTAACAGTTCCATCCACCATCTTTAAAGGTAGCACGGCCTTTACATTGAATGAGACGAACATTGAGTTTGCAATGATAGAGAGAAGTGAATAATTGTCTCACGAGGTGTTAAAAGGTCACTATCATTGCAAGCTCAACGTGCGTCTAGCCTGCGTGGCGGCCCAGCATGGAGGGGATTGGGGAGAGGAACGGGAGAGGTGGGGGAGAGAGGGAAAGGAGGGCCCTCTCCCCTCCCCCTCCTTTTCTTACCTTTCCCTTCCCCTACCCCAAAGAGCCAGCTATGTAGGCTAACGTGCATCTTGCTTCAATGCAAAGGCCTGGCTACCTTTCAAGATGGCACAGGGAACTGCGAAGGGGACTATTTTACTCCATGCAGCCTGTGAACTTAAATTTCCATACCCTGTTAAAGACAAGAGATAGCTCTGTGATAGATGTGTGATAGATGATTTTGTTGTTGTGGCTTATCTCTTTATAAAACCTTAAGAGTTAAATTATCCTGGATTAGTACTAATCGAGCTCTGACTAACTGACCCATGAGTATGTTTAATGGCAAATTAGGAGTCTTGATAATATACTAAAGCCTTGTGTAGCAAGAAGGAAAGAAAGAAGGAAAGAAAAGAAAAAAGAAAGAAAGAAAAAAGAGAAAAGAAAGAAGGAAAGAAAGAAGGAAAGAAAGAAGGAAAGAAAGAAGGAAGGAAAGAAGGAAAGAAAGAAGGAAAGAAACGAAAGAAAGAAAAAAGGGAAAAGAAAGAAGGAAAGAAAGGAAGGAAGAAAACAAAAGAAGGAAAATAAGAAAGAAACCGATTGTGCCAGCATGGTTTACACTGCAAATAAATACTTTGTTCCAACGCTTTTTTAAGTAAAAGTCAGGTTTTTACTCAATATATTGAGTACATTTTACTCAATGGTACATGTACGTTTACTCTTTATGATTAGTTTGGTTTACCCACTTTAAAGTGTCATCCTGAATGCAATCTTTTACTCAATATTTTGAATTTTTGCAGTGTGTTATTGCGGTTATATCTGGTATTGCTCCTGTAGGATACATGGTCAAATATCGAAAAGTTTACTTCGCAGACATTTGTCATTTAGTAGTAGTATGTTCTTTGATCCTTTTAGATTGAAACTAAGATAAATGAATGAATGAATGAATGACCTTTATTTAAACCCCTTAAACACGGTAGTTCCATCAACTTCGAAAAGTTGCTTTCCATGGAAGCCGTGAATCAAAATATGTAAAAATTGTTATATACAAGAATAGATTACTCATTTACATTATAAATTATACTATTTACAAAGTTTATTAAATAATTTACAGTTATGATTATAATTTAAATGTTAGAAACAGATATAAGGATGAGAGATATATGAGATATATGGAATAATAAGAAATAGAAATACTCCAGAATCATGTTATCTAGCACCGCTGTACAATTTGACAAAAGGCGCATTTGCACAGGGATAATAACGATTCAGAGTAGATATAAATATGTTTTCTTATATTTAGCGGTGGCATTTTCCGTGTTTGGCTTGAAATTTGTGAATATTTTTACAACATATCAAGGCTTAGCCTGTGCAAATGCGCCTTTTGTGAATTAGAACAGCGGTGCTAGATAACATGAAACTGCAGTATTACAAAGAGTAAGATTGATCAAAGTGTACGTAGAGGCGGTCGTTTATGCGGAGGTGGTCGATATTAAGAAGGTAGAACATCAGAACAATACTGAGTTTAATTTAAAGAGTGAGCTAAAGAAATTAATATAGAGACGAACTACACTAAATATCGATGTCAATGCCTATATATATTAAGAATTATCGACTTTATAAGGGGTTCAGAAAAATACATTTATGGCACTATATTTACAGAAGTTTATAAGTGAATTAATCGGTCGATTGAGAATGGTTCTGGAGGGTAAACAATATACAGTAGGGCGGGCACACATACTTCACTTTTGAATAACGACAATAACTAGTTTACTGTTGTCAAATCGAGAAGGAAAGTGATGCTACAACGTTGAAGAAATGTTTTTTTTTTCTTCGTTGATTGCAAATTGAAATTCAGTATTCATTTTTGAAATGAAAGGAAACATTAAAGAATGGGTTAATTAAACGGAGAAAAGCGAGAAAGCGTTTGTTATATATTGACAATCGTTGCATCTTTGTACTTATAGATAAAAACACAAATCGATTTTTAACGTTTTCAATATTAACTCCTTTAATTGTTAGAGATACAGTGATGTATTCCTCTTCCCACAGAACTTTCATAACACTAGTTCTTTATCTAAAATGGCTGAGCATGATTTATTAATGAGATGACATATTAAAGTTTTCGAATGAGAAAATTGTTCGATATGAACTCGCATTGTGATATTATCATTAATTACATGTTATCGCAGTAGCAGACTCTTATACATCGTAACAATGAGGCAATATTATATGGTATTGGAAGGGTGTCGAAAACAACACAGTTTTAAACAACAAGTTATGAAACCAGCGTGAGATGGTGTTTTATTATACTTATCATGTCTACTTGACGTATATAAAAGAACTAAATGAAAGATCAACACAGCCTGAAATTGCTCATTAACGGACAATATAAACTGCGCTTGGATTAAGGCAGATTTTTGGCGGTGTTTTTTGGGCGGTGTTTTCCGTTTCGAATCTCTAACGAGCAGTTCGCTTAAGTCATGGAATTTTTTTTATTTTTGTAGACAATTGTATGTTAGTGAATTTTGAAGTATAAAATGTTTCTAAATATATATATATTTTCTAAAGATATTGTACATATATATATTTTATTTTGTTTTACAAAACAAAGCATTATAACTGAAATCATGTTTTAATGTCGGTAGTTAAATATGTGTGATATGTTTTCCTCTTTTTAATCAAAGTTTATTTAAAAGATCAGAACTATTTAGCCATGTTTGGTTACTAGTTTATCTACATTCTACATTTTATCTACGTTAGTTGGGAGCTTATTTCACGATAAATTTACTCTGCGAGAAGAGCTTTTTTTCTCTTACCTTCAGAGCGAGGAAGTAACTTACATTTCTCGTCGCTGTAATGGTAAGAGAAAAAAACTCTGCAGTGTAAGCATACCCTGCGAGCAGAGATTTCTTTCTCTCTTTTCTCGTCGTTCTAGGTAAGAGAAAGGAACCTCTGCTCGCACGGTAGTGTAAGCACGGTACGATTGATTGGAAGTGGCGCAAATTTATATCTATACATGAATATATATATATATATATATATATATATATATATATATATATATATATATATATATATATATATATATATATATATATATATATATATATATATATACATAGTGTAGTTCACCACATCGCAATACTACACAGACAAACCTAAACTTTGCATAGCATTTAAACAAGGACAACCGGAACGCTTTTGGGGTTCATTCAGTTATTAGACTATCATGAATGAAGCTGTTTTAAACTCCCAAAGTTCATTTAATTCTTTTCGATATTAATAGCAGCGTCTGGTCGACGGAACAAGCAGGAAGTTAAGACAATATAGACGCAGATTTTTTTCATCGTTAGACGCAGTAAAACTTGTTAAATGATTCTTCTTCGCCCACATGGCAGGAAACTTCGACGTTTAGAAACAGCAAGGTCGAGAAAATAACACACTTTTTTTGTTATTCTATTGAATGGCTATCTAATTTGAACTGTGTCGGGGTTCTGGAGGAAAATAGTGAAATGGCTGGAAAACGTAGTTCCTCAATTTTTGGTCGTGGTCGTTTTCAATAGTTATGATCACCAGTGAAAATATTTCCTTAATATTTATAATAATAATAATTTTATTTTTTTTATAGCTTTTGAACTTTTGAAAATGTCGTTGATCAAACTTCGCTTTTTTTTACAATGCGCCGCATCGCCGGCACGCATTTTTTTACGTCTGAATATACCTTCAGCTTGTATTGCGTTACGCCTTTTTCTCAGTTCATGCAGCTACGGCTTTAGAACACATTCATGCAATTCTATTTTCGTTCTTTTGTATAGAACCTATAGTTCTCTCGGATTTTTTTTCGTCAGTCAAAGCTCGATTCGCAGTTCCATTTTAACAGTTTTTGATTTAATTGTGCTATCTCAGTTGAATCAAGAATCTCAATAGTAAGGCAATAGTACTCTTGGGTTTGATGTCGATAATATGTCTGAATGAAGACGTTTTTAGTCCGAAAAAATATAATTGCCGCAAAATTGATTAAGATAGGTGTTTTTAAAGAAGAAAATAAATCAAAAGATATGAAAACACGCATTGTAATTCCTGGGCAAAGAAGAAGAATATTAATAATAAAACGAAGAAGAAGAAAAAGAAGTAGAAGAAGACGAAAAAGAAGAAAAAACGATTGAAAAGACAACTGGGAAGAGAATGATAAAAGGAAAAGTAGATTGCAGAAATACAGAACGATAATTGGAAAGAAAGGAGAGAAAATGAGAAAGAAAAAAAAAGCTAGAAATATCCCTTCCAGATGTTTTTCAACATTGATGCTGCTCGCCGTGAGATGGTTTCATCAGTTTTAACATTTGACCTTCAAGAGTTCAAGAGTTTTATTTTAAACACTTCTCCCTAAAGTACATTTTAAATTAACTTTCTTGACAAGGATATTTCATTGAGTTCAAGTCGCGCGGAGGGGAAATGACAAACAGTTTTCGTTAGCTATTCATAAAAAGCAGCCTACAATTTTCCTCATTTTGAAGTTGTTTTGTTAAAATTTAGAAGCAATCTTATTGAAAATTTATAGCGTTAATGTCATAAAACAAACAACTAGTCCGCGGAGTTAGTTGGTTTTTATTACAATGCAGTTTTAGACAATGCCATGGTGACTCAAAGCTCTCATCAAATTTAAGTTTGCTAATGTACGTCGGGCAGCCTTTGTCAAAGTTATTAGCTTGGATTCGCAGTTTTGTGTGATAATTATAAAAATGTTCTATCTGTCACTTTTGGGTTTAAGCTCAAATGAACACCATTATACATCACGAGTTAGTACCAAGCTATTGATCATTGAAAAACTCCGAGGTAATCAATGTTTTTATAAACATTGGGGTAGCTATACAATCTTTGTGTTATCGCCTTCGTTTTGTGATTTTCTTTCTGTTTATTCGACTGATATTCAGTCACAGTCGTGTGTATTTTCATTAAAAAAGAACTAGATTGAATAATTAATGGTATACTTTATTGGACATCTAGATTAGTGCTTCTCAGGTTTTCTCAATTATCATTCATTTGACATTTTTACACTCAATTGAATAAGGAATCAAAGTTTTTCGATTCCTACAAGGGTATTGTGTTCGAAGCACCACCGCCGAGCAATGATTATATATGTAAGAATCCCAAGCTTAGTTTGCTTTGATCTTGTTTCTTTGTTTTTCAGCAATAAACTGCTCGTGTCGGCAGGCGGTATCAGACTTAAAGAGGAATTTTTCAAGCTTTTATACAATTCACTAGAACATCTGTCTGAACTCAAAGTAATTTTAGCCCCCAAAACAATTCCATAAAACTTACAAAGAAATAGATATAGACAAGCAAAATAAACAATTTCAAATACAAAACATGCTAGAAAAGTCCAATTTTCCCCCACATAGAAAGAGATAAATAGTGAATTAAGTCGTGTAGGGTTTTTCCTTTATTTGTTCGTCTTTTGTTAATGCATTAAAGCGCGGGAAAAGAAGATAGCGAAAAAACGAAAATTGCTGTCACGGAAAATTTTTTTAGCCGATATTCAAGTGGACGCGCCCCGACTAACTGACTGAGTATGGTCTCCGGAATGTACAAACTTAGCCGCTGTTTTAACACTGTACTAAAATCAATATCAAACCATAAACTTGAAGTGTTATCCCATAAAGAACTTATACAATTAAAATGAGAGCGTTAAACTTTCTTTAATTAAAACTTGTCCTTGAAAAACTCTTGCTCGATTGGGAGTCCGTTAAGTGTCAAAAACTTACACATTAACTTTCCAACTTCATATACATATATATTTTTACCATCTTTCTCTCTCAATTGTAAAACAGAACATAGTATATCACGTTTTCGTATTTTCATTTAAATGAAAAATAAAAGTCTTAGTTATTCTTTTTTTTTTTGGCCGTTTTGAGGTGTTTAGATAGTATAGCGCAATTA
The DNA here is from genome assembly GCA_949775045.1 of Metridium senile. NCBI lineage: Eukaryota > Metazoa > Cnidaria > Anthozoa > Actiniaria > Metridiidae > Metridium > Metridium senile. Next base: position 9,806,466 of record OX459096.1, on the reverse strand, counting down.
CTAACTAAAAAACTGGGAAAAAAATTACAAAATACCAATCATAGATTTCTATTTTGTAAGCAATTGTGTATGAACGATCACGTTTTCCCCACGATATCATCTATGAAAGGATATATTTATGATTTTTTATAAAAGAAAATTTGTCATGGTTTTGGGTAACTTACACTTATTCAGTTTCGAATCGTTTAGAACCAATCAGAAAAAAACGACATCGCACGAACATGAACGATCTTTATTTTACAAAGAAAAAAAGTGTACGTATGTTTTGTACATGTTTGTATTTCAAATAAGAGGGGATAGGTTTATGACTGTTTCTATGTGTCAGAGTTAAATAAATTAGGCAAGCTTTTTGACCATGATATATAAGGGCGCGAACCGGACAGTGGTTGGAAATCACTCTAAAATCGCTAAAGTAAAAAGCTGAGTTAAAGTAACTCAAATAGCGATAAGAAATAATCTTGTGTTAAATAGCACCGCCACCGAATAGTGTACAAAAGTTGTATTTACCGACTGTTATCATATTAAATGGTTCTTTTCTTTGCTCTATCGTAACGCGTTATCAACAGCGTCCCAAAGAAAAACCCCGACAATTCTTGATGTAGCCGCTACCGCTTTAATAAATACACATACAATCAAATAAAAACACTAAAATCAAAATGAAAAACTGTACAATAAACGTGATAATCAACTCAACATAAATTCCGCGACACGATTTCCTTTTTTGAGTGGCCGAAAAAAAGGCCGAAAAACTTGCAAAAAATTAACGGTGAAATGACAGCTTGGCACTTGTGATTCGAGAAAATTGCAGTGTACTTTAACAACAATGGATGATAATTGGGTTCTTCGATTTACATCGGTAGCTCTGCCTCTTTAAGCCAAATAAATGCCTCTTTTATTCCCTTATCTCGAAGAAGAATACAAGCAAGAGGAGCTGCAAATTTGTTTGTTAAAATTACACCACAGTGCCTTTTAATGATGTATAAAAACTCGGCACGAGTTTAGCGTTGCGTGGCAAGCTGCCCCATCATGTTGATGACTAAATTGTCTTGACTTGCAAATAATTCTCTCATTTTCGTTGTGTATTTATTTGGATGGATGTTAAGCGGTGAGGTCTTTGAGGTGATTGTTATCGATCCATTTTAGTTTGGGCATTGATAAACATTTGTGAATGAACACTCGGTAGTTTTGATCAAGGCTCGCGCCAAACCTTTGTCCATTCCTATCGTTCTTGGTTTGGTTTATTTACAGAGTCCTTTCTGTCGCCGCTATTCACTTATTGTATGTTGTTGATGTTGGGTATTGTTATGGTGATAGGAGTATTAAGACAATTGTAATTCATTCCTCTATTGTTATTCACTTTATCTTCTCTTGATCGTCTATTTATTTATTTATGTCATCGCTTTCATTCATCACCTCATGTATTTTTGATTATGTTGTTATTCTCGCCTATTTTCTGTGATATAATTATCATATAGTCAGGGTTTAAGCATCAATGCACGCGCGGCAAGCTCTCGACCTAGAACCACACGAAATCGCCAAGAAACCCTCACAATAGCCTAGCCATTTCTAAAGAATACTGCAAACATAGAAAAGATTACAGCCACATCCGCTGTGGAGTTGCTCGTTCAGGAAATAATTTTCTTAGCGGGATGTCGTATGTTTAGTGTTAGACCAAAATTATTATATAAGTTTGGTTGATTTATTATTGGAAAATATATTGTCATTAGGCGACCGATAGAATTGCAAATCTAAAGGACGTTTTCAAGTGGCGACAGTGCGGTCTTAGAGCAGTTCCAAATAACGCAACAGCACAAATATGCGCTAAAGAAAACCACGTTTATCTACTTAGCACCTTTTTAGAAAAAAGGCGAGAGGCTTTAGAAAAATAGAGTTTCTGTTTATAGACCTTAGTTTATGTACATTAAAGTGGTTATATGACTGTAAGTATCGCGCCAAGTTCTCCCAATATATATATATAATATGAAAACAAACTATATGATACTAACTGTTAATTTTTATGTGTCAAATTGATAGCAACAATTGAGTTAGTTTTGTCAAATTTAAAATTACAAGATAATTTTTCTATGTATCATTGTCTGAATATGTTGGCTTTGGATTCCCCTAGCCAATCTCGAATTCATTGAATATAGTAAAGTTTTTATAAACTGTGAATTGTTGTCATGATTGATTTAAGTAAGAGCTTCAACAGTCTCTTGTCCTGCGATTGTCGTTTTGAAAAGTTTTGTAATCCAACTGTACCTGGATTGCAGCAAAGTCTTCGTCGGGGCACAAGCATGGAGTAAATGCTTGGTAATACAAATATGTTCATCCAATAACAATAATTTACACAAGGCGTCCTCGAGGACCCGGTCATGACTGAAGTACATAAATATATAGTAAATGTAACATTTCGATAAATAAATGTTCACAATAATAGGTAGGCAACGGGCCTTCGTACGTCCTGTGGTTGCCAGGTGCAGTTGCACGGTAAAGAATATTGTCCATTGGCGCCTTGTACAGCATGTAGATGTGAATGAGGTCCAAGTTGACCATTGCCATGAACGGCACCGCTAGCACTAGGAGACAGAGGCACACTATTTGGCTGTAACATACTATGAGGATATAAATGTCCACTGGACATTAGGTCCGGACGAATGGCACTCGGATACTCCAAACTTCGTTCTATTCTTGAGCCCGTAAGCGACGCATGGCTTGCAGATGATGTTAAGCTGTTTATATCGTAGGGATATGGCGATGAAACAGATAGAAAAGAACGTGGTTTACCAGTTATGCTCGAGTAACTTTCCGCCAGCAGGGACGAATGTGATGGTAGGGTGCCACATTTGGCCATTTCTTCTGGGGTTGGGATGCATGGTAAATGGAATGGATAACGGTCAGCCTTCTTCAGCAATGATTTAGGCTTTCGTCGTGGTCTGTATTTATAGTCGGGGTAATCCTTCATGTGTTGTGCCCGAAGCTTTTTGGCTTCCTCCATAAAGGGTTTCTTGTTTTCTTCTGTGAGTTGTTTCCATTCAGTCCCCAGTCGCTTGCTGATCTCCGAGTTGTGCATCTTTGGATTTTCTTGGGCAATTTTCCTGCGTTCTTCTCGAGACCATACCATAAATGCATTCATGGGTCTTTTGACGTGTTCCATGTTTGTCCTCAAACTTGTACAAAGCTTGTCGTCCAATGTGTTTTTACTCCTAGGATATTCTAGGTGGTCAGGGTAGGTCCTTTCTTGTTGATGGCTTGTACTAGACTGATGGAAGACTCAGTTGTGACGGTAACATCAAACACTGAAAGAGACAAGAGCATGCGTGTGCTGTAATTGAGTCAAAAACATCTCAACACGTCACACACTGAAAAGGCCATCCAATTAGAAACGAGGATGTTATATTTGAAAATTTCCCTGGAGTGCCTCTAAAGAATTGCATGTTTAAGGTGTATTTTTTTGATTGGTTCTTCAAAGAGATATTTAGAATGTGTAAATACATTTCTATTTTCGCTATTGGGACAACACAATAGATTCACTTTATGCTTTCGGCACCAATTGAAGAGCTATTGTTTGCCAACAATACGATGAAAATTCAGATATCTTAAGCGCTCCAAAGGGTTTTGTGTGACATGCTGACTTTAACAATGACTAGTATGTTTTTTCGTCTTAGGATTTAATTTGAACGGCTGTCAAAGCCGTGTGCTGCGTAGTGCGTTGATCGATCTCAGAAACAAATAATAAATGTTCACTCTTTTCAGGAAAAATTATTAATTTATATTAGAAATATACGAAAGTAAATATGTGATGTATATCCGATTTTACCCGTGTTCTTGTCATTTTTATAAGCGAATTGCCTTTCAAATGATCAATTATCAGATCTTTTATTTAGTCGCTTAGCATAAGAATACCCCCTGCTTATGAAGAGCTTTGTCTTACCTTTGAAATTGGTAACTATGAAAAAATATTCTTATAAACAAAAGAAACTACTCGTTTTACCCTCTCTTCAAAACGCGTCAATCCACGGTCTCCTGTTGCTTCTAAAACCTTTACTATCTCGTTTCGTATGTTTCCCCAGTTAATGTCATTTAAATGGATAGATCTACCAGTTTTTCTTCTCGATTTACCCAATTAAGCTAACGACATAGGTTTCGACACTACTTCAGTAGGAATCATTTCCATTTCTAGAAAATGAGTGAGCAGATTTATTGCTTGAGGCGTTCGAGGAAACCAAAGAATAAATGCCCTTTATGAACAAGTTTGACTTCCTTTTCGCTAATAATCCTTTGTTTGCTAACATTATTTTGAAAGGGGGTTCTAGTTATCATCGTAATACTTGAATCAGACTTATCAAGAGGTGTTGTTTCGTTAGGTTCCGCTAACAAAATTGTAATATGCCGTTGAAAAGCCTCCAAACAACTCCAATAATAGGATCATTTGTGTGGCGTAGATCTGAAATTAAAATTTAACCCACAAAATATCATCTAGATTTGTTCATTCAGTTCAATGTGTTATCGATTCTTATTGAGGAGAATGAGAGAAAAACCACGGCAAAGCAATTAACTTGAGTTACCGCGAACCTGATCTCGAGTAGACTTGTATCTGACAGAGCCAAGTGGCATGTATTGTAAACCTATTATATTAATGATCATGATATCGAAAAACGCTATCATCTTTGAGAGGCGAAAAGTTATTTTCATTTTCTCTGCTATCTTATCTCAAATGTGATCGGACAAACAAGCCGGAAGATGAACACAATCTTCCGTCAAAACATGATTTCGTAAAACGTTCAACGCGCTGTGCTTGAGGTTCAAGTCGAACTGAAGACGTGAACGGCTCTGCGTTTTTGAGCCAATGTCAATTTCGAGCGCCTGTTTTCTTAAGGTTATAAAAAAAAATTACTTTTCTGAGGTGCGTCCGTGTTTGTTTGGTCATATGACGAATTAATTTGTGATTTAGTCAAAGAGCTGGCCCATACAAACATGGAACCATTGATAACGGACCCGCTAATTAGCCCTTTGCAAACTAAATGTGTGTTTTCCTTTGAAAAAGTTGAGATATGCTTTAACGGATTGAAGTAATCAAAGTTGAACCCCCCTCCACACGATACTAAACTTGTAAAAATAAATGCAAATACACCACTTGGTAGATAGACATAGTAATGCATCTACAGTCGGAAAAAGCCGAGATTCCTACCCGGTGAACTCACATTCCACTTGATTCTGAGCAATTCCGCTGAAGAAATCATTGCTAGTACACCTTTGAAACTTGTATATTTCAACAACTTAAAAATTCATTTTTGTATTTTAAAAATTCATTGTTGGCCACGCGGCGGCTTGGTTGTGATAAAAAGACAATTCGTTTCGAAGTAGTTGACGCCGATCGTTATAAACTCTTCTTTGTGTGGCTTTGATGTGTGCTTGTGTGTTGTGCATGAGGCTCATTGTGGTTATTCTTTTCTTTGTGTCTCAGTTCTTCTGTACTTTGTTCTGGAGGTTTTGTGTTAGTGAAATCATGACGCCGTGTTGTGGGGCACAATGAAACGCAAAACAGTTAAAATGGTTATTTAGAAACGCTTCTCTGGCGCCAAAACCATGTTAGTTTTTTCGCTGTGTTTCTCTTGTGCCACATTCTTCTTGTGGGCAGCACACGAGCGTCATCTCGATGATGTTTATTTTTAAAATAAAATTCGTGGTTCATATTTCCCTTTCCAAATGACTAACGCCAAAATAGTTGTGATTATTATAAACCAGCCGTCGCGATGAAATATTTACTGAATACAGCAGATTACAAAACTTTGTTTTTTTCACCTGTTCCTTGCCAAATTAGTAATCCATTTCTCAATCATTTTACACTAAAATAGAGAGTTCTCTTTTGAGAAGAGTCCTTGACTATTATTTTCTAAAGTTTCTTTGTTTCTACGCTTACTTAAGCTTTTATACCAATCTTAAAAGCTTCAGAAATAATGGAGAATAGGGATTATGGTTTTCAAATCCTTTTAGGAAGACTGTACAAAATTTATTGAATAAGAATTTGTCGAGTCGTCAAGGAGTCTCGATTTTTTATTTAGCGACTAGTCTCAAATACTAGACAAATAGTGTAATTTTTATCTCTATTTTATTTGTTTTTAGTTTTCCAATAATAGCACAACCTTACGGCCTGGTATGAAAGACAAAACCTAAACGAACATAATGAATGTATTATATGAAAGTTGCTTGATAGTTAGGCGGTTAAGACTTATTGTGCAGCATAGGCTAAATGACCTCCCCCCGCCGGGTAAACTATCAGGGATTCTTTTCACAAACGTTGATTAGTTGCTAAAGTAAACTTAAATTACATAAGATTATGTGAAGCTTTTATGCAAATATTGAAAGTTCTCTTCAAATGTGCTTATAGACCTGGTTTCATTAGGAACAATATGCGAGCTCAAGAATGAAATCGCATGAAATATTAATTATTAAACACTTATTCTCTTTCACGATGTCGTCAATACTTCTAGTCGTTGTTGTGTAAGATTGACCCGTATTGTATATTGACATTACGCGGTGATAGTAAGCGAAGACAGCTGAGATGAGAGCTACAGCGGATATAATACTAAGATATCTCGAGAAATTATTTCGATCTGTTTGAAGAGAAATCTACTATAATGTCAGTATTGATTTAATGACCTGGATAAACGAGAGATCGCTCTGATAATTTTTCACCTGAAATGCCCGTTTTCAAAGTAAAATTAGTACTCCTTATCGAAGATTTATCATAAACCGGCTCAATGGCAAACATTTGTCTAATTTTACAGGAAAAATATTGGCTCAACGTGTAGAGTGTTTAAAAAGAGCTCCAACTCACGAAACAATCAATATATAACATGCGTTATTGACGTAGAATAAGGGCCTTTACTCCGTCGTATATCACGGCTCAATATACTATAATTTACGCCATTCATTTATCAAGTAAAATATGGAGAAAGTACTGTTAAAGTGACAGGTTCAATGCCTCGTTTGTTTAGGCTATCTTAACTTGAAATTAAAAATTACCTATGTAATTGTCGATACTTCTGGAGATCGTAGAAAAACAGGGTTTTTGAAGGCCACTTGCTATGCGACTGGAATTAATCTCGTTGGGTTCGAGTAGCTAGGCAACTGAACCGGTAATTTCGAGCCTTTCAGTCGAGTGATAACATAACGGTTTTTCTCTTATTTGACTTACCTGTATTCATCGACTAACAATTTGGAATTACAGGATAAATTAGGTACAACTTTCAATTCGTTAACGTATAACGTTAAGCAATCCTAACTTTGTTGTTCTAATTTCATACAAAAAAAATAGCTCTTTCTTGTTCACGCGGTTATAATGAAAGTCAATTATTGTTTTATAAGATTTTTGTTTTTGCAAATTATCGTCTAAAATCAATTCAAAATTAACGCTTTAATGAAAAAATCGAGAAAACATCGTCAATTTTTGGAAATATAATGCGTTGAGGTTTATCGTTTTTCAGTGGTTTCTCTTTTCGCCTCGGGTAAATGGTTTGAGATTCTTTCGAGACATAAAACCAGCGTTGACGACCTCAAGTACCTCTCAAATTTAGAATAGATGTTATGACAATAGCGTTTAAAATATCCAAACTTCAATGAGATTAAAGTGTCAACCAATATTATCGCAAAATAAGCCTTACTTTCATTTATAAAACTATCATTTGAGTAGTGTTTACACGATAGGGAAGGTCATTTGTAATTTTTAAGATTTTTTCCCTTACGGGGTATGAAGCTCGGAGCGAAGCGCCTTAAACAATCCCATCGTATCAGCGTATATACAATCCTTTTTATTTGCACAAAAGATTTGGTATTATTTTAACAAATTATACTAACTCTATTCAGGTTTGTATATGTGTCAAACCCAAGAATTTCAAAGTAGTATTCTCTGGGTCCAGGTGTTTGCTGAGTTCGTTTTCCATCCTTCATAATGGCCTTCATTGTCTTCGTCATTCATTCAATTCAAAAGACTCGAGATTTAGAAATTTTCCATATTCTAATGGAACGGAAAAAGAAGTGCTGGGAAGAACACCAGAAAAACAAAAGAAACTGAAAAAATCATAATTAAAGTTAATAGCGGCCTGGTGCTAACTGATGGATGGCCAACCTACGTTTATTGCTGTTCTTTTGGACTCATTTTCAATTTTTATCAATTTGAAAGGCTTTGTTGACATTTATGTTTTAGACCGAGCGACGGGAGATCCCCTGTGAAATGTTCTATTTGGGTTGTCTTTTATCATGCCGATCTCTTTATCCCTGAAAAGGCAACTCAACTTGACTTCTGAAAGCAGAACAAAGGCTATTATAGCGACAATAATAAACGTATACTCATGATAATTTGCGCTATTGAAAAGGTTAGTTTTTTCATTAGTTCCCAAGACCATGCTATTATTCCGACAATGATAAACATAACATGTCTATGTGTTGAAAAAGTAAATAAAAACATTACATTTGAAAAAACCCTGGTGTTTTATAACTGCAGAACGTGCCCCAAGTTTGACTGAAAACTGTAAACATAGAAGAAACTGATTTTGTATTTGTTAAAACAATAAAACAGAAAGGGAAAGCGCCTCGATTAAAATTACCCCAAGCAGAGAAATTTGTTTACTATGTTGAAATTTCGAACTTTCTCTCTCATTCTTTTTGTACGCAAAAAATCTATGATTTAAAGTGTCAATGTTTTTGGTGGATGGTTTTTTCTTCGGCAAATATTAGTTCTTGTTATCTTGTTAAGATCTTTGTTAAACTTGTTAAAGGGCACGGAAATTCTTAATGGCTGCTTTTTTCAAAATCAAAAATAGCAGAGATTTCTAAGAGAAAACTCAATTTACTAATGTAAAAACCAATGTATATGATGCCTTTGTCTTTTTCGAGAGTTTCGTTTAGTAAAAGCACTAGTAAAAAGGAACGGAGGTTTAGCTTCAAGAGTGGGAAATAGATTTGAAGGTTTTACTTGATGCATTATGAGAGATTTCGCCGATAAACCCTCGCCATTGATCATTACGAATAAACAAATGTATGCTCGGAAACTCGCCAGTAATTATCAACTAACTATTGTTTGCTTCATTCTTTATTTTCCTCCATTACGTTATACAATCTCTCTTCAGTGAGTGTAATGGGATAGACTGTATGCACGCAAAGTGTTGGCGAAGTTCTGCTAGACCGAGAAACTTCCCTCCACATAAATCATGTTATTTAGGTAAATTATTAATGTGTCTTTTTTCCTGACAAAGATTTGCCTTTGATGTTAACGACATTCGTGCAATATCCAAAACATATATACAATAGTTTATACAAGTACAATGAATAACGATGTTTTACGGCTCATTGTTTTACGAAGTTTTTAAGAGCATTTATCATCATTTGCCTGGAAATAGGTTCTCGACTTCCTCGTTCGGCACTCGTGTTCACCATTTTCCTGGACGGCTCTTTTCTTTTCCTCTCTCAGCACTTCTAAAAGCTGTAATCTTTGCTAATCATCTTTTTTTATAAATGAGAATAATTATCTCTTGAAGTTGTAGCCTGATAGTGTTGAATTTGAGCAGCTTTCGTTCATTAATGACTGTTGTGATACGGTTGAACACCGAAAGGCTTTTTTTTCGCTAACATGACTTTGAATCCTGCTGTGCGACTGTTCGTCCGCAGTTATGTATTATTATTTAAAATGGCCTCATGTTGAGTAATTCAAAAGTCGGCCATCTCATTAAGGCATTACATTTTAAATATGTTTTGTATTGCATCAATTTTTCCTGATTATGAATTGGAATTCAACAGAAGAAACGGCCTCCTGTGCGAACGGCGTTGAACGCTTCTCTCTGCCGTTACCAAAAAGGAAGTATAATTCTTTTTCGCGTCTAACTATTCAACTCCTTGACATTTCTAAAAAGAGATTGCTTTAAGCCTATTTAGAAAAATCTCAAAAATCAATGTTTTATATTTTGATTATTCTTGTTTAATTCCATAACTCATAATGCTAACTTCAAACAAACCATATTGTAATCATTGTGATGGCGAGGTCTGGACCGGAATAACGGCCTATTTGAAGCTTGCCTATCACTTTTATTACTCACAAAACATGTTTGCTTATTAAACTGTACTATCGTCTTTAGATTTTACGTCTTAAATGTAAACAAATCCAAAACAATATATCGAAATTTTAACAGATCTCGTCAAATCGTGAATAAGAGAGATCGAAGAAATGTAGGACGCGTCTGCGATGAAATTTGCGCGCGAAAGATGTCCGTTTTTAATTTCAGTGTTCGTTACATCCGACCGACTATAACTCTGCTAACCATTTTGCTATCTGTTAAAGTTTCATTGATGCAATTAAGATAGACAAGACAATAAGCTCGATAATAACCTTTTAAGCAAAGAAATATCTATCAAATTTTGAAGCCATCATTTATTGATGAACAAAGTCAGCATTCTATTCCTTTTTTCAATGTTAACACCATTTTCATTTCACAAAAAGACAATCTTGTTGGCTTTATTTTTTCCTTTTTTTAAAGCGTCCACATGTTAAAAACGCGCTGTTCTGATAAGATGGCGATCGCCGAATAAACAGCATTTGTGCTATCTTGATAAAAGCGACTCGGAAAACCTATTTTAAATCGTTTCAATTTCTACTCGATTAACTATTCATCATAACATTCTTTACTTTAGATATTTTTCACTAACAATGATAATTCTATCTTACTTTATTCATTACTCGACCTCAGGGGTCTGGAATTGTTCAGTTTCTCTCACATAAACAGTCTACCTTTTAGAAATAAGTAATAATTAAACCTATATCCAGGCAGGCCTGACACGTTGTTTTTTTGTCGGAGTTTCCTCGTCCCTATCTGATTGTTATCATCTGTAGTTTTACCATTATCATTGTCGTATTTAAGCAGTATATCGTTTGAAAAAAAAAATGCAACATGAATAACCAACATTTATAGTTGTTTATTTATTTTTTCCGAGTTCACTATTTTATATTCACTGCTTGATCATTTAAGACCAACGCCCTTGAAGTATTTGATATGGAGTGTTATAAAACCGAGTATGATAACAATCCGTGTATATTTCAGGTCCAGACACTTTTGGAATACAGAACGATTTCATGGTGATGAAAAAATTGATTCTTATCAAACAGGCAAAAAGGGACTTAATTTGTAGCATCCAGGCGAGTGAAAAGGCTTAACAAACAATGACGTTGATCAGAGTTTATTTTTGACAAAAACGTGTTTTCTAAAAAAAGGTTAAATCGTTATTTTTAACGGCATTTATATGCGACATTACTTTTGGACAAAATTGCCTTTCGTACATGTAGACCTACAATGAAATCGGAACCTTTATTGTGACAGGTCATTGTATTCTTATACAAGAAATAAATGCTAAAAAGTCAGTAAAAATCAACTTTAATTGAAAATATAGATCCTACAAACAAGATAATAATTAGCCTATACATGTGTTCATAATTTACGTTTTCAATTGGGTGTGAATTCCAAGTGATTTCTGCGTGTTCTTGTTTTTATCTAACATCTGTATACAAAATTTGCTGCTTAATTGGAAGGTGACAAATCAAATCCAAATTCAATTCTCTACACCACAAAACGTTATTACATCCTTCGTTGGCGTTCCTGTATTCTTACGAAATCTACGTAATAGTCGTTTACTTGTTGGAAACTTTGCTTTGTGATTTCGGTCCGAAAACGGAAAATTCCTAGTCTTAATCTAGGAGTGGCCTTTGGTATTATACCCTGCAATCAACCGTCTCTCTGGACACCAACATTGTCTTTATGAGCTATTGTATTCTGATTTAAACTTTCATCACTTGTTCGACATTCATTAAGACATAATCACTAGTTAGAATTTCTAATAAACTTTGCAACGTTACAAATGAATTAGATTTCTTGATAAGTAATCAAGGGCCACCTGGGAGCTGCGACACCCGGGCCAGGCTGGCCTTATCAATCTGGGACTGTCCCGCAAAATTACTGTGGTACCACAGTCGTTTGGAAGTCAAATTACAAATCAGAACATTGTCTGTTATGTAGACTTTGACTTCATTTTTCTGATGAAAATGAAAATGATTCATAAAAATGTATTTTAGTTTAAGTGTATCAGTCTTGGTTGAAAATTGAAACGTAAGCCCTTGTTTCTTCTCATTTGAATTTTGAATTTTTTTTTTGAATTTTTTTTCTTTTTCCTATACATTTTCTGCTGTGGCTTTAATTAAAGACATTCTGTGATAAAGAAACTCTAATCAGCTAACATCGTGTAGTATACTCGTCCTTGAGTTCAGTCTCAGTCTCATGAATTGAGGCGCTTGAAATCACACTGGTACTTCGGTTTATATTTCCATTATTCTTATATGCACTTGAAAACGATTTTAAGGTGATAAACGGAGTTTTCATAGCGTATATATTATCAATTTGTGTGAGTTTTTGTACCCTGCGAACAGAGGATTTTTTTTCGTCGCTCTAAGGGTGAAATACCTCTGCCCACAGGATAGAGTATTTGTGGAATTTTTCTAAATAATCTCTTGTAATTCAATTGCAATTGGCGATATTTTCCATATTGCTGTCTTTTAAAATTACTCTTCAACCTTTTGAGTTTTCTTTTGAATTCTGATGCGGATTTCTCAGTTCAATCTGCGAAGTGGTATTTGAAAAATATTCAATGTAGAGGTAGTGAGTGTGAGTGCCAGCAGATGAAGAACTCGCACTGCTATATGTGGACATGCTGCTGTGAAATGATTCTTATTCTTATTTATTATTATTATATCATGACCTTTCATGACAGAGCTTACTGTAATTGGCGTAAGCTGTAGTTGTGTCCTTCTTGCCATCATGTGGTGGACTAATCGAAATAAGAACAATAGTGTTTGATAGAAAGTCTTCAATAATACTACTTCTAATTCAAGTGCATGAGCGAGTCTTCTCAGTCGAAATTTAGAACTTTTTTCTATATGCAGATCCTATTTTATACTGAGTACTTTTCTCTTTGCTGAATTTTTTCTCTGGCTTAGACTTTCCTGAAATTCAGAATGCTTTTACTCCGACGAAGGGCTAAAGCTCGAAACGTCAGTAAAGTTAAGTCAACATTTTTTACGGTGTTACAAATATCATTATATTACCTATCGTTTATATCAAACACCGACGCAGCATGTACTAGTTTACTCGCTAAGAAGTATTATATGTAGATTTACCGTATTTTACAGTAAATATCTTTTATTTCAGTGTAGATTTTTTTGTATTTTAGTATAGATTGTCTCTTCATCAAAGATCTAATTTTTCTTGCAATTTTTCTACAGTTTTTTCTTCAATTGTAATTTTGTAAGTTTTGAGTAATTCTGTAATGGATTTGCTTCCCTAGTTTCAAGGAAGTCTTTACTTATTTTACATATGCATGGATTTTTAGAACTTCTACAATCTAATTCTTTAGATATGTAAAATGTGTTTAGGTATTCACCTTTTCTGGTTGGTTTAAGCTATTCTTATTGTAGGTTTTTAGTTGTTTGTTTGAAATATAGCTACTATAACTCTACCAATGTCTGGCTTTGTAGGAACAATCCAGATCAACAATTGATCAATTTCGATCTGATAAGTTGAAATCATTTAACAAAATTAGTTTCCCTTTCCGTTAAAGTAAACAAATAGCAAATTACCTTTCTGCAGCAGTATTGTTTTTTTTCGATAGGTCTTTCTAGTAGACTCAGTAGAATCACTGTAAACGCGGCATCTCTTAGTAAGAAACACCGCTTTGTATACTGCAATTAAGGAACTTGAAAAATAAAATAACTGTCGGAATTTCAAAAGGCTGTTTCAACACAATTTGATGGTGTATTTTCTACACAAAATCTCAAGTTCCTTGGTCTAAAAATAGCGTTAAAATGTACCTAATTTCTTTACGCAATAAATGCATTTATCTCTCTTAGTAAAGATGTGCTTTTTTCTACCATACATGATATTTTTAGCAAATACTCGACGAATAACTATTAAACCACTTGTTCAAAAGTGTTAATTGGAAAATCCTCTCGCCGCAATGACAGCTGGGTATAGGTTGCCATGGTGACGTTAGTGCGCCTAGAGCAAACGATGGGGGAGTGGCACCTGTCTACAAATCATCACCGACAAAAAAAAGATAATAACATTTTTGAGAAATTGAAATTTTGAATGGAAAAAATACCGACAACGATAATTAAATCGATTTGGATTTCTTTGTTAAGCGTTTCCAATTACAAAGCGTGTAATTTGTACATTTTTTAAGCAGTTAAAAATAAAAAGGTTATAATTTCAGTTTTTATCTTTCGGATTACGATGTAATGGTATTAAGCTGTAATAATAAAAATATTGTACAACATTTACCTCATGAAAAAGGCTCTACTAAAATTTGTGTATTTTTCCCCTCATAATTGTTTTATTAAATCGTTAAAAATTGTACAATTTATAGCGGAGTAGGTTATTATAAAAGTTGTTATAAAAAATAGATACTGATATAAATAATTTGTACTTTTTTCTCGGGTATAAAGTATTTATATTTAATGTTATTGAATTGTTAAGCGTATAACCCTAAACATGTGTGTATTGAATTCTTTTTTCAGCTGAATTGCTTATCTTGCAGTTATAAAAATTGCTTATAAAACTGCATTTTTTTAAACAAATTATAATGCAATACCTCAATTTCTAGTTTTTAGTGCTGTCCCTTCTTACAGTGCGAAACCAAAAACTGTGATCATCCAGTAATATTTCAGAAATCGGCCATCGTTAATTGAGAAACCTAAAACAACTCTCTAACTGCAAGACGTTTGACTGATTTGTAGACAGATAAACTTGGTGTAGTTAGAGTCGTTTTACGTTATTCAACGAACAGCAAACGGTTACTGAAATATTTCATCTCGGTGCCCACGGTTTTTCGATTCACACTGTAACAGAAACGCATAGAAAACTCGTTCCAATTAAACTGGACAATTGGCAGTTTTTCAGTTGAGCTTAAATAATTTTTGGAATGATCTAGAAGGGACCAAATAATCCGGCCCTAAAATGTTTAGTTTGTTTCGCCAAACCAAAGAGAAAGAAAAGAAAAAGAAAGAAACATAAAAAGAAATCATTAAAAAAATGAATTTTTAATTGAAATTGTTCTTTTATTGATTTATAACATAATTGGTTGAAAGGCAAAAGATCTAGAGAACGTGAGAAATACTAATTCGAAAATTTACCTTTCCAATGCTGAGGGTCCACAAGAACTATTCTTCTGTTGGCCAACGGACTCTTAAATAATCCAATAAAGAGAATTAAAGAGTGACAAAAATCACTTCTTCTTCCACTTTATTCTTGGGTGGCGAGCGATTAGAAGGTAATGCTGAAAGTCGAAATAAATTTTCCAAAGCAAACTTATACAAGTAGTTGGAATAAAATAAAGTAAATGTGGCGTGATTTTTTTCCAGCGTTCTGAACGAAACACGAATCGACTGAGTGAAGTTTTGTTTAACACGTGATTTTACTATATACATATATTAATATTTGTCTAAATCACTTAAAAAGATTTTCATTTCTTTATTACAATCAAGAATAATTGTCTGTCAAATAAAATAAAACAGCAGTGAAGAACTGGGAAAACCACAGTTTCAAAACATTGCATGATTGTGCTTTATACCGTTGTTGGAGCTCTACGCACAGACACACAGAAGCAATAATATGAAATTAAATTTCATGAAATGCAATTTGTCTGTCTGTATGTAATAAGTAGTAATAATTTGCCATAAAGCGCCCCCAACACTTGCGGCGTAGATGAGAGAATTAAGGGTTTCTCCGCGACTCTTCGGAGGAAATAGAAATGGCTGGAATGTGTAGATAAAGAAGGAACATAACCTTTTTCATTTTTACTTTAATAAAACAACAATAAGTTGACAGCTTTGGAACAGAGGAATTACACAACAAGGATTAGATGTTCCGTCGTTTTACAATCCCACAAAGCAAGCCCTTGTGCTACCGAACAACCGCGATTCGCTTTAATAAAGAAACGTTGATTAAATGACTTAAGCTAGCTTGTTCAAACACCCCAGCCATGTACAAACAACGACAACACCGACAATGAAATTTTTTATTGGGATTTCTTGCCGCACAAAGCCAACACAAGCCACGGCAAGAAAGCTGGATGTCTTTCACACGGGTTATTAGCTGTTGACATGCAGGATTTAAGATAAATTAGTTCAAAAGACACGAAAATAAAATTCAAAATTGCCTTTGTTATAAAGTCATTGCTCGCACGCCCACAATACAATCAATGAATGCGACCTTAAATCAACGTGGTTCGCTAATCAAAATTCAAATTTAACCAAATCAAAGTAGTAATTTAACTGCCTCATGAACAAAATAATTTGGTTTTATTGGCAATGCCTTCGTGCCTTAAGAGGGTGGTAACCTCAATTTTGTCTTCCAAAAGGGCGGTTCATTTAAGGTTTTTTGTTTCTCAGTTATCTTTAATTTTTGTCTCTAATTTAAGGTTTTGATTACTTTTCCCACTTTATTGTATATTTTATTTCTGGAAAGCTCTCTTCGTATGGAAAAGGAACATTAAGCTTTCGAATGTTACCTTTGGTTTCTTGCAAGCAAACAATTTTGGCGCCAGTTTTTTGGCGCCAAGGTTGACGTGCGCGCGCGCGTCTCATTAACTTCATCGTTGTCACAGTTAAAGTTTGGCAAACAATGAAGAACAACAAATTTTCATTTGTTGTTAACATCTTAAATCGAACTTTTCTTTTAATATCTTTAACAGAGGAAGGAAGAATAGTTTAGTTAACAGAGATTGAAAAACACTGCGTATTAAAACACGTATTTTGTAAGTGTATATCCAAAATGTTCTCATTAATTTAAAGTTAAGCTAAGCGTAATTTCGCGTGCGAAAAAAGCAATTCTTGCACAATACCGGTGCCTTTGTACTCTGCGCTAATTCCCCGACTAACACATTCAAGTTAATCAAAACGATTCATAAGAAATCGCTTCTTAATTTCAACAAAATTTGAAGCAATTTTGCCTAGGCGCCATTTTGTCTTGTCCAATCTGCGACAGAAAACCATCTAAAGATAAGCGTTTCGTGGTCATGCTGTAGCCATAACTTGTTATCTTTTCAATGTATATGTACTTTCTTTGGTCTATTTTCTTCGTTGTTGACTCTGGGATTTAGCTATGGTCGCCTAATAAACCAATGTTTTGTCACAACCTTTTCGACATAAGCCCACAGAATGACATAGTGTTTGAACAGTCTTTGATAAATGTACATTGATAAATCAGGTCGACCCTAGATACACGTGTTCAATTGTGTCATAGACCTTTGCGACTCGACTAAACGTAGTTTTAATCATTTTTTGAATTTCAACAGCTATTTTATCGTCTTCAAGTTGAATGGGTGTAATCCGCAAGGGATTAACTAGAAGAGCCAAACTCACTTGGTGGCACTTGTTGTGTTTGTGTTCTCTTTGTTTGAAGTAATTTAGTTTTACGCTTTTATAATAGCGATTAAAACGCTAGTTGTTCACACTATAAACAGCTAAGTCAGCCACTTTATGATATCAATATAGACTTTCTTCTGAAAACAACTGACAAAACCTTTTTAAATGTTGTCTCAGTCAGGTATTTTGATTAGAATTTCGTGATTAAATTTTGCTGCTCATAGTTGGTTTCGCATGTCGTTGCTTGGTAAGAATGATTGTAAAAAGCGATGCTAACTGTTTTTAATTTTTCGTTGGTATTTGATAATAAAAATCGATTTAAAATTGCTTCTTGTTGATTTTCATTTTCCATCTATTTCTTTTTTCATGTAAGACTTTTAAGTCTTCAAAGGAATACTTAAGTTTATTGGAACTTTTATAAATCACAGGTTTTATTTCTTTTCTGATTTTTTTTTTACTTTCTAATGATTGGCTGAAAAAAGAAAAAAGGGAAAAATAGTAGCGCCGATTGACAAATATCTTACGAAAAGTAATTACAAGTTGAATTAACTTGTGAGTCTTAATTTTGGCGAAGCATCTTAAAATTTTAAGTAGAGGTTAAATGAACTAAGTTCTCTGAAAAATACTTTTATGAAAGCGCGCATAACATTTAACACTTATCCAACACCTCAGGTGAAGTGAACATCGGTGAATAATAACCGAGACGGAGTCAAGAAAATCGCTAATATACATTCAGTTGGAGTTTATGAGAAGATAAAAAGATGAAAATAAATAAATAAACTAAAATAATTATAAGTTTTAATAGTTCAGTGTTAGCTTGGTTAATCTTTCCTAGAAAATTTCATTAAAAAGACAATCAAAATCAAAGTGTACTAAAAATAATAGCAATTATAATTACATCAACAATACCACATATTGTTTGGGTTTTTTTCAACTTTGTGCACTTTTAAATAAATATGCTTCAGTATTGTGCGCAATATATTATTTCTCTTAACCATAAAAGTTATTATTATTATCATTATTATTTATCAAAATATATACTCAATCTGTATTAAATCTTGTATGTTTTAGTTTATTATTACTATTTATCAAAATATATGCTCAATCTGTATTAAGAAAAATCGATAACTTAGCTTCTAAGTGAAGCGTGTTTATCGTGTTCAATTATACGTTGCTGTTTTTGTCGTTCTTTCGTTCTTTATAAACTTCAGTTCCCGTTAATTAAAATAACCATTTTATTGCAGAAAATAGTGGACTTCATGTCAAAAAGAAATTACGAAGCAATTTGCTACTGTGGTCTCTTTTACTCCATGAATAGGACCAATTAAATGTAGGTAAGGAAAAAAACTCCTTCCGTCATTTACAACTATTTGCCTCATTGTGCGTGATTACCGTTGTCGACATTGTTGGGTTTCCTGTGTGTCGGTGAGTAACTTAGTTAAAGGCAGCGCGCGCGGCGAGCCCTAAAGCTAACCAAAGCAACAAGGTAAACACAGGCTTATAACACATCAAAAGCGTATTTGTTATCACCTTTTGTGTTTATTAGATGAATAATAAATTCTAGTGACACAGAGAATGAATCGATGTTTCGAAAGCCTTATGGGGCTTATTTAGCACTCAGCTGAGCAAACGAACTTGTTTTAATCATGTTAACCCATAGACCGTCGCTTTTTCGGCGTTTTTGATTTCAACACGGAATGATTCAGCTGGAAATTTGTCTTTATTAGTTTTGGCTGAATAATCAAAGGCATCTATTTTGGTTTGTTAGGGTTAAAATGACTTCCATTCATCGCACATTGTCTGTGACAAATGCTTTGTTATTTAGTTGGTTGATAAATCGAAGGCAATGTTGTTTTTCTTCATTGTGTAGTTATTGTATATTGTGAAAATAAATTCATATCTAAATTAAATAAAATAACATTGGAATTGAAAACGATTCATTTCAAAAGGATTTTTTCTTAATTATCATTTTTTGAATCTACATTTGGGACGCTTTGGATAAAAGGCAAAGAAGAGGTAAAATAACAAAAAAAAATAAGATATTGAATGAAATATAGATTGAATAAAGACGTTAAAACAAAATAGAGAATAAAAGAAAGGAAGGAAGAGGGATGGAAGGAAGGAAAATGTGAAGAAAAGAACCGTATTTAAAACAATATATATAGACGAAAAAATATGTTCATTTTGAAAAAAAACAACTTTTTCACAATAAAAAAAATGTACTTGAGAATGTATTTTGAAATTGATACCATTCTGAATTTAAAGACAAGATTTATGGTTAATATTGTTTTAAAAATCACCGACCTCTAATTGCGATGGACAGTTTTTATTGAAATTTGTTTAATGAGATCACGCTATTTTACACTAGTCTTCAGAAAAGACGTGCGCCTTGCAGTATTTGTGTGTAAGTTTTTGTTATTGCCGGATTTCAAGCCGTTAGGGGCTGGGGCGAATCGCCTTATACTTTGCCAAACAAGATTTTATTTACATAATCAGAGAAACCTTGTCAAGTTTTACAATGTCTTGAAGTTTGGTGTTGATTGGTTTAAGGAGGCTCGAAATGGTTTCTGTATATATCAATATGCCTACTTTATATTGCATATTATGCAGCATTATTGTGAAACTATACAGTTAACCGATATATCATTTTAAAGCTTATGGATCTAGAAAATCAATTTGTTTTAAATTATTGCGTTTGACGTTGTCATGACAACAGCAGGCTGCTGTAAAAAAGACCTTTAATTCTTTTATTAAAGCTGATATCTCCAAATCCTTTTGGTGAAAGTTTTTTTAAACTTGTACATGTCTAGTTCCCTACATGTTCTTGCAACTGAGGAAAAATAAAAAAAATCTGTAATGCGAAACCTTTAAAATATTTTAAAAATGATTTTTTCTAGATATAAATGGTTTTTCATTACAGATTTTTCTTAAAAAAGACCTACTAAATCTAAACATTAATTGGAACAAAATGCCAAAAAATAAAAAAAAATTACCATTTAATTGTGCTGTTATTAATAGAAATACATTTTGTACGCGTCAGAGGGGTCTTGTAAAATTGGCGATATTGCGCGCGCGCGCGCGCGCTCGGTCAACAAACCATTTCGAGCCTCCTTAATATTGAATGAGATACAGCTATTGACGTTTGTAAAGAAATGTATGGGAAATGTCAAAAACTGGACAACTTGTCCTGTCTTCCATACATTTCTTCATAAATTTTTAAGTTTTTGAATGGCTGTATTTCACACAATATTAAACCAATCAACACCAAACTTCAGGATTTTGTAAAGCTTGACAAAGTTTCTCTGATTATGTAAATCAAATCTTGTTTAACAAAGTGTAAGGCAATTCGTCCCAGTCCTTGTCGGCTTGAAATCCGGCAATACAGCAAATTTCGTCTATGAAAATCTCATGGCAGGGACGCGTTCGAGGCACGGTAAGGCGCGTTAAAAAAATTCTAGAAACACCACTGTCGCGGCAAGGCACGCACACGGCACTGAACCTTTCATAGTCGAACCAAATATGCTCGACGGTTCAGTATATCTCTAATTTGTGAAGGGAATGTCGCTGCTTCCTAATCATCATCATCATCATCATCAATGTTACCCACTTGGCAGCCTAGTAGACTAGCATCCGTCACATCCGAAGTTTTTCTCGGACTTTTTAACCGGTTGTGACGCAGGTTAAAGTAAACTAGCTCAAAAAAAAAAAAAATGAGAAGAACAGAAAAGAAAGAAAATACAATAAAAAATGCTGCAAGTGCAGTTTAGTCTGTAACTGGGTTTCAATAAATCATTAAGCATATAAGAGTTATTATTTGTTTAGTTTCTTTCAAACCAACCAATACATATAAATAGATATTTTTAAAGATTATCATGAATGATGTGTCTTACGTCGTATGGATTTATGTTGGGCAATAAGTACAAGAAGACTTCTTTGTCTTTCTGGGGTATTTTCGTCAAAACTCGGTCACAGACTAGAAAAAAGTTATACACAACTATCTACGTAAAAAAAAGTTTTTATTATTGTATATTTGAGGCACAGCGAAAGGATATCTCTCGACTCCATACATTTACTGTAAAAGATCACAAGTGATGAGCTTGGGCTCCCTGTGGTTGAACTGGTAGAATTTATTCACTTCATAAAACATGCTACACAAAGCTCCTTTTAATAACTTAATGGCAATAAATACACATATGCTAACAGCAACTAATATGATAAATGAAATTTAGAGTCCTTTGTGTATACTATAAGCTTCTTGGTATATATCAGTCATGCTTCTTGTGGGATTCCTTTGGGTCTTCTGACCGTGATGGAGTGGTTATAAATTGAGCCTTATCCCTCGCGGTATTGACAAGCAAAGGAATCCAAGTCCTGCATGCAAAATATTTTAATAAATTATTTAAATCAAAGATAAAATGAAGGTTTAGCAATGATAATCAGCTTCTTCATCCACGACGAGTGCCTTTGCTTTTCCTTTGTCGTTCTTTTTTGGTGTTGGCGTCTTTTCTTTTGAAGTGCTATATCTATTTTTCTTCGTTGGTTTTTGCGTCACACAACACAAGCAAATCGAACAAATTGACTTCAAATTACTTCTGAAACCAGGGTACATTATACAGTAAGTCAAGGTGTAAAATATCGAACGTGCGTGATGAGGTATATCAAAAAAGGCCAACATGATCCAGTACCATGGCAATATGGCTCCGTAGTGGG
Source organism: Metridium senile (assembly GCA_949775045.1). Classification (NCBI taxonomy): domain Eukaryota; kingdom Metazoa; phylum Cnidaria; class Anthozoa; order Actiniaria; family Metridiidae; genus Metridium; species Metridium senile. The sequence continues at coordinate 9,784,301 of OX459096.1, read as the reverse complement.
AGGTTAGCTTTAAAATAATCGTAGGCAACCAACACAGGTAGTGGAGCACCATCATGACAAATAACATCTTGATTGTAGATTTTCTTCTCATGTTGAGTACGGCACTCCCTCCAGAAGATGGAGTACGAGCAACGTGAAGCTTGTTAAGAACCTTAACAAGCACAATTGTCATGAAGATTGGAAGTGCAACTGTGAGAAACAAAAATGGTATGATTATGTAGAAAATCGCGCCGTAGAAGGACCCCAAATTTTCATCGCATACTCGTCCAGTTTTCCCACCAGTTAGGGCAATAGTTCGTCTTCCATATACCTCAAAGTACGCTGCAAACAGGAGCACACTTATGACCCATATTCCAGGAATTGACCACTTGAACATTTTGGCAAGACACCGTTTTTGGTACTCCGCCGAACGGCATATCCCATAATACCTTTCGATTGTCATAACAAAGAGAGTTAACACAGTGGCTGCAAACCCAGCATAAGAGAATGCATAGCTGACTTTACAAAATACATCAGCAATGCTCCAATCCATGAAGATGTTGTCAATAGCGAGGGTAGAGAATAAACTAGTGACGATGTCACACATTGAGATGTTAAGAATAAACCAGTCTATAGGACTGCTCGACTCCTTACAGATGTAGACCGTCGTCATGACTACTAAGTTGCATAGCAACGAGGTGAATATGACGAAGAGTGCGAGAGAGACGAACAAGGTGCTGAGATTTGTACTAATTCCTTCAGTCATTGTAGTTTGATCAGGCATAATAAATCCGATCACACGACGTTGAGGTGTCCAGCAGAATTAAAAAAATTATTGACTTTGAACTCTCTAATCAAATCCACAAGCAAACACTGTCGACGGATTGAATGCGTCCGTTGTTCAGCTAAAGCTTGCGTGTTTGCTCTTCGGTTGACAGATGATGGTTGATATGATGGCGCCAAGTGGAATGTGGGATGTTTGGACACTGAAGTGCTTAGCTAACGTGAACAAATTAAATTGAAATCACTGATATTTCTTCACAGGTATAACTGAGAGTTCAAAATGCACCACATCAAGTCACCTAACTCAGTTCTGTGGAAAGTGACTGCTGAGAGGGTGCAGAAGAGGACGGCGGTTTGCTGAGAAGTTCACTTGAAGTTGATCATTGATGTGAAAGAATGTCAACAACGACTGAACACCACGAAGGTACGTTGTTCTCACGCTAAAACAATTTTGAACCTTTTCTTCTTTACACTCTATCCCTCTTAGTTAACAAAGATTCAAGTCTCGACTGTAAAAACTTTAGTAACATAGACTTCAGTGTAGCTCCTTTCGAAAAGGTGTAATAGCTAGTTTTTTCGAAGACCGAACTTACCAACTTGATGTTTTCAACTCGAAGACTTCGTTGCAGATGACTTCACAGCAAATTTCTGCCTTTGTTTTGCTTTTGTTTGGTATGGTTATCTCGTAATGTACTCAAACTTAACTTGCAAGAAGTTTTTTTTGCTCTTTTTGGAATTCTTTTTGCTAACATACACAGTGTATATGGTTATCAACAGTTTTATGTTCAGTCTCTTCGCGATGACGGCTCGCCTTGAGTTTGATGAGCGGTGATTGAGCAAGTAAATATTCCTTGAAGAACGCGTAAACAAAGTGCCTAAACTCACTTCTAACGGATTTTGTCTTTGCTTTGATTCACAGAAAATGCTCTAATTTCTGTTCCAAGTTGAAGGGATCACTGTTTTGGGAGAAAAGCTAGAACTGAGGTTTTGAAAAGTCAACGCAAATTCGTGGCTCTGCTTGAAACCTCTTTTGTTATTTTCCCAATTCAAATGAAATGGCTTTCAAGTGTTGAAAAATTTATTACCCGTGAGTGAATTGAAAACAAAAGACGACATTACTGAAAGGTGACAGAACAAAAGAGAGATCAAGCTACCCAATCGTAGCATTGCTTGGAAAACTAACGGTCCGTAAACAGGAAAACCACATACTGAACATGCAAAAATCATAAAGTTTCTAGATCTATTTGGACAAATTACAGTAATTTTATGAATAATTTTATGTAATTTACAGTGAGGATACTCGAACCGTGAACACTTTGAGTTTTTTGTAGCTTTTTTTAACCCACATTCCTTGAGCGAATAGATTAGAAATAAGATTTATTATGAACACTTAGTGTTTTTGAACTCACTGCTTCATTTTTAGAGGTTTTGGAGCAGTAGAAGATTCAGAAAACAATAACGTGAAAAAAGGCAAGTGTTCACGGTTCCAGTATCCTCGATTTAAATGTAATTTTATGTAGTATTAAGAAAATGTCTACACAAATCTGTATATTTGGCGATAACTTGCAGCTAAACTAATCGAGGTGGACTGGTTCGGGAACAACAAGAATGGAAATGTCTGTAAATGTAATACACCTAATAAATAGAATACTATGGATGTTAATTTTCGTCTTATATTGTTTTTATTTTATCCCCTTCTGTCATAAAGATATATACATGCACAAGTATAAATTTTTCAAATTGATATATATATATGTGCATAGAAATATACATTTTGTAAATTACTTTATATAAATTTGCATATAAATCTACATTTTGTCAAATACTGACAAAAAACATCAAATAATTGACAAATCATTCTTTTAAATAAATAATAAAAATAATAAAAAGTTAGATAATTTTTTATTTGAAATAGTTCCAGAATTCGAACTGAATACCTGTATTTCGGCAATTTTTCTGATTATGTATTTTACTCATCCATAAATAATATCACTGAGGTAAATTCATGCAAATATGATACGCAGAGGTGGAGGGTATGTTTTGTAGAGACAATGGCTATATATTATTAACGATAGGTAATATAATGAAATTTGTAACACCGTAAAAAATGTTGACTTTTCTTTACCGACTTTTCGAGCTTTAGCCCTTCGTCGGAGTAAAAAGAAAGGGCTAAAGCTTGAAACATCAATAAAGTCAAAACTCGATATTTTTTCACGGTGTTACAAATTTCATTATATTACCCATCGTTTATATCAAACACCTACGCATCCTATACTAGTTTACTCGCTAGTTTCCATTTATATATTATAAATATTATAAACTTCCCCATCCCCTCATAAATTGTTGAGACATGCAATGTTTCAGACTGTATAAGCCTTGTCGAACCTAACGATATCAAAATTTGCTCGGGGGAAAGTGTTGGGAGAATAATGAGCGCTTGAATAAAATTTCATTTTTTTTTTCAATTTTTTGTGCTGTTTTGTTTTAAAATGTTTAGAATTGCTGAGTTAGTTTTCCCATGGTAACATGTTTCCTGTGACACTACATCCCGTTTGTTGTGGCGGTTACTATGCTGACTATGGATCCCATTTCTTTGCCTATTTCCACTTTCCATTCACTTTCCATTCACTTGTCATTTCCCTCCTCTCCCCTCCCTAAGGGATGCTACCCTAGTATTGTTTTCTCTGTTATTCAGTTCGCTGTTTCAATTCAGCATTCCTCCCTGTCCCTCTCCTTTAAAATGAATGGACACTTCTTCCTACATATCTCCTCGCATTCGCTTCGCTGGCTATGTCGTCCTCCCCTCCCCTTCCTCTTCTTTCCCTTCTCTCACATTCTCCTCCCTGCCCTATAGCTTACTCTTCCATTCCCTATCCTCCCTTCCCCTTTACAATCACTCTAAAATACCCCCTCCCTACACGCCCACGTTCTTATCAGTCGCAGGACATGTTATCTTCGCGCGCGAACTGGTCCACATTTGACCTTCCCATCGTCACCTCCCGTTGACATATAAATATTTCACCTATTACTACGCAACTTTGATTATAGCAGTTGTCTGTGATAGATACACCCAATGCATGCAAACGTTTACCAATATTCAGCTTACATAACCTCCTAAATCAAAAACCTGAATAGAAAGAAAATTATGCGGATTGGCTGTGGTGATTGTAAGTCTCTAATCACGTCGATCAGGATTGGTAGATGTATTTGGTGAGTAAGCCGCCCGGGGCAAACCAAGAGTGAATCGCCAAGAGTGAGCTAGCCTTGGAACGTTGTAGTGTCCAAAGCCATGCCCTACATGAAACGTGCAAAACCACCCAAGATATCTATAAGTTCATCGGAAGATGGCAACGACTTCTCGCCCAAAGGTAGTCCCGTGGAGAAGAGAAAGACAGGAGACTTCTCAAGGGAGGCGGACAGTCCTAAAGAGAGTCGTTACCGATGCAAGTCAGACTCGGCCCAATCGCGCGGCAGTGGTAATTTCAAGGTATACAATATCTAGTATGTAATTAGAATACCACTAATTGGACCTGATTGGTAATCTAGGGCTAATTATTTAAACGTATTTCAACAGATTTTTATTGTTATTGTATAATTCGTTAATAATTGTCTAATGTGTTACATGAAAACTACTGCGTATGACAAGTGACACTGTCACGCTGACACTGATGCGCCCACGATACTTATTATCCTGCGGTTCTTCGTTATCACACATAAAAATATCAACAAACATTGATGTATTTATTAAAAATACATCTGAAAAGTGCGCGCAGTATATGTGCTACATGAAATAGAATAATATTATGGTTTAGAAGGACAATGGTGACCTATACTTCAGATCAGGAAAACGATGATGGACAAAAACAGACTTTCAGCGACTTTTGGTCCGCGTCCTGACAGAAGATCCATAATTAAATCTTGACGTTTCGACTGCTACTGCTAGTCTTCATTAGTCGGTGGGTAAACTTGTACTTGAATGAGGGAAAGTTTTATAAGAGAAACGTTCATATAGCATCCTCGAGTAGCCATGCGGGATTCCGGTTCAGTGATTCTACATTGAGGAGTAAGAAAAACAACTAAGCCCGAAAGCCTCGATTTAAGTCCATTGTCATATAACTGTAATAACAGCTATTGACAACTCGCCATCATATAAACAGCCCCTAACTCCACATGTACCGTATTTACCGGATACGGTATGAACGGGAGGTCGATCAGTCTGCGACGACAATAAAAGGAAAAATACAATTAAAATTTCCCATGGTAAAATGCGAACGGCAACGATCATATATACAAAATGGCGGCCATCGAATGTCATGGATTACAAAAAAATCAGTAGTAAGCGATAGGGTAGCCTGTATGAGAGAACAGACGTTATTTCGCTCCTCTTCTCCCTGTGAAGGTAAATTAATTTTAATTACTTTCGGAGGGGGAAGAGGAGCGAAACAACGTCTGTATATCAGTAGACAATTTTTTAGTGCAATAAAAAATACTATACACAGATTTGCAAGGTTCGGGCAAAAAACCGACTTTATCTGCCGGACTATGAGCACGAAATTTATTTGATAGAAATGCAAAGATTTGAGTGGCGATTTTGGCTTGCAGGAAATTTATTTTCAAAATCACTCCCCCCCCCCCCCCCCCCCGCAAAAGTCAAATGGTCAACCGCTAAACTGAGTGATTTTAGAATTTGTTCATTGAAGCTCAGAGTCCCTTCCGCACTTCTGTCCAGTAGTTTTCCATTACTGCAGTTTTATTCCGCGAACACAAATCTAGACATTCCTACAGCTTGTTGTAAAATACGTATTTAGCTGCCGTCAATCAAGAATTTATAAGGTACCAACTTATTAATTTTGATTGACGGCAGCTAAAAACGTACAGTGGAACCCCGCCTTACGACCACCCGCTTAATACGGCCACCCCGTTATTGCGGCCAGTTTTTTAGGTCCCGACGACATACATGCCCATACATTTTCTATAAAATTTACCCGCTTAATACGGCCACCCCGTCAATACGGCCACTTTGGGTTGTCCCTTCGGTGGCCGTATTAACGGGGTTCCACTATTTTTCACAGCAAGCCGTGGGAATGTCTGAGTTCGTAGAAAGACGAAAACCACAGTTGTCCTAAACATTTCTATAAATAATTGTTCTACGTATTGATTTCTTTTCATCCGTGAAAAACTATCCCGGATGGCATTCGGAAGCCACTCGGGCTTAAATCGGAAACATTGCTTTAGGAAAAATCCTACTTATCTGGTATTTTTGGGTGATACTGTAGCGTCTAGTGTTTCAAAGATAATAACGTTTGACTTATACAACATTTATAAACTACAAGGATTTACTCCAATTTTTATGCCGAAGTGTTTTTAAAATACGCTTCGCTGGGGTGACTGTGAACGATCATAATTAACACATCTATGTCAAGAACGCATCGAAGCCGAACTAAAACCAAAGAAACATATATATTCACTTAGAAGTTAATCTAACGTTCTTGAATCAGTAATGTAGAGGATTGAATCTCGCTAGCGGTAAGTCTATACTGTCATTAAATGTCTACTTTTTGCCATCAAACAGCTCTGAAATCCTTCAGAAATCAGTGTGATTTTACTCCGACAAAAGAGTACTTAGGTTGACAATAAGTCTAAAAAAGGTACTTTATTCTTGCTTGTTTTCTTTGCATATTTATCAACAGATTTAATTGTAAAGGAATTTCACAGCTATCGAAAACTGGGTTTGAGTTAATACTTATTAAGTTGAGTGATCCCTGCTAACAACTGCAAATCGGAGATGATTGCGTTCACACAGACTTTGAAATCACAAATCGCTTAATATTTAAACGATTTTTAGTTTAATAATTGACCGATTCGCAGCTTCGTTTATCCTTCGTCTGCACGAAAACTGCTGCGCTTTGGTTTGTTGGTTTTTGGGATTAGTAAGTTGTGTTATGTCCGTTTTCAAAGGCGAATTTTATTAATGAAAAGGTTGGAGGTCTTTAATACCGACTGTGTACAAGGTCACCATAAATATCAAAACAACAATTTATGGTCTCAGTCTTAATGTAAGTTTAATTAATTGTAAGCACTGATGTTTTAAGGATATGAAAAACTAAAGTTTAATTAACAGAATTGCTTCATGACGAGGTACGGCTTCACGGCGTTTGCTACGTTTGTTCATTTCTGTTATGTTTACTCATGCTGAAAGTACATTCCTAGGAATTGTATGACCTCGCAAAAACAAAGTTTATCTTTACTATCAATCAAAAGTAGAACATAGATAGCACTTGGAAATTCTAGCCACTTATTAAAATTATTTAACAATATTTTTACAGAATATTTCCCTAAAGAAGCGATTATTTGAGAAGTTGTCGCTTTGGATAAGTTTCGACGCGTCCTGTCATTTGATTTCATTTTCGCGCGAATTTTTTGGACGAATTTTGAAACATCAGCTGTTTATGACGTCATTGTGATATTTTTAGACATTCTTGTCAGCGAGATGGCATCTCGCGCCACCTAGCCTCTTCCATTCCATGCTCTGATTGGCTGGTCCTTGTATCATGATCGTGGCAAATATCGCATTCTTTTGCATGCTTGCTTCCTTATATGGATTGCGCGAGAAGAGCGGGAAATTGGATTTTATCAAGGCCTTGCCTTCTGTTGTGACCCTTGAGAAGTCTACGTAAATCAATATAGTTTATTGGGATCATCATGGATATTTTTAGCGATGATATTGGCGGAGATGATAGTGATGATGATGATATATGGTGGTGATGGTGATGATGATGGTGATGATGGTGGTGACAATGATGGCGGCGATGATGATGTTAATGGTGGTGATGATGATGGTGATGATGATGATGGCATCGATGGTGATGATGATGGTGGTGACAATGATGGTTGTGATGATGGTGATGATAATGATGGCGGCGATGATGATGGTGGTGGTGCCGTATGATGATGATGATGATGATGATGAAGAAGACAGTTTCGATGATTGCAGATTACATGATTGTTGACGAGTAGTTTATTTTCTAACAGCATCACCTGGCAAAGAGAACTGAATATTATATTTTGAACAAACTCGTCCCCAGGGCTTTGAAAATGAAAAGCCTTGAAAACGAGATTGTATTTGTAACCAATTCACCAATTTTATTCATCGATTCTTTGTCTTTCTCAACAGCTCGATCCGCACAAACTGGATCTCGCCATGTCGAACGTTAATTACAACAAGTCGGCGAGTCTCAGTGCAGATGTGCGCAGTACGAAGAGGAACACATTGGCGAACATGTTTTCCCTCAGCAGAAGTCAACCGGTAATTAATATGCATTACATGTTCATTTAAGGTTACAGTAAACCTTCGCGGGGTGTCTCCTTAAAAACCATTAGAGCGCCGGATTAGATGTTATTGCAAAGTATTATACATCATTTTAAAGCACAATAACTATAGAATATGTCTGTGTAATTTGTTTTAAAGAAATATTTATGTATAAAAAGTTTTGATTTTTTAAATTCAAAACGACCGTCTGTGTTTGAGCGAATTGATCTGCATAACGTTTAATTGTCTCGTCAACTTTTCTGCTTAATGTCAATCAGTACACATGTGTCTCTAAAACTGTGTCAGGCTTTGTCAATATTTTAATTTACTTAGATATAATTTAGAGTTGAAGATGATGATTCAATTATTTTTGTTTAAGCAGAAAAGTTGACAATACATGCAATTAAATTTTTTGGAGATCAATTCGCTCAAACACATTCGGTCATCTTGAGTTTGAAAAATCAAAACTCTTTATACACAAATATTTCTTAAAAACAAATTTCACAGGCATATTCTGTGGTTATAATGCTTTAAAATGTTTTTTTTTTTTTACGGAGACACCCCGCGAGACCCCGCGAAGGTTTACTGTAACCTTAATGTTTCTAAAAGCGCGCGAAACGCTGTAGGTGATTATCGAGAAATATAGTGTGAATATCTCAACCAATCACCGCGCGTGATTTTCACTTGTGTATTGATGCTAACATAACATATATGTATATCTATTTTGTGAACAAATATCCTCGGAAAGCCAAGGCGAATGCGAAAGATGAGAATAATGATCCGGCCCTTTTTAAAATTGTCAACCGTTCTTGTCCAAGATTGTAGTGTCTCAGAAGTGGATATTCTAACTCTTTCTACGTGTACATTACGCACAGACTGTTTTGTATAGAGTGGTAAATTATGACTGTACGTAGTCTGCAAAGGTATTTTAACTTTGGAGTAAATATACCATTGCGTTTAGCTAATGCAATTAACGTTGTCGATGAAAAAACTTCAGACCGAATGGGATTATGGGATATATTCCATCGGGGCATCATCAAATATTCAACTTGTGTCTGCTCAAGTAAACAAAAATACAAAACACAAATATGGTTTAGGCATCTTGAGCCCTCATAAAAGACTTAAAATCCCATGGCCCCAAGGTTAGGCTTTGGGCTTTTTTCAGTGACAACGTTAATTGAAAGCTATAATGTAATTTTCAATATATGGCTATAGTAATCAAGGTGAGCGTAGTGTTTACAAGCCTTGGTATTGTGATGCTAGTAATTTGCCAACCATTTTAACAATAGCCGATTTTTTAATTTTCATTGTTTAATTTTCATTTTCATTGTTCAATAACACTGAATGGTTGGTTGGCAAAACCATAACAAACTACGTCACTGTCACCTATAGTGACTGAGAGATCAGTTCCCAAAACGATATGTTCTATATTACAGCATGTTGTATTGTATATTTGTATTACAGGAAACACCTATAGCAAGTGACGGTGAATCATCGCCTCAGAACAGCCCTAAACTAAGCAGAAACTCAAGTCCGTTTATTAAACCTAAACTTATAAATCGTTTGTCGACAGATACGGTGAGCTAAATCCTACCACAGGTAGCCCAAATAACCACGAACTAACGAACTAACCAATCTAACATTTTAATATACCAATATCGTCATTTTGATGCTAATATTAAATAATACAGGTAGCCCAATTAACCACGAACTAACGGACTAACCAACTGGCTAACATTTCCATGTAACAAGATCGAGATATTGATGTTAAAATTAAATTATAGTGCTAATTCCACACTGCGTCGAACTAAACAGAATGTGTGCAAAAATAATCCTAATTAGAGCAATTTTCGTACGAGTGGGAAACTGACCGTACCGTACCGTAGCCGTAACCGTACCGTAAGTTCTATAAAAACATTCGAAAATTCTACAGTAACAGAACCGTAACTGTGCGGTAAATATTATGGCCAGTTTCCCACTCATACGAAAACCGCTCTAACACAAACTAACACAGTAACAATAGTAAACTGTAATTGCCATGAAATATGAACTGAAAAATTAATTTACTTACTTACCAACTTACTTAAGTAGTTTACTGCTAATTAGCTTGCTCAGTTTTCTATGTGCAAGTCATTAATGTTTACATACACCTACTTCAAAAAACGTTGACGGGGCGAACGGCGATTGGCGATTGCACCACCGAAAGCAATTATGGGTAATACGCATTCCTTCTCATTCGTTTCTATTAATAACCCAAACAATGCCTCCACCGTTCAGCGAACGGTGTTTGGGTAGTTTAGAACGGAAAATTCGTATTACCCACAGTCCCTTTCGGTCGTGCAATCGCCAATCGCCGTTCGCACCGTCAACCTTTTTTGAATTAGGTGAATATTGTTCTAATATTTTTTACCAGACTGTAATTCAGGTCGTTCTGTTGAGTTGGCAGCAAAGACTGATGTACAACCTGTCGTGCAACAATAGAGAGCGGTTTAAGATTCACGTTTACGCCAAACGCCAAACGTCAAAATTAACCGATTTTTCTGCGTTTACTCTTTACCATTTGACATCTCCGTTCCGCTAAAACAAGGTCCTTATGTTGTTTGTTAATACACATTTTATTCCTTAAGATCTTTTGCGCAGTTATTTGAAGCTTTTAAAGCAATATAAGAAAGGCCAATCTGACCGGCTTTGACGTTCCCGTAAACGTGAATCTTAAACTCTCTATTGCACTAGCTTTTGCAAGTTTTCAATTTTCAGAACAAATTTACTTTCAAGGACTACTACGGATTATTAGTATCGTTTAGAAGATTACAAATGGATTCTACTTTGCGCCGGAAAGGAAAACTTTATTTCTGCGCGAGTACTATGAATTTGCGCGACGTTGTAGCAATGCCAAATAGTTGCAGTACAAGTACTTGAATTTTTGAGTTTTAACAAAGTTTCATTATTACAAAGGCTATTATTGTGCAAAGGTTAAAATTTGTTTCGTGAGCTCGTAGAAATGTTAGTATTATTGTTTGAGCCTGTCAGCAGCCAAATACGCAAGTAAATATACTGGTACACAAGTTGCTGAAGAATTGCACTGTTTACTGAATAACTCCTCAATTGCTACACGAACAAGTTGCGCGAATAAGTTGAACGGTTTTGTTGTCCATATCACGTGGGATGAACAACATCTGGTCAGCTTGCAGGATGCTAACTAGCCTACCTAGCGGCCCTCTGAAGACTGATCTCTATCTCAAGAGGGTTGCTAGCAGGCAAGATGGCTATTTTTTAATACACTTCTTCTTTCCAGGATTTAAATGGCGAATTACATATCAAAGATGCAACGAAGACGAACAAGAAGAAATATTATAAACAAAAAAGTGACGTACTTACGGTAAGAATATTGTATATTTTTAACGATAAACTGAGGTATGAATAGTATTCTCATCATTACCATCAACATATCATCCGCATCATTATCCGGCATTACCAACCACAATCATCATCACCATTATTAATATCATAATCGTGATCATAATTATCATCGTCATCACCATCATCTTCATCATCATCGTCAAGTTAATTTTTTCCATTCACAGTTCGGCTTTCCGTTTTCTTTCTCCCATTCCCTCTTCTAGCATTTTTCTTCTCACTGTTTTTCTTTATTATATGTCGACTAACCCACATTTCGTGATTTAATAGTAATACTCCACCCCTCCCTGGTTAGATTTCGTGATTTAATAGTAATACCCCACCCCTCCCTGGTTAGATTTCGTGATTTAATAGTAATACTCCACCCCTCCCTGGTTTATATATTTCGTGATCTAATAGCTCTAACCTACCCTTCCCTGCATGGTCAGTGGTTCACATGTAATGGATATAAGTCTGACAAGCTGCACTGAGAGCTACCACTAATCTATATATTTTAGAAACAATTACACGCTTAGACATCGCTGGTATTGATCTATTATCTTGTTTATTTCCTGTTTCTCTTTCCTCTTCATCTATAAATTACAATATTGAAAGACATAGTCTCAATATCAGTCCAGTTGGAAGCGGAAAACATTGCAGTTCCTCCCTCCAGTAAACATATGTCTTTATCAGTCAGTGAAAACCGCTTTATAATTTGCGTTATCGAGACCGCAAGTGGTGATATTCCATCAGAAACATTATCGACCACATTCTGAGCGAAGATAGAAGTCAAGTTAACAATATTTAAATTCACTTGCTGTTTTCTGAAAAAGTAACCAATGAAAATATACATAATTAGCATTTACATAAATAATAGGAATACTCCAGAATGTCGCTAACAAAGCAAATAAACTGAAAGTGAATTTAGAAACAGAAGAATTTCTGTCCTTATTAGTTGTTTGTCGCGACAAAGAGGAACAAATTGTGACATAATGTGTCGTGCGTTCGATTTTGATCTTTGCTTCGATTCTGCCAAAATGTTGTCAATATTTCATCGCTTTAAGTAAACAAATTTGTTTACCTTTCGTTAATTATGTGCAGTCATTTAGCTCTTGGATGAGAAATTCCAGCATTTCTACTCTCTTAAAATTTGGAAATTGTGACTTTTTCGGTCGTATTTCGCGCGAGAGGAAAAGCGATGGGTGAAAATGGGGATATTGGCAATGCTCCTTGGTCGCTTCGTCTAGCTCTTTTCACAAAACCTAGAGCACACTCGGATACTTCAGTCTTCAATTCTAAATGCATCCCACATTCACAATCCTCTCCTGAGCTTACAAGAAAATCATCCGTTGGTAATGCTACTCCAATTCCAACTGTCCACGTTGAAGGATCTTCTACAACAAACTTGAACATAGAAGAAGAAGAAGCAATGACGAACGATGAGTTACCTGGCGCGCCAAAGAAAGAACGCTCGAAAACTATGCGTCCGAAATCATCAAACAGTGAAAAAGCTTTAGATTTTGTTAAAATTAAAATTGCAAAATCAGAGAGAAGTCTCAGTGAACGAATGTCGCCAAGAAATCTTCGTAAAAACAAGCGTAAATCAAGGACTGAAGAAATGGTAATGAAACAATTCATTCTAGCTTATAATTAATTATTATAATACTATTATAATTATAATTATTATTGTTTTAGAGTTATTTCCTATCAGCACTTGGTTAGATTTTCGTGTGGTAATGGAAGTAGAGAATTTAGTTTTCATAAGTTATATTTTATTCTGTCATTTCGAGCTTCGAAACATTTTAATTCATTAATAATCATATAATGTTATGACCTCTTTTTTTCCTTCAATTTTTTTAAAAATTTGTTACAATATATATTGGATTTTTTAATGAGCTATTTTTTCCGAATTGACTTCTATTTTTGTAGGAAGGATTTAGATGTTTTTGATTTGATCAATGCAAATCTATTGACGGATTATATCAAAACATGCCATAATCTATCATTATTGCATATATTGTCGGGAAATATCACAGTACTTATGAACTGTGCCGTGTTGAACTCGAAGCACATAATAATGCTGTTTACTGTTTTAAAATGATTTTCAATATCTAGAATAGATCATCATAAAGCACTAAGATGAGTCTTGTTTTCACAGATCGAAAGTGAATTATACACATATTCACACCATGCCGCGAAACAAAGAAATGTTATGAGATGGAATATTATAATACTAAATGTATCGCTGTTTCGCCGGTATCGGTCACTTTGTTTTGCGCTTCTTTGAAAAGATGCTATACCCACGTAGTTTTGATTGAATATCTTTTTTTTTTTTTTGTCTCACTTGTGACCGTCTTTATGCGGTCTGTCTCGACTGTCTGTCTGTCTGTTCGTCTGTCTGTCCGACTTTTTTTTTGTTTTTGTTTATCATGTATTTTTTTCCAGTCAGCTAGTTTCCTTTCTTTTCTTCCTTGTTTGTGCTCTACAGTCTATGACCGTCTGTCTGCCAGTGTCTTCTGCCAGTGCCTGTCTATCTATCAGTGTCTGTCTGTCTGTCCGTCAGGTTGTCTGTATGCCGGTTAATTATGCCTGCTTATACACCTATTTTAACTGAAAAACGTAGTTTCAGCTTAGCAACAAGCATCAAGCCAAAACCGAAATTAACGCTGCTTTAGCGCTGTCTTGGCACAATACTTGCTGCTTAACTGAACTGAGACTACGATGTTTTAAAATAAGTGTATAACAGATTTTGTCTGTATACTGATCGTATTAAATTATTGTCTTGCATGTCCGTTTGTTTGTCCGTGCGTTTTGTTTATCCGCGCGTTGTGAATATCCGTTTTGTTTATCAGTCTGTCTGTCTGTCGATATATCTGTAAGTGTCTGTCTGTCGATATATCTGTAAGTGTCTGTCTGTCGATATATCTGTAAGTGTCTGTCTGTCGATATGTCTGTAAGTGTCTGTCTGTCGATATGTCTGTGGGTGTCTGTCTGTCGATATGTCTGTGAGTGTCTATCTGTCGATATATCTGTAAGTGTCTGTCTGTCGATATATCTGTAAGTGTCTGTCTGTCGATATATCTGTAAGTGTCTATCTGTCGATATATCTGTAAGTGTCTGTCTGTCGATATATCTGTAAGTGTCTATCTGTCGATATATCTGTAAGTGTCTGTCTGTCGATATATCTGTAAGTGTCTGTCTGTCGATATGTCTGTGGGTGTCTGTCTGTCGATATATCTGTAAGTGTCTGTCTGTCGATATGTCTGTGAGTGTCTGTCTGTCGATATATCTGTAAGTGTCTGTCTGTCGATATATCTGTAAGTGTCTGTCTGTCGATATATCTGTAAGTGTCTGTCTGTCGATATATCTGTAAGTGTCTGTCTGTCGATTTGTCTGTGAGTGTCTGTCTGTCGATATGTCTGTGAGTGTCTGTCTGTCGATATATCTGTAAGTGTCTGTCTGTCGATATGTCTGTGGGTGTCTGTCTGTCGATATGTCTGTGAGTGTCTGTCTGTCTGTCGATATATCTGTAAGTGTCTGTCTGTCGATATGTCTGTAAGTGTCTGTCTGTCGATATGTCTGTGAGTGTCTGTCTGTCGATATATCTGTAAGTGTCTGTCTGTCGATTTGTCTGTGAGTGTCTGTCTGTCCATATTATATGTCCATTAATCTATTTGTGAGTGCGTCTGTCTGTCTTATCTGAAAAAAATGTTTGCTGCATATCCGGCTGTCTGTCATTGTCTGTCTTTCTGTGTGACATCTCAGTGCCATTCTGTATAAGTCTTTATTAATAAGATAAAAATAAATATAAGATTTAAGGTATAGCAATAAAAAATTTACAAAATACATCGATAATAAAATGATAAAATATATAACTCTCAATATTTAAAAATTAGTCTACTACTGAAAACGTTCATCATTCTTTCTGTGTTGATTTTAGGTCTTATTACACTTGGTTTTCTTAGTACATATTTGATTGTTTTTTTTCTTAGGAAGGATGAATATTTATTTTCTCAGTAGTAAATCTGTGTTTTTTAAATCTGTGTTTTTTAATGCACTGCTACGTTTAGACAAGTATTTATGACCGTTATCATTAACAGTGCAACGGCAGACCTCAGTGTACGTTCCCTTTGCAGACCATAGAATTACAGGCCCATTGAGTTGAAGAGCTTAAGGGGTTGAACGTTAATAGGAATTATGTACTTTATAATGGTAAACGGTTATAAAAGGAAACATTTTAAATATCTCTTAGAAGATGATGAAGTATAAACTGAATGATTTAAATATAGATTACAATTATGACGGGCAACTTTTTTTAGAAAGGCAAAATAGTTTTTTATTGATTTTTTTCTATGCTTTTAGTTGTAATTATACTTTCAGCTTTCTACCTTTTTTTCTTAACTTTCCATTTTTTAATTTCTCTTTCCTTTCCGTCTCTTTCATTTCCTTTCCTTTTGTTTCCATTTCTTCCCTTTCTTTGCCTTTCCTTTTTTTTCTTATTCCTTCCTTTCTTTTTCTTTTCTCAATTATTCTCTTTTGTCTCCATTTCATCTTTTTGTACATACAAGTAATATCACTATAATGCTATTTTAATACTTTTGACATTAAATACACATACAAAGGGTGAATAGCGCTATCCACCGGATAAATCCATATCCAGCGGATAAAGTCTATAAAAAACCTATGCAGTGGATAACTTTTATCCGCGGATAACTTTATCCACCCTTCGTACAACCGGCCCCTGGGATTCCTGGTAGGTGCGTGTCTGGGGCGAGGGGGAGAGGGAGAGAGAGGAAAGGTTGACTTGGTTGGCTAGTCATCCTCCCTATATTTTGATTAAACGAAGGTTTACTCATATTTTATTATTTATTTGTTATCAGGGGCCGGTTGTACGAAGGGTGGAATAAAGCTATCCGCGGATAAAAGTTATCCGCTGCATAGTTTTTTTTATACATTTTATCCGCTGGATAAGGATTTATCTGGTGGATAGCGCTATTTACCATTCGTACCCTCGGCCCCTGTTTTGCGATTTTAAGCAGCAATCAAGACATCTATTCAAACCCTTTGCAATTGAACCCTACCTGTTTTGGTCGAAACATTTGCTCTTTTATTTATTATTCATTTTTCTTTTATTTATAGGTTATGTTGGTAGACGGAGCTAATGAAGCTAAATTTGACCCCAAAACGTTTAAGGTATTTATATTCTCTAGATAATTACATGTCAATATATTTCCTTGTTTTATTAATGCCATATAGGAGCTTTGCTCTGCGTCTGCATCATCGTAATGCCATGATGGGATGGTTAGTGAAACGTTTTTCCTCTCCCCTTATTTCCCTCCTTAAATTTATGTCGTCCCAAGCCCTCACGGCCCCACACAGTACCCCCTTGGTTTTCCAAGGAAGTGCGCTGGTACCGACCTAGGGGTAAATTTCTGTCCCTCGTTCCCATTCCCAAAAGAAATGCGGCTTTATTCTGTTAGAGAGATACAAGCGACATAAATTTTCTTCTGGGTTTGCTACGATGGTGGACTTATACTTACACATAAAACTGCCTTACTTACTTACACTGAACCGAACATCTCAATTAGATGTTAGATCAATTTGCGAGCGACAAATCTTACCTATCGATTTTTAGCCATTAAAAATCAAAATGGCGCCCGAGTTTAATCGACCTTTAAAATCGCGTGACAACCGTTCGTCGATACTTGTGGTGTATTGTATACAGGGATATGCCTTTCGGTCGTGATTGGCTCGCATTTCTTTCAAGGAACGATTAGTTTGATAAATGAACAATCGGCCGACCTAAGTAGCTTATAATATTGGTGATATTTATAACATGAACTCAGTAACCACGTGCACGTGTACAAAATCCACGTGGCTTATTTTGACAAACATCTATTTCTAGTAAAAACAATCCCAAATAAATTAACATCCGTTTATATGACTTTTTTTTGTCAAGTTATTTCAGTTATTTTACAGCCGCAAGGGATTTTTTAATTCTACGCGTTTTAGAGCTTATTTCAGTTTACGGTGTATTTTTTGCTACAATGGTAACTTGATATCGTTCAGGTGTATTTTTTGCTACAATGGTAACTTGATATCGTTCACAGATTCTGTGTTTCATTGGTCGTTGTGGAAAATACAACACAAATCGTTCATTTTTTGCTGTCGACTTGTTAATTTGGATTAAATATTAATGCATTACGTATCAAAGTAGAATAAAATGGTCTGCACAAATAATGCCGTGACATTTTGGTCGATTGTCTGTTTATGAAACTGAAAACCACAGCTTCACATATCATGTGTACGATTCAAAATTGTTGGAAGACTATTATTATCTCAGAAACCAAGAGAGAATTAATTATAAACATTTAAATGTTTGATTTGAGGAGAAACTGAAGTTTCTCCTGATAACGAGTCTGTCTGGTGTTTGTCCAACATGATAATGAGGCTTGCATTTGGAAACCAGTTTAAGATGGCGGCTGAAGCCCAAGTGAAAGTCTTGTCAAGTTTGCACTGGATATAATGTCGGATAAAAGGAGTTCTAAGTTTTTGAAAAAGGACAGGGACTCGGTGATTAGTCTGAAGCCCTTTATTTCTACTGATGCAAACTTTTACTTAGATCCGAGGCCCTTCAAGGTGAGAATTTCGCGGGTTTACATTTTATATTGAAGACCTTTGACACGTCAAAGCGAATGTGTTTTGCTTATACAAGCTCTGCTCCTTTGACATTGAACATTTTATAAACAATTCCTTCTGTTCTTCGAGTATACTTCTTATGATTGCTTTACAGTTTTTGCACATGTTTACTCATTCGTGTTTAGCTAAGTGACCAACTCGAAATTACTTTTAAGTGGCTGTTTAATTATTTTAGTGTCTGTTCTCTTTTCACTCTTGCAAAATAACCAATCACTACAGAATCTTCCGTGATTTATCAGGCTAATATTAGTTGCAGAAGTTGTTGTTGATTTATTAGAATTTTAGTTTTGATAACAGACGGTTTGCAAGCCCGTTTTCTTCACAACGGGTTGTCACAAATGCGGTCGCATGTTTAGATTAAAATCCATTATAACATGGCTTCTTAAAACTGTTTTTAGCTCCAACTTTCTTTGTTTTGTTAATAAACTTTTGTTATCCAGTCTCATATCTTATACGATACGTTCGATGTTGAAATAATGATGTTTTTATCTCCCTCAGGAAATCGTCCAAGGGATCCTGCCGATTAGTTACGAGGACGAAATAGTTCAAAAACGGACCCAAATTCTACGCGATCCTTTGCTAGAATTATTGCTATTTCCTCAAGATGATATCTCAGTAAGTACAGCATTTTAATGTCTTCAAATTGCCGTGTCATGATACCATATTACGCTTTTTAGTTCTGCATAAAACCCTGCACATATTAAAGGCGAGATGAAACAAGTTTTCTCTCCCAAAGCACGAATATTATGTTATCAAGGTCGGCTTTGTGTAATGGCATTTTTGATTCTATTGTGGAAGACATTGCTAATGAATTTTGATGTTATTTAAATGCTTAATTTCTCCGTCCCGGCAGCTGATCAAGATTCCAATTCGAGAGACAAAAATGCTAATCATAGAATCACAGCTGTTGACATACGAAAACGGACCCATGGGGGAGGGCAAGGGCATGTTTTGATCATCTCAATGTTTTTCAAAATATCGTACAAAATCAATATTTATTTAAGTTTATTTAATTCAATAATTGAAATAATAAGATAACTGTAGCTCAAACCTAAATATTTTAAGAAAGTCCGATTTAATTTGCAGACAAATTTTGAAATATAGAATTTTTACTATATTTCTCAATATGTTTTTAAAAAAAAATTTATTCAAATAAATTATAAAATTATTTTATCCCACATATTAATTTGCCATTTTATATTTTCTACCAACAAATGTCTCCATCAATTAATAATTATGTAAAAAGAAACACTTTAAATTCTTCAAAATTATTTAAGCACGAAAATTAATGATCCTGAACAAGTGTATAATACCACAACGTACTACAAGTTACTCACACCTCCCCAGTGAGTATACTGTAGGTCAGAGACTGATGAGTTTTGTTAGCATACATATATTGAGCTTCCTCCAGTCAGAAACAGAATTAAAATTTCATGTTATTGAGTGGGAATCAGCATAGACTGTTTTGCTATTCAATGTGTGTTTGCCATCGTGAGGATTTTTCCAAATGTCAACTGAATTGTTTGGATCAGGGAAGAATTTTTACATCCGAGTAAGTACATATTGGATTTTATATAATGGTTTTCTAGCAGGTTGGCTTAATACATTCTTCATCACCTTTGAGTGTTATTTGACATGATATTTTGTGCTGCAGCGTTTGGCTCGTTTCAGACCGACCAAATATTCAAACTTCCTATGGCCAATTGACAGTTTCTTCTTTCTTTTTCACTTTAAGATCATTAACCTTTGATTCTACAACACTCCCTACACAATTTGACATGAATTTGTGTGTGTTTTTTTTTGTCAAAATAATGCTGAAGAAGAGAGATAATTTTTTGCTTTTCTTCATGAATGATTTCTGGGGTTTCTAAGACATTAACTTTATTAGTATATTCACACTTTTTTGCTCCAAATTTATTGAATTGATTAATACTTTACATGAATTCTTCTCCAAGATGGTTTATGTTGTAATGTCACTTCGTATATGCTGTGAGGTTACTGTGTCTATTATACTAGTAATTCTAAAATCTTTGATCATTGAACAGAGTCAGTCAACCTGTCAGAATACAAACATTAATGCATACTGCAAGCTTTGCTCAAATTTTACAGCATTTCACACTTATTCTAGCTGTATGTTATTCAAATTATTTGTGAGGTAGAAAAGGGAAATCTTGGGATTTAAAACCTAACATGATAAGCTCAATTTCCCAAAAAGAAGCTTAAAAATGTGAATTTCTTCTCAGAATGAATATATTATTTTTCTTGAATAATTATTTTCACTCACAGTTTAAAAACATCAAATTTTAATATTTTCTTTTCAAGCTATAGCTTTAGATATACGCCATGCTTTGATTCGAAAATAGGAGTAAGTATATTTTATTTTTTAGCATCAGATTTACTTCGGTGCTTTTAAACTCAATCGATTCGAGTGTTTGTGGTCTGTGACCATTATCATTTCTTGTTCACCTGCCTTCTTCTTAGTTTAAAATAATCATTCTCAAATGCAAAAAATCATGTGGACAAAAGACTTGGATATTTACAATGTCTGGAAGTTTAGTTTTAATAAGCAAAAGTTCATAATTACAAACTCACTTAGAAGAGCAAAGTCTAATGTTACAATTAACGATTTTTGATAGAATGCTTTGACTCTTGTTATTCTCTGATGGCTACAACCACTTCTTTATTTTATTTTGCCTTTTTTGTGACTTTGAATTCTAATTCACATGAAAAACTGCCTTGTGAATTTATCGTAGTTCTACAATCAGGTTATAATATTAGAAATATGTGTTAAAATGTTTGAATGGTATTCATTTGAAAGAAACAATCAGAATGCCATAATTATTTGATGTTTTCATTAGTTGTTTTTGAAATATTTTCAATTTGTATAATTAATCTAAAAACGTTGTGAAACATAATCTTGTTGGACATGTTCAAATGATCTACTAAATGCAGCTAAAGGAAGAAAATTATTTGATAAAATAAGAGTCTCGGATATTTTATGTCTTAAAAACAACTTTTGCGCTTTAGAGAGAGGTGTGATATTTTATTATTATTTTTACAAAATGAAGTTTATTCTAGATAGTGCTGTATTGCTCTAAGCAATCGTGTGACATTTTTCAGTCAGTTGTAATTAAACTGTTGTTGTTTATTGGAGATTAATTAAAAAAGGATGTTTTTAATGATATCACTGAAGTGAGAAGTTAAATCTCTTAGCAATATATAATTATTGCAAACAAACTTACATGTACAGTAGTTTACAAACAAGAAAAAATCCTATCACGGGTCGTTAGAAACACTCTTTATTTATTAATAATAATTGTAAACAAACCATGATAATGTCACTTATGCTGCTGCAATTATCATGAACAAGTTTTGATTGTAAAGATTGATGTGCATGTACATATTTAGTTTTTGTAGTGTGTTGTTTTCATGATATCTTTGGAGTGACAAATACTCTTTCAATGTAAATAAACTTTATAATAATTGTAAACAACAATTATGTGACAAGTGTTGTTTATTAATTGCCAAGTAGTTGATTTTGAAAGTAGAAATGAATGAGATGTATATAAGATATCGTATTTAATTATGCAAATAATATAATACAAAATGACCAAAAAAAAAGACAAAAAAGTACAATAATTTTCTCAAAAAATTTAATAAAATTTGTTGGGAATAGAGTCAGTGACTTCGAAAAAATTGATTGCTAAATTTTGTGTTAATCTTTATTTTCAATACATTGACAAAATCTTTATTAATCAAAATAATTATTAATGGCCGTAATAAAAGCAACAATGGTAATTAAAAATATTTTGTGGTAATAATTATTTAATAATACTTAGTAATTATAACACTTTGATGATTATAATAATATTAATAATGGTGTAATTAAAATAATCAATAATAGCACAATTGCACTTATAGACTGAGCTCAAATCCTTTTTATTTACTCTAGCAAGAGATAAGTGTCAGAACTG
This sequence comes from Metridium senile, assembly GCA_949775045.1. Lineage (NCBI taxonomy): Eukaryota > Metazoa > Cnidaria > Anthozoa > Actiniaria > Metridiidae > Metridium > Metridium senile. Next base: position 9,762,161 of record OX459096.1, on the reverse strand, counting down.
TCAGTAAGAAACCCACACTTTATTCTTTATAGATGTTAAGATTATCATTGTCACTCAAAACAGCTTTCTCTTGACCAATAGTTTGAATAAATAATAACTCATTGTCCACTGGTATACATTGACTGGTCATTATTTGTAAAACCACTTCTCAAATAACAAAGGATTTAAAGTCTTTGAAATACTATTCATGCAGTTACCAAATAGATTAGTAAGTTATTGTTCTAAACACTTTAACTGCACTATAGTTTGATCAGCAAAAATGGCCAGCACAAGTTTATTAATTGACTGATAATTAATATGAAATGTCTTCGATGCTTTTACTAACTACAATGATATGAATTCAAATTGAAAGTTATGTCTTTGACAGGAAGTCCATGTCGTACATTTGTACAAATATCACAGAATGACTCATTGAGCACTACATTTGCCATATTGTTCAAATTGTTTAATTGTTTCATGTGCGTACAAAACTAATAAGTGGGTTGCTTTGGTTTGAGTGAGCAAAGATTCAAAGAGAAAATGGTCTTCTTTTTTTTGTAAGAGAAAATGGTCTTTGACAGTGCATTGGAATGACATATGAACGAGAGTGTAATAATAATAATAATAATAATGGCTTTTATTTTGACACGATAAAATTACAGTGTTGCTGATGTGGTCGTGTGGTCGTGTCACTGACATTTCTGATATTTTTCTTTTGTTGATGCATGTCAATAATTGAAATATAATGAAAGTGTTATTTGACAGTGTTGTGAGCAAACAGTAACATGATAGTATTATTTAATCAAAATGGTAACAACCTTTAATATCTACCATGATCTTTCGAATATGGGTTAGTTCGCCCAAATGCTGTTTCGCCCAAGTCGTTTCGCACAAAAAAAAGTCGTTTCGCCCAAATCGTTTTTCCTACATATGTCAACTGTAATATTTTGAAACTATTGCTCTATAAATGCCCTAATATATATAAACACTCTATAAAAGTTCAATTGTAGCTTTCATAGTGAACAATCGAGTGATCAAGGTCGTAAGTGAACAACGCTTTTCCCGGCTGTTACGTTGTAGCCGGGAAAAGATAGAGATTTTATTCTAGTCTCATTATTATATTTTGTAATTATAGTATGAAATATGAAATGTGCTTTAGGTTAGGGATTTGTTGGCTTGTATCTTGCAGTTGAAGTTGTGCGAACAAGTGTTTCGATCGGGGGAATTGACTCGAACAGTGGACGCCGTTGGGAGTTGAAATGTTTTTTTCATGACTTTTCCGAGCATTCATGACGCCGGTAAATTGAAACCGAAAAATCTTAATTTGTGTCAATTTCAACCTTTGTTGCTCTATTCAATGAAATAGGTTTACAGTCTCATTACTATATTTTTGTAGTTATAGTATAAAGTGCTTTAGGTTAAGGACTCGATTTGTTGAAGTTGAAGGTGTGCGAAGTGGTTAGACCGTTCTTTGCTAAATACTTAATTTACGTTGTTTATTTGTTTTATTCGATAAAAGATACACTTCCATTAGAGTGTTTATATATTATATATTATTATTATCGATATATTACAGTTATTATCGATATATTACAGTTGATGTATGTAGGAAAAACGGTGTGGGCGAAACGACTTTTTTTTGGGCGAAACGACCTGGGCGAAACAGCATTTGGGCGAACTGACCCGGTACCGATCTTTCTGCCTAATCCTTTGTCATAGATAAATTTTTGAAAAATATTAAAAGTATAATTTGACTATGTTGTAAAAAATACATGTAGTGCCATAGTAAATAAAAATGTTCACAACCTTTTATATCTACCATACTTACTGTTCTTTCTACCTAATCCTTTGTCATAGATAAATTATTGAAAGATTTTGAATGTATAGTTTAACTATGTTGTGAAAAATAGTATAACCATAGTTATAAATAAAAATGGTGAAACATAATTTTTCATCTGCTTGCTTATTGATGTTTCTGACTGATCCCCCGATAAAGATAAAATAGAATTATTTTGGCCATGTTGTGAGTAAAAGGTAACTTGATGGTAATTATTACAAATCTCACTAAAAACTCTTTATCTGGTAGTACTTACTAATATTTCTGACTAATTTTCTATCAGAGATTAATTACTGAAAGATTTTGAATGTATAATTTGACTGTGTTGTGAAAATACAGTTCCGTAGTAAAAAGAAATGACCACATAAATAATAATCACACATTCATTTGGTATTTTACTTATTTACTGATGATTCTGACTATCATAATTCTTCATCAGCAATGAATTATTGAAATATATTGAATTTATAATTATTTGACAGTGTTGTGATCAAATACCACCACAGTAAATAAAAATGGACACCTCTTTTAAAATCTCATCTATTTACTGCCATTGTTCCTTCATTAGCCTAGATAAGTCAAAATCATGTATGGATTAACAGTGTTAATGTCTAAGACATACATCTAGTTGCATGACTGAATTGAGTTGTTGTGTTGGTTAATTATTGTCCACAACTGCATGGTACCCTATGTGTTAAATTAATCAATAAGCAAAGTAAATTTGACTGAACTGTACTTACAACACGTTCAAAGTCATAGATTTGTATATATAGCTAAATTCTATGTACCCCAAAAATGTTTACAGGTTGTCAGAGTTATGTTATTTTGATAACTTCAAATATTAAATGAGATTTAATATACAATAATTGACTTGTACATGCAATCGCATGATTTTTGTCACATAAAACATAATTGTTTTGTAAATACTTTGACTAGGAACACCAACTCAATATTAGCTAATCCTTTCTAAAGTCATTTGGAATTTGAAATATTGTGTTTTCTGTATTTTGAATTAAATTGCAGTAGTTCATAATGATAGTTATATTATCAGTAATATTTTCTTTAAATACTGACAATAATATCTGCACTAATAATAATGGGGATAACAATAATAATAGAAATTAATCATCATCATCATCGTCATCATTATTCATTGCCAACATCATCACCATCACCACCACCACCTTTGTCAATATCATCAACATCATCATTTTCATCTTTAAAACCATCATCATCAGCACTAACATAATCATCATCATCATCATGGTCATCATCATCATGATATCATCATGGTCATCATCATCATGGTCATCATCATCAAGACCATCATCATTATGTTCATCATCATCATCATCATGGTCATCATCATGGTCATTATTATCATCATGGTCATCATCATCATGACCATCATCATCATGGTCATCATCATCATCATGGTCATCATCATCATGACCATCATCATCATGGTCATCATCATCATCATGGTCATCATCATCATCATGGTCATCATCATCATGACCATCATCATCATGGTCATCGTCATCATACTAATGGTCATACTCTTCATCATCTCCAGCACTATCTTTATTATTCTACTATAATTGTCATCATCATTTACATAACCCTATTGATCATCAGTAGGATTTCTCTAGCTGCTAGAAGTGTTTGTTGTAATTTCTATTTATAACCACTACGTGTTCAACACCATAATATCGTAATTATACACTCACAATATTGTTTACAAAACACCGTCACCATCACGGCCTCCACAAAATTAATATGTCCTGCTGTAGTACAATGACATCATATATATTAATAAACTTCAAAGTTAAAAGACACTTTATATTCCAAGTACTACTGGCCACTATACCAGAACATTTTGTTTGTTATCTAGTGCATATTAATTTTGGTGCTAATTAATTTTTTGCTTTTTAAAGTTATTTGTTAGGGGGCCAGTATACCTTTATTCATCTACATTTATTAATATTTATTGTTATTGTTATTCTTGGTACAATTAAAATTGTTGTTGTTATTTCAAAAATCTTTGTTGCAATCAAAGCTACATGTACAGTCCACATACTGAAGCCTACAAAGGATATTGGCATTTCTTTTCTTGTCCTTGAATTAATCGTATTGGTAGCATATTCTTTTGGTTGTATGCGTATGTGTTTTTTTGTATTTTTTATTTCCATAACAAGTTTTTGGAGTGGTAGATAATGAAAAATTAACCAATCCTGTTCATATTACTGATATCCTTTGAGTTCTTTGCACTTTTGACTGTAGCTTCGCCTGCAATTTTTGAAACAAATATATACAACAGCTAGTTCACATTTCAAAGGCTCTTGACAATTTAATTATCATTGAAGAATTTGCTTTTTTTCCCTTTCAAACAAGCCACTATGTTTGAATAAATCATTGTATATTAAATACATGCTCAAATTAATCTTGATATGCTTATCTGTGAGTTTTTATGGGGAAAATTCATGTTTTGACTGCAGTTTAATCTGACAGCCAGAAAAATCTAGAAGTTTTCTATAATTATAATGGCAGATGCTGTAGGGATTTTTCTATCTCTCATGCAAAATCATTGTCAGTAATTTGTTTACTTTTTTAACCCACATCCCACGAGCAAATAGATTAGAAAGATGTTTTATGAACATTGTGTGTAATCGAACTTACTGCACTTCATTTTGTAGAATTTTTTGGAATTGTCATTTCAGTGTAAAGTAATTACTATTGTTTGTTTCTTTGCTTGTTTGTTTATTAGATAGGTTTGTTATGTTTACTTATTTTTGTAGTATTTCATTTAAAGGACATGGCCTTTTTTTATTTTATACATTATGTTTTAAAATTTAGTTCAAGGACAAAAATAGTAAACTTATTAGTTTCTGGTATGCAAATTTCATTATTGTGAAATCTTTTTCTGAATTGTGGTCAGAGCAAATTACCTTTAACAAGATGTTCCGTAGTTCATAAAATAAAACTAGTTTCCCTTACAAGTAGCTTAAATATTCCACAGTATGATAAACCATCGGCTTTATTTTTTGTGGTTGACTTGATCAGTGAAAATGACATAACTGCACTAAAGCATATGGCATTGTTACGTGTGTTCATTATATTCAGTGAGGTCAGTGTTTTGTCTGCCTTACAGTAACTTGTAGTACTCATTCATACATTATATGAATACCGTACAATACAGCATTCATGAATACTGAGTAGCTATAGTTCAACCTTCAATTAGTTTTATGATACAGATTTAATGGCACGGCCGCTATCATGGCATGGAAATGATTCCTATAAAATCATTCACAATCAGAAGAGTTTTAAAAGGCTTAAGTCATGGAATGGTGATGATAGTAAGGCTAAAAGGCTATGTAAATCGCTTTCATGGAACGGCTTAGAGAGGCAGCCAACTCTCTTACATAAATCACAGTCTTGGTGTGGCATAGAGACTTTTTCTAAAGCTTGTAACCGGCTGCAGTTATGGCTAGGGCATGGAATACCAGTTCCTAAAGTAAGTTTTTTCTTTTACAATTGTGTTCAATAACAATAACTTCATCATTCATTTTTGTTGTTAACGTGTGATCAACGTATGATAATGAGGTTTACAGATAGTATATAGGTTTAACTTATTCATTTTAAAAATTGTTACAAGTCTGCAAATTGAAAAAAAACCCAGTTTATTATTTTTAATCTTTAATCCAAACAAGATTTTCATCACACATTTGTCTCTTGAATATGTCTGACAATAACTTAAATGTTTCATATAGATCGAGTGGCATTCATTAACTTGTGAAACGAGTCAATCTCAAATTAACACATTATTGAATACTATATATCATATTCTATGTTTTATTGCAAAGTGTTGAATAGTTTAGTGTATAATATTTTTATAAGTTCAAATCTTTAATTCTCCATTTTTGATTAAATTTATATAGATTTTATAGAAACCATTTTAAAAAACAAGTCATTAAAATTGATGATTTATGATCAATTGAAGATATTCATTGCTATCAGTTTCTGCCAAAAGTTGCTTTTTATAGTGTTGAGTTTTATATAATTATTCTGAAAAGCCTATGAAATTATTTTTTATTTGGTTGTGTAACGTATATACTTTAATGCAACATACTTTCGTAATTATAATTTATTTATGTTTTATAGTCTATAATATATATTATATTGTGCACTATCTGTTTGAAATGTATATCAGGTGGTGTATATATAGTAAGCATATGTTTCATAATCCTAAGGATTAAGACACTTGAGATAATCTTATTGCTGACATTTATCTGCGATCTATTGTTGGCTATCAAGGATTTATTTTCTAATTAGACAGAGATATTTCACTGTCTACAATATGGCTAAATTTGAGGTTATATTTTGTCATGTTATAATCATTAATTTTCTAGTCGACAGCACACATCAGTGGTGCTATTATTATTGCTATTAATTAATAATTTAGAAAATCTTGATCATTTAAAAATGTTATTTTTGGAAAATTAATTGTGATATTTTAAGCCATGATAATATTGAAACTTAAGTTCTTTTATCGGTTTTCCCAAAACTTCCAATGTTCCACATATTCTGTAAGACATCGTTATAGTTCATTTTTAATCTAGAAATAAAGTTAAACATTAGTATGCTATCACTGCGGTTTCATATCACAGACTTCAACTTGCAACTTCCCAAACACTTTGCCAGTTATTTGGACTTTAAAACCAGGAATTTAAGTTATATTGAACTCATCCCATTTTCATTGTGTATAAATGTCTTTCCTCTATCATCATTCGTTTCTAATAATTTTTACATTCCGACATCATAACTGAAACAATAGAAGTTTGCTGTGTGTCCTAAGTATTACTCTCTATTAACTATCGGTATAGAATTTAAAAAGCAATGATGGCACAGTTGGTTAGTGCGCGGCATTCTGTGCAAGAGGTCCCAATGACCTTGCATCCTTGTTTCAACTTCTCTTCTTTCGTTTAGCTTTAAGTAGCTTTAAATACCCGTTAAAACGTAGCACTGATGGAGAGAGGGAAGTAAAATGCGCACACCGTCAGCTCTCTGGAAGATCAGCTTTGGCTGAAGGGACTGCCGATGTAAAATACTATTCTTTACTTGAGGCTTTCATATAACGTATTCATAAATACAAGAATGAGTTGATGGTTTTCACAAGTAATAATTAATTGTAATTAAAACATGCCTTTTCAACTACATCTGTGACAGTCTCCATAAGATATTGCATTAATAGTAAAAAATATAAATTGTAAGTACATGTATTTTCTATTTGCATTATTATTTCATGTTACGTCATTTAATAATTGGTCAGTTCTTGTGGTCACACACCTGTTGACTGCCATGATAGGTGATCTCATTTTTAGGGTTTGTTGATGACGTCAATAACTTATGATCCATAGATTATATTTCTTGATAATTATTCTGGTTTTGTTGGTGGTCAAATGCAGCAATCTATTCCATCTTCACAATAAAAATATAAACCTTTCTCACAAACCAGCTACCGGTATTCATATGCAAATACCCAGCAAGTCGCTGACTTGATGAACTCACTGTTTTCAATGACTCAGAGCAATTTAGGCTTAATCAGGCATTTGCATATATGATGAGCTGCTCTGTGAGAAAGATATATGTGAATCTAGCTAAGTACTATAGTAACTTCATTGTGATTAAAGCTTTTCAAATTTCTTACATGTACAGTGAATCTAAAGTTTAGTTTTATCACTAGTATATTTATTATCCACCCTTGGTGATGAAGTTTCACCATAAGATATATTCTGTTGATCCAGTAAATGTTTGTAAGCAGTTTAAATTCATAATTGTGTTGTTTCATCAGCTTATTTTAATAGAAAAAAGAAAGCTTGGCTTTTTTCTATTAAAATATGCAAGTTGCTCGAAAGCTTGGCTTTTTTCTATTAAAATAAGCTGATGAAACAACACAATTATGCATTCTGTTGATGTTCATTCAGTGTACCATCTCAGAAGTAGTTTGGTCATTACATGAGTGACATCAACACTGTCTTGAGATGGGTCTATAATTCTATTGCACAACTTGTTCAACCCATTCACATATTTTCTGACCATCTTGATTCATATGATTCATTCAATCAACCTTAGATCACTTCAGTGGTTTAGATGGTTTTCTTTTAGTTATTATATAGTCATGCAATATTCTCATCAGAGAACAAAATGTAGATACATTTATTATTATTTTAATACCTGATTGTACTAAATGACATTCTCTTTCTTAAAAAGTTTCTGCTGAGTAATTCATAAGAGAAACAAAAAAGAACAAATGATTTTCAATAATTTTTAATACAAAATTGCCTTCATTTGCATATGGGTTAATTAACTTGAATTCTCTCTTCAGTCAAATCTTTAGTCAAACACAATCGAATAAGCTTAAAATCTTCATTTTTAAGTCATAATTAATATACAATAATTATCTGCAACCATGTTGTATATTCATTTGTCAAGATTTTGCAACTAGCTGGCTTGATTTTATCACGATTTTGTACTTAGTTTGTAGTCATTTGATGGTAAAATATCTCTCTTTCAATCTTTTGTTCTACTGAGTAACTGTGTACAACTAAAAATAATATTAATATAAAATACTTTTAATCTTTTAACTTCTTAATTCTACTGTTTTTTTCTCTACATTTTTTGTCTACCACCTCTGAGTAAAAACTCTAGCAATTTCACAAAGTGCAAACAGGTGTTAAAAGGGCTATTCAATACATGCTGTAACTAGGAGGAAATGAAAACTGAGACATAACACATGTGGCACAATCTATAACACTCTAGACAAAACTGTATTTATAATTTATGCTAAATTGCCCACACCAATTGATTACTTTATGCTATTTACATTTTTTGTTGATAGATATTTATTTGTTTGTATTTGTTAGAATTTATGTTTATTTCTAAATAGACTAATTAAATATGATATTTATATTTTAATGAGTATAATTTTAAGTTGAATATTGTTAGTACTGTAATGTATGTGGCCCGTGCTTTTTATTATAGCACATTTCACATCGTCTGAATGAGCTTTTTATTATTAGTTAATATATGTACAGACTGCTTTTGAAGGTATGCATTGAGCCACGTGGCTAACAATCAAGAAGAATTAGTAGTTTAGCATGTATTTGTATGAGCCACTCACTGTTGGCCAGGGTTGTGTTCAGTCCTGTATGTAGTTCTATTGTATGTGTGTTAAAGGTTACAAACTGTAGTGTAGAGACATGAGCTCACACATTCCAACCTTGTCACACAAACCTCCCTTGTCACACAGTGCAGATTGTCACACAACAGAACCTAGCCTTGTCACACAATGCAGATTGTCACACAACAGAACCTAGCCTTGTCACACAATGCATCCATTTCATTCAATACATCCTATTCACACACTGAAAATTGTCATAGAGCAGATTTGGTATGACTGTGAAAAGTTCAGTGCTGTGTGCATGCCTTGCTATGACCATGATATTTCTAGAAATTTGACATGGCTTGCTGTGCCTTGACAGCATTAATCTTGTGCCATATGCTTTTCATAGTCATACGAAATCTGCTCTATAAAACAGACATCTATAAACCTCAGCTTATTGGTGAGAAACAGTACTTTATAAAAATCACCCTACCATCAGTTAAAATACTCTATTTCAGTATGGCTTAATTCCTCTTTAACTCATCTGTAAATAAAACAAAATAATGGCTTTATTCCTTTTTAATAAATCTGTTTCTTCATAACTAGGCCTATACATTGTGCTATTCCAATAGATGAAATACTCTAGTAGCTACCTTTCTAATTCATCTGTTGTGTTTCCTCTAGGCCTATACTATACCAAGAGAACAAAGAACTGAAGTACCAACAGTCCCTAGGGAAGCTTCAGCAAGATCTGCTAGTTTATTTACTAAAGAGGTATGCTCATAACAATAAAAGTTGGATTTTTCATAAGTTCGTCTTTCCATTATATAATTTGTAGTGTATTTGTGCTAACTATTGTTGGCTGTTATTTTGCAATGAAACTACTGTGACAATTACCAGAAGTTGAGCAAGGTGCAAGGGACCTGCATTGCGTCTGCATATTATACACTTATTTCAAAAATGGTTTACACGGCAAACAGTGATTGCACGACCATAAGGATTTTTGGTTACACATACAACATATCCTAGTGTTTTTTCTGGATTGCTAATAACAGTTTCATCAATTTCTAAGGTCTTCTTTACTATATGGGGCTGGTGTTGTGCAGTGAATTTGTTTTCTGCCACAGAAATATGTATAGAAAATAAATATCAAAGACCCACAATTCCTTTTGGTCGTGCAATCACTGTTCGCCATTCACTGTTCTCTCCATCAACCTAAAATAAGTGTATAAAAAAAATTAAAAGTGAGCTATTGATTTCACTATTATTAACTTGTTTTGTTTGTTTCAGTGTATCCATGCATACACATCTAGTTGGAATTGTATAGAGAATAAATATGCACAATACTCTGGCAGCTATCTTAAATTGCCTAGGTAAGTAGGTTGATGGACTGTTGCCACAGTAAACATTACCACAGTGAAATTTACCACAGTAAAATGTTACCACAGTGAACATTACCACAGTGAAATTTACCACAGTAAAATGTTACCATAGTGAACATTACCACAGTGAAATTTACCACAGTAAAATGTTACCACAGTGAACATTACCACAGTGAAATTTACCACAGTAAAATGTTACCATAGTGAACATTACCACAGTGTTTTTATTGATATTATGTTTTCTTGACAGACCTGCTCAAGCAGAAGGTCTACAGGAACAGATATTTGAAGCTGATTTAGTAGACCAGAAGGACAGTGGTGATAGTGTAAGTAATGATGTGGGTGGTTATGATGATGATGGTGGTGGTGGTGATGGTGGTGGTGGTGGTGGTGATGGTGTTGTTGATGCTGTTGGTGGTGGTGGTGGTGATGGTGTTGTTGATGTTGTTGATGATGATTATGCTGTTGGTGGTGGTGGTGGTGGTGGTGGTGGTGGTGGTGGTGATGATAGTGATAGTGGTGATGATGATTGTGGTGAAGATGATGATGTTGGTGGTGATAATGATGATGATGGTAGTGGTGGTGGTTTTGATGGTGTTGGTGATGGCAATGGTGATGGTGTTGGTGTTGGTGATGGTGATGGTGGTTTTGGTGATGATGGTGGTGGTGGTGATGATGATGATGATAATGATGTCCTATTTATCCTTCCATCAGAGCTATGCCATCAGTCCTCTACGAGAGAAAGGAATCACTAAACAAGGCTACCTCACTAAAGCACCATTCCATGGAGAAAATGATAATGGAGTACAACTCAAATCAACCAAGGTATTTCAACAAACACATGTTGGTGCTATGATTCTTAATAGGAAAGATACTCTTGTCAATTTATTATAAGCGCTCAGATCTTTAATGTGATTAAGCATGATATAATGTTTTATTGTATTGTATTATTATTGTAATATAATCATGTTTGAAAAGGATGTTTTGAAATTACTGTAGCTGAACCTTGACGTTAAAATCTTGAACCCTTTTTCATTCATTTGCTAAAGATGAAGCTATAAGGACTTCCAAATCTTTCCTGTCTTTCACATTCTTATATTATAATTAGAGCTATTTCAATTGTGTATGGACTGAGTGGGTGGGTGGGTCAGTGAGTGAGGGAGTGAGTGGGTGGATGGGTGGTTCATTGAGTGAGTAGATGGGTGGGTGGGTGGTTCAGTTAGTGAGTAGATGGGTGGGTCGGTGAGTTGGTCAGTTGGTGGTTGGAATGACGTTTCTGTGTTAATAACTTACAAATTCAAATATGATTCTAGACATATAAACGACGATGGTTTAACTTGAAGCAAATCTCAACTGACGGCTCCTACGTATTAGAGTATCGAAAGGTTAGTAACCCTTGACAACTGTTACCTTGACAACCGTACCCTTGACAACCGTAACTCTTGATAACTGTCATCTTAACAAAAAAAAGCTGCTCATTACATGTAATTGTTGTTTGAAAACCATAGTTTTTATTTTTTTTTTAAATTGCTCTTTTATCATTATTATGACGATATATTTCTTTGCGGTATCACTAGCCCGCTCCCCTAAACCTTTTGAAATTAATTTTTAAAATATAAAAGAAAAAGAAAATATAAAATAGTTATGAGCACCTGTGCGGTGTTAATATGTCTAATAATTTTGTTGTTTTTGATGCATGTTATAGGATGACCATGCTACAACAGCTCGAGGGGTCATCTACCTTGATTCATGTACACACATATCAAAGGTTAGTTACATAATCATATCTAAAACATATATATATTTGCCAATTGCAAAACAAGTGGGGAAATTGGTACTAGTTGCGACCGCAAAGCATGCATGGATTGTTTGGCTTGAAAAAACAAAGTATCTGTCTAGCCAAACGATCCATGCGTGCTTTGCGATCGCAACTTGTACCAATTTCTCCACACGTTTTTTCAAATGGCGAATTGTGATCAAATATTCTTGATGAACTGTTCTAGAAAACTTGTAAAACTAAAAAAAAGAAGAAGAAAATTGAAAATACCAATTAACATTGTTATCATTATCAATTCATCTTTGTCATTATCATAACCATCATTTTATCATCAATATTTTTTATCATCAATATTATCACCATTGAGAATGAAGACAAACGCGAGGATACAACGTCTCGACATCATCTAGATGTCTTCATTATCACCATTATCGTGATTATATGTTCAACATCATCATCACTTTTATTATCATTATTATAATCATCAATAGTTTCACCATCATTGTCATTATTATCATCACCATCACTGTTATTACCATCATCATCATCATTATGAGCATCATTATCATCACCACCACCACCATCATTATCACCTTCATCACCACCTTCATAATCATTATCATTATCATCTTAAAACTAACAGTTCTTCCATATTTGTCCAGGGTGTCAAAGGCAAGATGTACGGCTTTGAGCTCCACATACATGACAAGACCTACAGCCTGGTCGCTGATAGTCAGAGTGATATGGACCAGTGGATAGCTTGCTTATGTCGCGTTACTGGCATTGATATTGACACTTGTGGGAAATCATCGGGAGTATCCTTCTCAGTGAAAGCAAGACTACCAACAAAACAAAGTCAATCTTTACGAGAAAGTCTTAAAAACAGCAAACATCCTTTACTGCTTGAGTACTCAAAGGAAACGGACGTGCAAAACGCTAAACGCCGTCGAGAGAATCGATATAAACTGTTTTCGTTAGTGCGTGATTTAGACAGCAACCCTTGTGCTAGTGTAGACGACGCAAGGGTCGATGCAACCGTGTATAAAGAGAACTTTGGCACACGTTTTGTTGTCTCGTGTCAGGATTTGAAGTTCCGTTTACTTAATGTATATTCAAACGGAGAAGAGACAAATATTGAGCCGTTTTTCATAAGAGTGGCGTTATATGATGTCAAGAAGGGCATTAAGTTATCTGAGGATTTTCACTGTGATTTGAACGATCCTGTGGTCTCTGATATGTTGAAAGGATGTGATATAATTGAGAATGGAGAAACGAATGGAGATGCTATTGTGGAAGAGAAAAAAAGGAAGAATAACAAACGGGAAGTGGAATTTTGTCATCCAACAAATGTAAGTGTACCCTTCTACTTCTTGTTTGTTTATATTATTGTTTGTTTTCTTTGTTTGTTTGTTTGTTTGTTTGTTTTTTCCGCTAATTTTTTTTCCGCTAGTTTGTTTGTTTTGTTTGTTTGTTTGTTTGTTTGTTGATTCTTTCATTTGTTTGGTCATTCATTCACTCATCCATCCATCCATTCATTCATCCACCAATCAGTCAATGAATAATCTTGAAGACCTCACGACGTCATCCATCCATTCATTTATTCAATCATCCATCCATCCATTCATTTATTCAATCATCCATCCATCCATTCATTTATTCAATCATCCATTCATCCATTCATTTATTCAATCATCCATCCATCCATTCATTTTAGCATTTATTCCTTCAATCCTTGCGACTATTAATCTATACACCGAATCGAAATATTGCATCCAATTTTAATAATTATTGTTTCTGACTGGCTAGCCTCGCATACATGTCAAAACTCTATTGTGTTTCAACGTGAACACGAGGCTAGCCAGTCAAGAACAATAGTTTAATGACTAAGTTATTAGAAAATAATAATAAAATAACTAGCTTCATTATATATTATATTTCGATTTATCTCTGTTTTCCTATAGGCTATATTCTCAGTCACGTGTCCCCATCCTGAAGTCTATGTAGTTATAAGAATAGAGAAAGTGTTACAAGGTAGTATAAGTTCTTGTGCCGAACCTTACATCAAGTCAGGTGATATTAAAAAGACTGCAGGAAAAGTTCAAAAACTCGCTGAAATCGTTTGTAGAAGACTGGGTCGTTATACCATGCCTTTTGGCTGGGCAGCAAGGTAATTTAATAGTCCTTTTCACAGTTCCGTTCAGAGACCACACATGATAGTTCCAAGTAAAGGTTCGCGTATATAATTTATCATGCGCAACAACGCGAACCTCGACCTCAACTATTATTTGTGGTCACGAATGATAGTTCCAACTCAAGGTTCGCGTATATAATTTATCATGCGCAACAACGCGAACCTCGACCTCAACTATTATTTGTGGTCACTGAACGGAACTGTGAATAGGGCTATTAGAAAGTATTAGAACTATTTTCTTGTTAGGTGTATTAGTAACACAATGGATGATAGTCAGCATCATTGTCGTTATTTTTATGACGATGATAATTAGGATGGTTGTGATGACGAAGATGATGATGATGACAATCCTAATGATAATGATGATGTTGGTTGTGGTAATGGTGATGATAATAGTAGTGATGATGATAAAGGTAATGGTTATGATGGTTATGATGATAACGATAGTGATAGTGCATCATTCTCGTTATTTTTATCACGATGATGATTAGGATGGTTGTGATGATGATGATGACGAATATTATGATGATGATGGCAATCCTAATGATAATGATGTTGGTTGTGGTAATGGGGATGATAATAGTAGTGATGATGATAAAGGTAATGATTATGATGGTGGTGGTGATGATGATGATGATGAAGCTGATAATGAAAATAAGATGATGGTGTTGTTGTTGGTGGTGATAATATTCATAATGATAGTGGTAGGGAAGATGATGCTGATGATGAAAATGTTTGTGAAAATGATGGTGGTGGTGGTTGTACAAAAATAAGTATTTTCATCTTTTCTCTAGACAAGTTTTCAATAATGAAGGGACTCTCGACGAGAATGCAGAGTTCACCCATATTTACAAACAGGTATGTCAACCTCAGTCTATAACCCCATATATGCATATTATTAGTAATATATACAATATGAGCGGCCGATCTGTATGGGGTATACAACGGTATAGTCGAAGACGAGCCGTTGTTTATCGCATACAGATCGGACGCGAATATTGTATAGTACTTCTGAAACTCCAACGTTAGTTCTTACATATTTTTATGCAAATCTGTTCAATTTTGTTTCTAATATACAAACTTCTTAACGGCTATGATTTCTTTTGTCAATTTCTCATGAATTATTAATGATTTGTATAAGTAATATATATATATATAATAGTACTTATAAAAGTCCAACGTTAGTTCTTTCATATTTTACTAAAATTGTCAAGATTAAAGTAACATCTGGCAGAGAAAAGTCAAGTTGAATCTCATGCAAATTAGGACGAAATCTGTATGAGATTTACAGAACTCGTTACGGACGTGATTTCTTTTGTAAAATTCTCATTAATTATTCATGAATTTTATAAAGTATATATGTTGTATTTCTACTCGTCGTAGGACCGAGAAAAACTAACCGATGAGGACATGCTGAAAATGTTGTCAAATATAGCAAGGTTTGTATGCATATTCATTATTCACCTCATTCTGCGTTTCCAATACCGTGTTCAAATTTACCTTGGAGATTAATATCGCCCTGGGACCCCACAGTTGCTCTATATTGCATTTCCCTGATGCGTATCAAGCATGGTTTGTCCTTTTGATGTAGTGGCTAACACATCGGACTAGAATCGGACTAGAGATTAATACCGCCCTATAGGACCCCCACAGTTGCCCTATACTACATTGTCCAGCTGCGTATCCAGCGTGGTTGGTCCTTGTGATGTAGTGGCTAACACGTCGGACTAGAATCGGACTAGAGATTAATACCGCCCTGGGACCCCCACAGTTGCCCTATACTACATTGTCCAGCTGCGTATCAAGCATGGTTTGTCCTTGTGATGTAGTGGCTAACACATCGGACTAGAATCGGACTAGAGATTAATACCGCCCTGGGACCCCCACAGTTGCCCTATACTACATTGTCCAGCTGCGTATCCAGCGTGGTTTGTCCTTGTGGTGTAGTGGTAACACGTCGGACTAGAATCGGACTAGAGATTAATACCGCCCTGGGACCCCCATAGTTGCCCTATACTACATTGTCCAGCTGCGTACCCAGCGTGGTTGGTCCTTGTGATGTAGTGGTTAACACATCGGACTATAGAAAACCGAAACCGTGGGGTTCAATTCCCGCATAGGGCATATGATATTTTTTTCATGTATCTGCATATGCTTGTGATGTTCGATGTTGAAGTGTAGACATGGATGATGTGACAGTGTGTTGTATGCATAATTTATGCTTGTGAAGTTCGATGTTTGAGTGTAGACATGATAGATGTGACAGTGTGTTGTCTATCTCAACAGCGAGAAGATGAAACAGCAAATAATCCCTGGTAGTTTGAAGATCGACGTCCATCGAGTATCTGACTCGACCAATAGTAAGTATAAGGTTAATGATGACGATGATGGTTAGGATGATGATAAACAAATGATATTGATAATTATGGTATGATGATAATGATGATAATGATGAAGATGATAACGATTATGATATTGATAACGATAGTATGGTGATGATGATGGTATGATGATGATGATGACAATGGTGATATGGATAATTATGGTATGATGATAATGATGATAATGATGAAGATGATAACGATTATGATATTGATAACGATAGTATGGTGATGATGATGGTATGATGATGATGATGACAATGGTGATATGGATAATTATGGTATGATGATAATGATGATAATGATGAAGATGATAACGATTATGATATTGATAACGATAGTATGGTGATGATGATGGTATGATGATGATGATGACAATGGTGATATGGATAATTATGGTATGATGATAATGATGATAATGATGAAGATGATAACGATTATGATATTGATAACGATAGTATGGTGATGATGATGGTATGATGATGATGATGACAATGGTGATATGGATAATTATGGTATGATGATAATGATGATAATGATGAAGATGATAACGATTATGATATTGATAACGATAGTATGGTGACGATGATGGTATGATGATGATAAACAAATGATATTGATAATTATGGTATGATGATAATGATGATAATGATGAAGATGATAACGATTATGATATTGATAACGATAGTATGGTGATGATGATGGTATGATGATGATAAACAAATGATATTGATAATTATGGTATGATGATAATGATGATAATGATGAAGATGATAACGATTATGATATTGATAACGATAGTATGGTGATGATGATGGTATGATGATGATGATGATAAACAAATGATATTGATAATTATGGTATGATGATAATGATGAAGATGATAACGATTATGATATTGATAACGATAGTATGGTGATGATGATGGTATGATGATGATGATGATAAACAAATGATATTGATAATTATGGTATGATGATAATGATGAAGATGATAACGATTATGATATTGATAACGATAGTATGGTGATGATGATGGTATGATGATGATGATGACAATGGTGATATGGATAATTATGGTATGATGATAATGATGATAATGATGAAGATGATAACGATTATGATATTGATAACGATAGTATGGTGATGATGATGGTATGATGATGATGACAATGGTGATATGGATAACGATGGTATGATGATAATTATGATAATGATGAAGATGATAACGATTATGATATTGATAACGATAGTATGGTGATGATGATGGTATGATGATGATGATGACAATGGTGGTATGGATAACGATGGTATGATGATAATTATGATAATAATGAAGATGATAACGATTATGATATTGATAACGATAGTATGGTGATGATGATGGTATGATGATGATGATGACAATGGTGGTATGGATAACGATAGTATGATAATTATGATAATAATGAAGATGATAACGATTATGATATTGATAACGATAGTATGGTGATGATAATGGTATGATGATGATGATGACAATGGTGGTATGGATAACGATAGTATGATAATTATGATAATAATGAAGATGATAACGATTATGATATTGATAACGATAGTATGGTGATGATGATGATGGTATGATGATGATGATGATGGTATGATGATGATGATGATGATGATGATGATAACCAAATGATGCTGATAACGATTGTATGATGATGTGTTATTAGAATTATGATAATTATGACAACGACGACATAATGATAATGGCAGGGGCGGATCCAGGGGAGGGGAATTGGGTGATCCCCCCCCCCCCCCCCCCCCCCCCACACACACACACACTTTTGAAAAACCTGGATCCGCCACTGAATGGATAATATGAATAACGATGATTATGATTATCTTAGTCATGGTAATAATACTAACAGTACGAAAATGACAACAGCACCATACACTTCATATATCAACTGTTGTCACAATAATCATCACTGCTTACACCTTGGTTAAGACCATCCACTCTAATAACACTCTTATTCTATTATTGTATTTTCAGATATCCTGACACCATCACTACTCCCAGTCAAACCATTTATGTACAATTCCAAGAGTGCTCCTACTATAGAAGTGGCAGAGTTCAATCAATCATTTCCTGAAGCAGCTTTCCCTCATACTCAATATGTAAATAACTTCTACGTCTATCCCTTGTCACTTAACTACAATAACCAGAAGATCTTCTCCAAGGTATGTATTTAAACCAATCCTACACGATGTTTCGATTTAATGCTGACTGTCCCAATTTATCCGCCTGGATCCGCCCTAGTGTTATTGTTATTGTAGACTTTGATGCTGTTATTGTTGTTGTTGTTGTTGCTTTTGTTGTTGTTGTTGTTGTTGTTGTTGTTGTTGGTATAATGATATTGTTGTTATTATTGTTGTTATTGGTTATCGTTGTACTACTTCTACTGTTGTTAATGTAATATATCAAACACGAGAAAGAGTGTTTCATCAGGTTTTCAAACACCGAAAAATGGGTTGAAAAAACGAGGCGCAGCCGAATCAGTAAACAAGCCTTCTAACTGCTGTTCTTTGTTTAGATAAATTATTGCCATAACTACAGTCTGTGTTGTTTCCTGTAATGTTAGGTTTGTTGCTTCTTCGCGTTCTCACTTGTTTGTTATTTATTTCAGGCAAGAAATATCGCTGTTACGATTGAATTCAGAGACGTTGATGCTCAGGACGCCATTCCTCTCAAGGTATAACCAGACATTCGTGATTGTTATCTGCATGACTTGTAATATTTACAGTGTTGTATTTATTTCCTCAGTGTATATATAACACGAATGGTACACCAACGCTGACTACTAGAGTAACAGCACCGGTTCTCCATCACTGCACATACCCTGTTTTCTATGAAGAGGTAAGTATCTTGTCTTGTCTTCTCTTCTGTTCTGTTCTGTTCTCTTCTCATCTGTTCTCATCTGTTCTCTTCTCTTCTGTTTTGTTCTCATTTGTTCTCTTTTCTTCTGTTCTGTTCTTATCTGTTCTGTTTCTGTTCTCTTCTGTTTAGTTCTCATTTGTTCTCTTTTCTTCTCTTCTGTTTTGTTCTGATCTGTTCTCTTGTCTTCTGTTTTCTTCTGATCTGTTCTGTTCTCATCTGTTCTCTTCTGTTTTGTTCTCATTTGTTCTATTTTCTTCTGTTCTGTTCCGTTCTGTTCTGTTCTGTTCTATTCTATTCTCTTGTCTTCTGTTTTCTGATCTGTTCTCTTCTTTTCTGTTCTGTTCTCTTCTGTTCTCATCTGTTCTCTTCTGTTCTCATCTGTTCTGTTCTGTTCTGTTCTGTTCTGTTCTGTTCTGTTCTGTTCTGTTCTTTTTCCTTTTCTGTTCTGTTCTGTTCTCGTCTTGTCTCTTCTCTTCTCATTTCTTCTCTTCTCATTTCTTCTCTTCTCATCTTTTTTTGATTCTTTAATAAGCCGTACTTTTTGCATGTTTCAGGTAAAGATCAAGTTACCAACCCAACTCACCGAGAAACATCATGTGTTTTTTACCTTTCATCACGTTTCTGTCGAAAGTAAAAGTACCAGTGGATCGGGCTCCGTACGGGGCAAACCGAATCCCGTAGATACACCCGGTATGGAGATAATCCCGTTGTAATAATTGTCGTGTTAATGTTGATGATGTTATTTTGTTATTTTCAGTTGGATATGCATGGCTGCCGATCTTGCATAACAGAAGGTAAGCATTGAATGAATTGATTATTGAATAAATAGATGAGAAAATGATAATGTCAATTTGGTGATAAACTAAATTGTTGTGAGTTTGTTTGTAATGCCATGTTGTTGTTGTTTTGCTTAATGATAATGATGACAAAGATGATGATGGCAATGACGGTGATGATGATGATCACGTGGATGATGTTTGTAATGATGTTGTTGTGCTTGATGGTGATGATGATAATGATGACAAAGATGATGATGACAATGACGGTGATGATGATGACAACGATGGTGATGGTGATGATGAATGTTGATGACAAAGACGACGATGACGATGATCACGTGGATGATGTTTGTAATGATGTTGTTGTGCTTAATGGTGATGATGATAATGATGACAAAGATGATGATGACAACGATGGTGATGGTGATGATGTATGTTGATGACAACGACGACGAAGATGATGATGATGATGATGATGATGTCCAGATGATGCTCAAATGATGCAATGATAGTTCAAGCTCGTAATCAAGATCGTAACGATGTTATTAATAATCTTTACCAATATTTCTAGGATCCGCCACGGTGAGCTGAGCCTCCTAGTTGGCCAACATGCACCAGATGAGTACTTGTCTGCCCAGTATGCAGGCTTACAGAGGGTATATTTATAATCATTAATGGACGTTTTGTTCCTGCTTATTTAAGTTTTCCATAGTTGGCGAGTTTGTTGTTTGCTGATGGATATTTGTTATTGTTGTACAGACAACTGGTGCAGATGTTCGGTGGGTGGATCGAGAAAAGCCTTTGTACAGGATAAATACTAAACTAGTATCAACAGTTTATACACAGGTTAGAAACATTGGCCGCAATTACATATTCACTATCATCACCGTTATCATCTTCCTCATCGTAATCATCATTGTTATTAATATCATCATCTTGATTTTTGTCATCATTATCATTTTCATCATTGTTATCATCATCATTGTTATTAATATCATCATCTTGATTTTTGTCATCATTATCATTTTCATCATTGTTATCATCATCATTGTTATTAATATCATCATCTTGATTTTTGTCATCATTATCATTTTCATCATTGTTATCATCATTGTTATCATCATCATTGTTATTAATATCATCATCTTGATTTTTGTCATCATTATCATTTTCATCATTGTTATCATCATCGTTATCATCCTTGTTTTCAATATCATAATCGTGATTTTTGTTATCATTATCATTTTCATCATTGTTATCATCATCGTTATCATCATTGTTTTCAATATCATTATCGTGATTTTTGTCATCATTATCATTTTCATCATTGTTATCATCATCGTTATCATCATTGTTTTCAATATCATTATCGTGATTTTTGTCATCATTATCATTTTCATCATTGTTATCATCATCGTTATCATCATTGTTTTCAATATCATTATCGTGATTTTTGTTATCATTATCATTTTCATCATTGTTATCATCATCGTTATCATCATTGTTTTCAATATCATTATCGTGATTTTTGTTATCATTATCATTTTCATCATTGTTATCATCATCGTTATCATCATTGTTTTCAATATCATCATCGTGATTTTTTTTATATCATTATCATTTTCATCATTGTTATCATCATCGTTATCATCATCGTTATCATCATTGTTTTCAATATCATCATCGTGATTTTTGTTATCATTATCATTTTCATCATTGTTATCATCATCGTTATCATCATTGTTATCAATATCATTATCGTGATTTTTGTCATCATTATCATTTTCATCATTCTTATCAATATCGTTATCATCATTGTTATCAATATTAACACGTGATTGATGTCATCATCATCATTTTCGTTTTCATCATCGTTATCATCATTGTTATCAATATCAATATCAATATCATATGTGATTTTTGTCACCATTATCATTTCCATCATCGTTATCATCATTATGATCATTGTTATCATCGTCGTCTTAAGCATCATTGTTATCAATATCATTGATTATTTTCACTCTTGCTATCATAACTACTATCACCCCCACCATCATGATCATGATTATCATTACTAATTTTTTTTCATGCGAGTTATATGATTACTTATCAGTGATATTTGTTCGTTTCAGGATCCCTATGTCGACGGTTTTTTCTCCCATTGTCAAAAGTTCGACGGTTCGCCGTCAAGTGAGATCGAGAAGAGCAAAACTTTGAAGGTAACATTCATTATTAATAACGCCATCATCAACTGTCATCATCATCATCATCAACTATGATAATCATCATCATCATTGTAATTGATTGTTTGTGTTTATCAGCTGTTAAATGCTGTTGACGTCAACACTGTGATCCAGTTTCTCCCGGTCATCTTCAATCAGTTGTTTCATGTCATGTTGGTGTCGTACAGTGAGGACGTCGCCCTAAACGTTGCTAGGTAACGATTCTTTAATTACATTTCCTAATAGTTAGTATGTAGAGTGCATATTGTATATATGTGAAACATTAGTATTACTATTTTATTTCATTGTTGTGTAAAATTTGTATATTCATACGTTATATGCGCAATATAAATATTAAATTTATTATTTTTATTATTTATGAGTATTAATCTTATTTTTACAGAGTTCTTATTCGTATAACTTCACAAGTCCACGAAGCCAAACGAATCGAGGCTCTCAAGTCGTATGTCAAGGTTCGTAACATGGATTTCTTTACAAATAATAGACGTTATAAAATAACTATAAGAAATCACGCGGCATTCTGATTGGTCGATGAGCGTGCTTTATAAGAGTTTTAAATATACCACATACAGTGCTTTAAAGGGATTTCGCACACTGATAAAAATCGTAACACACACGTGTCCGTGTTGATATTTCTATTTATCACATGTATGTATGTTTTTAACGTTTTGAAATAATTTCTTGATTTAAAACATTGTATGTTATATAATAAACAGAGATATTAAGCTAAACACTGGAAGATAATTTCCATATCTCCGTGCAATTAATTGGGTTCAAAAAGGGCAAATGATATTTTTCTCATGTATCTGTATTTCACTTATACACCGAACGTATTTCTATTCTATTTAATTGTTTGTGTGTGTGTTTGTTTAATTGTTTATAGTACGTATTCGTAACGGAACGAGTCGAGAATTCAAGCAAGACTGTACACGAGGAACTTGCAAAGACCTTGACAATGAACTTGAAACCAGGTAGTGACCCTGTCGTGGTCAACGATCTAATGAGGGTAGGTATTACCGGGCTTCCTGTGTAGTAATCATTATCATTATCTTGGGATTGCTGTGGAAAAATATTCATAATTTTTGTTACAGATTTTTTTTTTTTTTACCTTACCTTCACAGCATTCGTGGTTTTTCTTTGAAATCATTGCTAAAAGTATGGCACAGATACTGGTACAGTCAGATAAAACCAAGGTAAGGGAGACATTTACTTCCTAGCCTGCGTAGCAAGCGTTTCTTTGGGGGGAACGGGAAAAAAGTGTGATTAAAACAATGCATTTGGAATTCAATAAACTCCCACAATTCCTATCGGTCTCGGACCAACCATTTCTAGACGATCAACGTTCATTGAAACAGATGTATGATCAGATCAAGACTGAATGATTCGTTATCTGAATACGACAACGTTTGACATAATAGTCCCCTTCACAGTTCCCTGCACCAAACGTTGATCTTGCAATGATAGAGACCTTTTAACACCTTGCTAGACAATTATTAACGTGTCTCTATCATTGCAAGCTCAACGTTCGTCTCGCTTCAATGCAAAGGCCCGGCTACCTTTCAAGATGGCGCAGGGAACTGTGAAGTGGACTATTGTTTGTCTAAAAGTATTATTATATGGTATATATCTCGTTCCTTTTTTAGCGTATGAATCGAGATAACTGGTTCCCTGAAAGCTTTCATCGAAGTTTGGAGAATTTCGTCCAAGCGTTCTTACCACAGATAATCAAGAGACTGAAAGATCACGGGCAAATTGCTAAGGTACAATGAATTAGGTTGATAGTGACAGTATTATTAGCGATTGGTGGTTTTTCTGTTTTGTTATAATTTTTGTTTGTCTATTTGTTTGTTTGTCTGCCAGCCAGTGTGTTTCTTTTGTTTTTGTTTTTTACTTTTTGCTTGTTGTACAAATTGTTCCCAACTGATATTCGATTATCTTCTGTAGGATGCAAACTTCCATCTTGCTTGCTTCACCAAGGTAAATCATCGATGGAATCGTCATCATCATCATCATCATCATCATCATCATAATATATACTGTTAAAAAAATGGTTGCGTTAACAAACCGTATAACAATCACTTTCCATCGGGGCTCGTGTACTACACGCGAACAGACGAAACTAGCCAGGCTTTCCTCGATAGTAAAATGTGCATCAAGATGATGCTCAGTCCATTTACATAAGAGCAATAATAACAATATTTTTTTTGTACATTAGGATTGTTTTACGTACATGGATCGAGGATTCGTATTCCAGATGATAACGTACTACTCAGAACAATTCAAAGACTCTGATACACAGGTATTTTATTAGATAGATAGATGAACTGTATTTAAAGAAGGCGGTTTAAAAAGTATGTACAAGATACACCAATTTAGCATAGCTAATTTTACACTGGGCCTTTTATTGTTACTGTATGCTTTGCCCGACACCAATCTTCATTGATCTTACCCCAGCAGCAACCAGCCCTTCTTCCTTGTAAGATGTACTTAGTAATTGTATGATGATTTTTGTTTGACAGATGCGCGAGTTCAAGTTCGAGTTCCTACAAGTTGTGTGCAACCACGAACACTACATTCCTCTCAATCTGCCTTTGGATGTCAGAGGTATGTCTTACTGGACCTTGTTGGGGTTAATCATCTTCATCATCATCATCATCAACAACAACATTATCGTCATCATTATTGTTATTATCATCACCACTATCATCAACATGATCATCAACAGCAACAACATCATCGTTATTATCATCATCATCAATAACACCAACAGAATCATCATCATCAACACCGACATCATCATCAATAACAACACCAATAACATCATCAACAACACCGACAGAATCATCATCATCAACACCGACAGAATCATCAACACCGACATCATCATCATCAACACCGACATCATCATCAATAACACCAACAGGATCATCATCATCAACACCGACATCATCATCAATAACAACACCAATAACATCATCAACAACACCGACAGAATCATCATCATCAACACCGACATCATCATCAACACCGACATCATCATCATCAACACCGACATCATCATCAATAACAACACCAATAACATCATCAACAACACCGACAGAATCATCATCATCAACACCGACATCATCATCAACACCGACATCATCATCATCAACACCGACATCATCATCAATAACAACACCAATAACATCATCAACAACACCGACAGAATCATCATCATCAACACCGACATCATCATCAACACCGACATCATCATCATCAACACCGACATCATCATCAATAACACCAACAGGATCATCATCATCAACACCGACATCATCATCAATAACACCAACAGGATCATCATCATCAACACCGACATCATCATCAATAACAACACCAATAACATCATCATCAACACCGACATCATCATCAATAACACCAACAGAATCATCAACTACAACGACAACCATTATCACCAATATCAACAATAGCATTATCATCGTTATCATTAGCTTTTGATAGGTAATATAATGAAATGTATGACACCGTAAAAAATATGTTGACTTAACTTTACTGACGTTTCGACCTTTAGCCCTTTCGACGAAGAGCTAAAGCTCGAAACGTCAGTAAAGTTAAGTCAACATTTTTTACGGTGTTACAAATTTCATTATATTACCTATCATAAATATTATCTTCATATTCCATATCTTATTATGGTCATGTTTTCTAGGCCTTGGTGGAATCCATGAGTGTGAACTGTCAGACGATTTCTGTAAACGTTTCTTCCTCGTTGGTCTGTTGCTAAGAGAGGTAAGATTATGAAATACAAATATTGTCTATCTGTTTGACGGACGGACGAAATGACTGGCAGATTTTTGTCAGGTGGTGTATTTGTGTGAAATACTGACTGGCTGTCTGTCAGTGTGACGTACTCGGCTGTCTTGCTCTCTGTCTGGCTGTCCGTGTGACGTATTGACTGACTGTCTGGCTACCTGTGTGACGCTGTCTGTGTGACAAACTGACTGTTTGTCTGTCTGTCTGACGAACTGACTGACTGTGTGACGAACTGGCTGACTGTGTGTCTGTGTAACATGCGGACTGGCTGTTTGTCTGGCTGTCCATGTGACGGGACTGACTATATGTCTGTCTGTCTGTCTGACGAACTGACTGACTGTGACGAACTGGTTGACTGTGTGTGTGTAACGTGCAGACTGGCTGTTTGTCTAGCTGTCCGTGTGACGGACTGGCTGACGGTTTGTCAGTCTGTCTGTGATGAAGTGACTGACTGTGTGACGAACTGACTGACTATGTGTCTGTTTGACGTACGCACTGGCTGTTTGACTGTGTGACGGACTGACTGTCTGTCTGTCTGTCTGTCTGACTCACTTACATATCTATTCATTTTCTGACTGATTGATGTGCTGATTGGTTTATTGATTGACAGGCTTCATCAGCCCTAACGCAGGGTCGTCATATTCGTAAGCTGGCCATCAAAGTGTTACGTAATCTACTGGTGAAACATGAGCTCGACCCTCGGTATGATAACGAGGTAAGTCCGTCAATTTTATTATCAAGTGAGAAAGAATCAACTGCATGTCAACCACAAAATAAACGCCTTTTCATATTTTTGCTTTAGTTCCAATAGGAATATTCATTGTACTCTATTTTTATATCACACTTTACACACGTATCTTTTTTTATTATAAACGTTTAAGCTATGTTGTACCTGACTATATCACACTTCAGACATGTATATCTCTTATTATAAACGTTTAAGCTATGTTGTACCTGACTATATCACACTTCAGACATGTATATCTCTTATTATAAACGTTTAAGCTATGTTGTACCTGACTATATCACACTTCAGACATGTATATCTCTTATTTTAAACGTTTAAGCTATGTTGTACCTGACTATATCACACTTCAGATATGTATATCTCTTATTATAAACGTTAAAGCTATGTTGTACCTGACTATATCACACTTCAGATATGTATATCTCTTATTATAAACGTTTAAGCTATGTTTTACCTGACTATATCACACTTCAGACATGTATATCTCTTATTTTAAACGTTTAAGCTATGTTGTACCTGACTATATCACACTTCAGATATGTATATCTCTTATTATGAACGTTAAAGCTATGTCGTACCTGACTATATCACACTTCAGACATGTATATCTCTTATTATAAACGTTTAAGCTATGTCGTACCTGACTATATCACACTTCAGACATGTATATCTCTTATTTTAAACGTTTAAGCTATGTCGTACCTGACTATATCACACTTCAGACATGTATATCTCTTATTATAAACGTTTAAGCTATGTTGTACCTGACTATATCACACTTCAGACATGTATATCTATTATTATAAACGTTAAAGCTATGTTGTACCTGACTATATCACACTTCAGACATGTATATCTCTTATTATAAACGTTTAAGCTATGTTGTACCTGACTATATCACACTTCAGACATGTATATCTATTATTATAAACGTTTAAGCTATGTTGTACCTGACTATATCACACTTCAGACATGTATATCTATTATTATAAACGTTAAAGCTATTTTGTTCTTCAGGCTCGTCAGTCTCGTATCGCTGCGTTATACCTACCACTTCTCACCATACTACTGGATCACGTGCCACGATTCCAAGGCAGCAACTACGAACTCCACCCATCTCTTTCCCAGTTCTCTCACGACTCTACACCCCAAGTCGTTACCAGTGAACCCACTTCCGAATCGAACCGTAGCTCTGCCTATTCCCAGGGGAACCTGAGAGTGAGTCCCAGTGATTCTCTGACGCCAGTAGCTCCTCCTAACACTCCCAAGGAAGGATCTCAAATGGCGCTCAAGGTTCCCTTTGAGGAAGACGAGACCAAGGAATTGCTACTATGTTTCATATACATACTTAAGAATCTTGAACAAGGTAAGAGAAAAGTGTTCGTGGTCGGTGGATACTTCCTTACTGACCACAGCCGTCAAACGACTAGGCATGCGTGGAAAACTTTTCACAGCGGTTAATTTGCCATTGTTAACATTGGGAACTGCGGACTACAGTGTTTGAAGTCGATTTATAAGAAATTCCCTGAATATATAAGCTTGAAGTTTCGTGTACATAACCTTTGTTATATTTTAAAGCTACCATGAGTATATACTTTTGTATTTTTGTTTATATTTTGAGAAAAAAGCGATGATAGTCGTAGACTCGTAGTCCGTGCGAATGTCAGATTTGTATGCTGGATCATTTTACTTGTTGTTTTTTTCGTGCATGCGTAGTCGTTTGACTGCTGTGTTTCCTTACTGTCGTTCACTGTCTTGTTCATCAGTTATAGATATCATTAACAGCATAACCACAATCTTGCACAAAAATGTTGACAAAAAGTCATCTGCTCGGGCATGGATTGTATGTGAGTTGAGTTTTTTTGATGTGTTCTTCTCTCCTATACCACGGGGGTTTTTCTCCGGGATATCCGGTTTTCCTTCATCCGCGAAAATGAACATGTGAGCCGAGCTGTATGCAAAATATTTAACGTAGAGGTAATGAGTGTGTGTCTGAGTCTCCCCGATAAGTAGGGCACATGATACGTGTCCAGCTAGAGGATTGAAGATATGCCTATTGTTCTGTTGCAATCTCAACCAGTTAAAAAAAAGAAAACAATCTCGCGCGCTAATCAAAGTCTTATGTTACTTCTCACCTACAATATCATATATGGTAATGGCATTGTTTTCAAGATTGCATACGGTATTTCTGATACGGTGAAGATTGAGATGTTAAGAAAGTGATTTAATGAATATCATGGTTTTGTTGTACCGACAGGTGTGATATTAGACTGGTGGCGACAGATAATGAGTTCGTCAGTCAAACGAGCTCACTGGCATCCTACAGTACTATACATGCTACACCAGGACAAGTACTACTCGAAATTCGCTGCTGTCATCGATATGTTTGACCTCTTGAAGTAAGATTATCGTAAGGTCTTTAACGCTATTATTACACTGTCCACCATTGCCATCTATTTACGCTGTCACCATCGTCATGATCACCTTCGCTCCAACAACCGCGTGTAGTCCTTTTTGTCCACCATAGATCGTAGTGCCTGCTGCCTGCTGCCTGTCTATCCCAAGATAAGGTCTTCCAACTTTTTCCAAGTTCGCCTCTTGTTGAAAAGTATCATCAACATGATCATCATCATCATCTTTACAATTATCAATATCAACATCATCTTTAACATTATCATCATCATCAACATCATCTTCCTCAACACTATCATCATCAACATTATCATCATCATCATCATCATCAATATTTTCATCATCATCATCAACATTATCATCATCATCAACACTATCATTATCATTATCATTATTATCAACATTATTATCATCAATATTATCATCATCATCATCATCACCATCAATATCATCATCAATATTTTCATCAACATCATCTTCCTCAACACTATCATCATCATCATTATTATCATCATCATTATCAACAATATCATCATAATCTTGATATTCCATCTTCTCGTCGTATTCTTTGTTGTTGTGCTGCCAATAACAATACTTTTCTTGTTCAGATTATCTTTGAAACATTTTCAATACCAAGGCAAAACCAGCATCATGACTACCAGGTAAGTGTGTCACGCATGGTCACGCTATGTACTATAAGTACGGTAACGCCTTCCAGTCACGGTAACGCCCTTTTGCACATCTATCACGATCACCTTAAAAGGTGCTTGAGAATCAACGTGCAATAATCTCTTTAAAGTTTCTTAAGACGTGAAACAAGTCACGTATCAAAATCACGTTAAATCACGCAATAAACGTGCACTAATCACTTTAAAGTTTTTAACACGTGAAACAAGTCACGTATCAAAATCACGTTAAATCACGCAATAAACGTGCACTAATCACTTTAAAGTTTTTAACACGTGAAACAAGTCACGTACAAAACCACGTTATAGCATGCAATAAACGTGCAATAATCACGTAAAAACTACGTTCAAAATCACGTTTAACACATGATCTCTCACGCAATCACGTCTTTAATAGATCCTTTAAACTGAAATCAGTTGACAGTCATAGTTGAGATAATTCTCTTAATGTGCATGATATATATATATCTGTTTAATATAAATGATGAAATGCATACGTTTAACTCTAGATAAAGTTAACTTGTCTTTGTGAATCTTAACAGGGATCTCGAGTATCTTAAGGCCACGTGGCGAGCTACAACTAAGTACGATAACATACGCTCTTTGTCTATTCTATAGTTACCATTCATTCTATTGTTACCATTCATTCTTTTAGACATTCTTTTAGTCATTCTTTTACTCATTCTTTTTACTCATTCTTTTACTCATTCTTTTATTCATTCTTTTACTCATTCTTTTATTCATTCTTTTATTCATTCTTTTACTCATTCTTGTACTCATTCTTTTACTCAATCTTTTGTTCATTTAACCATTTATTCCCAGATATACTCAAAAGTATTTTTTTTTTCATTTAACACTTTATTCCAAGATTAACTCAAAATCATTCCTATTGTCCTCTATATTTGTTTTGTTGATTTATCTGTCTATTCTATAGTTGCCATTCATTCTTTAAATCATGTTTTTGTTCATTCTTTTGTTCATTTAACACTATATTCCCAGATTAACTCAAAATTATTCTTTTTTTCTTAATATTTGTTTTGTTGATTTATCTTTGTCTATTCCATTGTTATCATTCAATCTTTTACTCATTCTTCTTTTCATTTAGCTATTTATTCCCATATTAACTCAAAATTATTATTTTCTTCTTCTTTTTTCTATTACATTTTTTGTTGTTGATTTATCTTTGTCTATTCCATTGTTATCATTCATTCTTTAAATCATTCTTCTTTTCATTTAATCCTTTATTCCCAGATTAACCCAAAACTACTCTATTTCTCCATTATATCTATTTTGTCCATTTCTTTTTTACACCATTTGAACAGCGAAATCATTGCCTCGATTTTGGGTTTTTCCGATCCGTCAAGCAGTATGGAGGTGGAGCTTACATCAAATTAACCAATCACTTTACGGGTCAACATACAAGCTCCCCCTCCAAACAGATTTAACGAATTGGGAAAACCTAACATCAAAATAAAATTGCTGGTCGCTAAGCAACGGTTTTCACAATGAATTAAAATGTGTATTGTTTTGTTTATGTTATCAGTTATAAAATAGCTTTAGTTAATTCTGTTTTCTAATTTTAGCGACCTTTTTGAGTTATTTTCATTGTTCAGTGTTGTAAAGTCTAGTCCAACATATTGGATATTACTCAGATATTCGTTTGTTTGTTAGTCTGTTTGTCTGTTTGTTGATTGATTGGTTGGCATTTTGTATGTATGTCTGTTTGTGTTTTTGTTGATTAGTTGGATGTTGTTTTTGTTTTTGTATGTTTGATTGTTTGGATGTTTGTCTGTTTGCTGATTGTTGATTGATTGGTTGGCTGTTTGTATGTTTGATTGTTTGTTTGTTGGTTAGTTGGATTTTTGTCTGTTTGTTTGTCTGTTGATTGGTTGTCTGTTTGTATGTCTGTCTGTTTGTTTGTTTGTTTGTTGATTGATTAGTTGGATGTTTGTCTGTTTGATTGGTTGTGTGTTTGTTTGTCTGTTGATTGGTTGTCTGTTTGTATGTATGTTTGTTTGTTGATTGATTGGTTGGATGTTTGTTTGTTTGTCTGTTTGATTGGTTTGATTTTGTTTTTGTATGTTTGATTGATTGATTGGTTGGCTGTTTTTATGTTAATGTATGTTTGTTTGTTTGTTTGTTTCTAATCAAGTTGGATGTTTGTCTGTTTGCTGATTGTTGATTGATTGGTTGGATGTTTTTATCTGTTTGGATGTTTGTTTGTTTGTTTATTTCGTTCACTTGTTTGTTTGTTGTCTGTTAATCTGTTGTTCGATTGGTCTGTTCGTAGAATATCATTCAAATATCTCTAAACCGGAATGCTTAATTCACGGAGATGTCACTTGTAATGATGGTATGCATGACGACAAGCATGAATTGCATTAGTACATACCACTTTACACTGCTATCGATTCTTAATTGCTATGGTAATGGGGGTTGTGTTTTTTAGTAATTCCACTACAGAGTCAACGAAGCAGTATTTTGAACAGCGGTACAAAAACTACCCTGGACAGTCAGCCCACTCGAGAAACCCAAGCTATGGAGGTAATTACAAAGGTGGTCAGGCTCAGAACTGATACCATTTTTAATTAATCATTTATTCATCCATCCATCCATTCATTCATTTTATCAAACATTCATTCACCCATCCATCCATCCATTCATCCTATCATTTATTTAATAATCCATTCATTTATTCGTCCGTTCATTCATCCATTCATTGTATCATTCATTAATTAATTCTACCATTCATTCATTCATTCGTTCATTAATTCTTCCATCCATCCATCCGTGATTAAATAAAGTTTTTATTATTATATTATTATATATCCATCCATTCATTCTATCGTTCATTCATTTATTCATTCATTCATTTATTCATTCATTCATATATTCATTCATTCATTCATTTATTCATCCATTCATGCAACCATTCATTCGTTCATATATTCATCCATTCATTCTATCAGTCAGTCAGTCATTCATTTATTCATCCATTCATTTATTCGTCCATTCATTCATCCATTCATTCATTCTATCATTCGTTTATTTATTCAGCCATTCATTCTATCATCCATTCATCCATCCATCCATTCATTCATTCACCCTTACATTCACTAACATATTCTATGCTTTTATATAACCAGGCCATGCTGCTGACTTAAGTACACGTATCCTGATGGAAGGCAATCTTGCAAACGAGGCCGGGCTGGTTGTCCTTGATCTGGTGGAGTTGTTCTGCAACCACTTCAAGGTACTGGGAACTAGTCTGAACCTGGATATCACGTGGTGTATGAACTAAAACGACTTTGTTTTTCTTTCAGTTTCATCTTGAACAAGATGATGGTGACAACCTTTTAATGACGAAGGCATGTTGTTTTAAAACTTATTTCCTGCACATCTACCTGCTTTCTGGTTCTTTTTATTTATGTATTGTTGTTACTGTTGTTTTGATTATCTTTAATAGTTATTTATGTCGTCATTGTCATCAACAACACCATCCGGTTTCTACATCATCATCAACAACAGCCACATCATTATAAAGCATCATAGTATCAACTTCGTTAGCGACATCATCATTATTTTTATCTTAATCAACAATATCAACTTCATAATAATCAACAGCAGCAACATCATTATCAAGCATCATCACTAGCATGATCACTAGCATCATCGTCTTCATCACTAGCATCTTCATCAGCTACATCGTCATTTTTTTAGCATCACAATCATCACAATCATCTTTATCTTCATCATCATCTTAATCAACAATATCAACTTCATCATCATCAACAGCAGCAACATCATTATCAAGCAGCATCACTAGCATCATCGTCATCATCACTATCATCTTCATCAGCTACATCATTATTTTTTATCATCACAGTTATCATTATCATCATCTTAATCAACAACATCTTCATCATTGTCTAAAGTTGCATTTGCCTTTCAGGTCTTTAGTACGTTGATCTCGTTCCTTCAAATTTCACAGTCAGAACTTATGATCAAGCACGTGTTTGCCAGTCTAAGGTCATTTATCAACAAGGTAAGCATCACGCTCACTCGATTTACGCTTTGTACACGTTCAACATTCGTTTTGTAGACGTACTGGGCTCGTTTTGTACACGAGCAAGGCTCGTTTAGTTAATGTGCGATATTCGTTCTGTTAACGTGTAAATGTTTATTTCTTAACGTGTAAGGCTCATGTTATTACATGAGGAATGCGCTTTGTTTGTTTTGTACTCGTGTAAAGGATATCCACTTACCTTCTATTATTATTGTATTTCCTAGTTTCCAGTTGCCTTGTTTCGAGGAAGTGCCAACCACTGTGGCGAGCTTTGTCGAGAGATTCTTAGTTGTTGTAATTCCAAACTGGAAAGTCTTCGCACACAAGTAAGAAACAATTATATCTACTTTTTACTTTTGCCACTAATGGCTTTTTTCTCTTTACGGCAGTTTTATCATGTTGCCAAATACCTTATGAACAGGTCACGCAACCCTTTCCAAACTTATCACGATAAACTAATTGAACAAGTCACGCAACGCTTTCTAAATTCGTCACGTAATAGTCTTTGAACAGATCACGTAACGCTTTCTAAACTTGTCACGGAATACTCTTTGAACAGGTCACTCAACACTCACATAACTGTCACGTAGTACTTTTTGAACAAGCCACGCAACGCTTTCTAAACTGGTCACGCAATACTCTTTGAACAGGTCACTCAACATTCACATAACGATTTCTAAACTGGTCACGCAATACTCTTTGAACAGGTCACTCAACATTCACATAACGATTTCTAAACTGGTCACGCAATAGTCAGATAACGCAATTAATGTCACACGATACTCTTTTCTTACAAATGTTGCGTTTGGTAATGTTTATTGTCAAGTCATTTCTTCTAACAGTAATCATTGATTTGTTGTGTCGTTAGGCCTGTGCATACCTTTATCTGATGATGAGAAGTAATTACGAGTTTACAGGCGGGATAAACTGTGATCGAATCCACTGGCAGGTAGGTGGACCTGGCAATGTTAACACAACCATTTGATATAATTGGAAACTAGCGAGTAAACTAGTATAGGCTGCGTCGGTGTTTGAAAAACACATTTTATATAATGTTTAAAAAACACATTTGATATAAAGTCGTGACATCCCCATTCCCCTTTGTTTTCCTCAGGTAATTGTGGCCGTGTCACGACTGATGCAGAGTGGCCTGAACCGACCTGCGGTCCATAATTCGCTAATTGCGCTGAAGAACTATGCTAATGAAGATAAAGGAATGAAGGTAACATCCATGATTGGGATACATTGACAATTGTTTCACTTATCCTTGATGACTTTATTGTTGTTATTGACATTGCATTTTTTTTTTCAGTATTATTTTTGTTGTAATGTTGTTGCAGATATTGTTGTTGTAGTGATTGCTGTTATTGCAACTGTTGTTGTTGGTGTTGTTGTTGCTGCTGCATGAATCTTTTTCAAGCCGCTATACACTTTACCTTCGATACATTATAGAGGTCCATATTATAATCGGGGGTGGAAGCGGAATCAACGTTGATCCATGCCGGATTCCCTTCCATAATCATTTGAATCAAAGGTTATTGATTCATCAACGTTTCAGCCTGGTAATTCGTGATTCCTTAATGATTTAAAGACATGAAATGTAAAATAAAGTTTATTGTATTGTATTGTATGATTCATCATATTTTTTTCAAATCCAACCAAATCCAATTCACTGTACATTTTATCTTCAATACATATCTTCAATACATTATAGTTACATTTGTTTTCAAGCACCAACCTTTTTCAAATCGCTGTATTTAGTATTGAGTGTTCTATACACGGTTCCTTACGATAGATAGCCTCTAGCAATGCTTTTAGTTTCATGTTTACAGTGCTGATATTCTCTTCTAGAACACTAACTTCCCGTCTGAAGTGAAGGATATCACCAAGAAGATTCACACAGTATTACAAGCCACTGCTCAAATGAAGGTTAGTATTATATGATATTACATGCTGAAAGATGATTGGCTGTGTGCGATAATGGCCGATATTGCACTGTTCCGTGGCTATACTAATATAACTGATTTTTAATGATCATTTTAAAAACTGCGTGAAATGGTATTAACACTCTACTTTAGCGCTCATTTTCCGGTCTTAATTCCTTATCCTTTCATATGCCGGCACCTACTCATTCTAATCGTTTCCCTGCCGACGCAGTCCACACTTGTTTAACCACTAGTTTCGGTACCTTAAAATTATCTGATTGATTCATTTAGAACACCGACGCAGTCTAAACCAATTTGACCACTGGCTTTCGTTCATTTTTTATATTTATTTTTTCTAAGTTGTTGTTTGTCATTTACTTAAAAGGTTCGAATTAAAAGGACTATAGAGCAGCAAAACGGAACGCTGTAATACCAGTAGTGACTGTCAATCTGTCTGTGAACAATAGTGTTTTCTGATTAAAATACTGAGTAATGTTTATGATATGGTCAAAAAGGATCCTCAAGTTTCCGTTGATTTAATCAAATAGATAAACAGCTATAATATAAGCTACAATATTTAGCATGTGTTTATTCGCCTGTGTTTTTTATAAAAGCCGGCTTATACTGCATGTCACTTCTAGGAAATAACTTACAAACAATACGTCGTTTTATGATGGGTAATTTCCCTAGAGACTTATTGGCCCTATTCACACTAAAGGAAGTACAAATGTCGACGGAGAAATCGTCTATAAATCTGTTCGTCTAATGTGAATTCATCTAAACCAGACGACTTTTTCATCTCAAATAATGTTCTTACCTTTTTCACACCAGACGACATGTCCGTCGTCAGACGATTTGTCTGTCATCAGACGATTTGTCCGTCAACAGACGATTTGTTCGTCATCAGACGATTCGCCCGTCAAAAGACGATTTGTTTGTCATAAGACGATTTGTCCGTCCTTTGTCCATCATAAGACGATTTGTCCGTAATTAGACGATTTGTCCGTCGTCAGGAGATTTGTCCGTCATCAGACGATTTGTCCGTTAAAAGACGATTTGTCCGTCATCAGATGATTTGTCCGTCATAAGACGATTTGTTCTTCATCGGACGATTTGAGCGTTCAGAAAAATTCCCCCTCTTGTAGTTTAAAAATGGCCAAAATGTCGTTTTTGAATGCGCAATTTACCTCGCCTGAGACAAATTGTCTAGTTGTGGTATCACAATTAACGATTTAACCTAAAACCGACTGAAAAAAATACCGTTAGATTAGAAAGAGTTAAAATTGGCGACAAACCACATATAATTGTCAATTAATTATAATCATTATTTTTAATATTGTATTTTGAAACATTTTTGAATATACGATTTGTTTTATAATTTTGACTTTTCCAAATTAAGAGTAGAGAATTATTTCAGTTAAGGATTGGTGATGTAATGGCTACTGTTTTTACGAAACATTTTCAAAAGAAAACTTATATTTATATAGGAAACTATTGCATAGACGATCAAAATGAAAACAAAATAGCACCAAATACTAGTAAAACTGTGGACGTATTTTTTAGTTTGCTGTTATCATTTAATGCCGCGATGATTTGCTGTAAACATTTACACGCGAAATGTATAAAAAAGCTGACATTAAACTACAATATAGCTGTTTATATTGGAATTGCCATATAAATTTCCGTTAAAATCACAATTCTGCGCCATCCTAAGTATCTTGAGATCATGAGAGTTTTTTTTATTTTAAGCAGACATACCAAAGGACAGCAGTCTCACTTTACAGCAATTAAATTCTATTTTTTTCTGTTTTTCTTCTGTAATTCTCCCTGTGGTATTGAAGGAGGATAAAAATATCTCTGGAAACATCTGTGTTGTTTTTATTCATGTCTAGTGGGTTTGTTTGTGTGTGCACATCCCACATAGCAATATCCATGGTTTAGTGACCATATACACACATGAACCTAGTTAGTAGACCATACACATACGTATACTTGCCTAAGTGCTTAGATCAAGGGACAACAGTAACAACGTATGAAGGGTTTTGTAGTGAATAGACTGAGTTTCGCACGATATTTTCGTGTAGAGCGAAGAATCCTGTTAGCCTTCACATCGCCAGTATAAAGAATTCAACTTACTGACGCTTCAAACAATATTTTCGTGGGAGTACAGGAGTGTGTAGAGCGAAGAATCCTGTTTGCTTTTACAACACATAAAATATTGCAACTTACTGACGGATCGCACGATATTATCGTCGGATTACAAGAGTGTAGAGCGAAGAATCCTGTTAGCCTTCGCATCGCCAGTATAAAAGAATTCAACTTACTGACGCTTCGAACGTTATTTTCTTGTGTCTAGAACGAAGAAATGTGTTATTCTTTGCATCGTATAAACGAATTCAACTTACTGACGGATTGACAATATTTTCGTGGGAGTACAGGAGTGTGTAGAGCGAAGAATCCTGTTGGCTTTTACAACACATAAAATATTTCAACTTACTGACGGATCGCACGTTACTGATTTTCGTGGGAGTACAAGAGTGTGTAGATCAACGAACTGTGTTAGCTAGTTGTACATCGTATAAAAGATTTCTACTTACTGACGGATCGGACGTTATTTTCGTGGGAGTACAAACGATTTTAGCGCACTATTCGGACATTAATCCTTCGTCGGAGTAGAACCGTGTTTTCAGAAAGAAATGTTCTTGAATAGTGGTCGTCGTGTTAGCTTGTCTTCAATTGTGAACGCACTATTTTAAGACGCTTAACTACATGTGTTGAACAATTTCAAGAAAAGGGAATTCATTTTCAAAGCTATTGTTTGGTTAACGGATGTTGTTGGTTGGACTGCGACGTTTCGTTTCTGCTAGTCTGGTGTAGACTGGATAACGTTGTTCTTATATATACTGCTAGTCCGGCTTTATCAGGCGATTGTGTGGACTGGATAGCATTGGTCTTATACCCATATAACTGCTAGTCTTCATCAGGTGATGGTGTAGACTGGATAGCATTGCGCTTATATACTGCTAGTCTTTATCATGGTTCATATATAAACGATGTTATTCGATATAAACTGTGATTCATCATGATAAGAAAGAAAAAGAGAAGTTTGTTTGGAATACATGACAAACCAGACAAAGCACCGTCTCGAGAAGACTTCGACTATCCTTTACAACAGCTGTTTAATTTACCGTTAGTCCTCGTAAATACGACGGAATGTCATCGCTCTCCAACGGATTGCCGAAAGTCTTCCGTACAATCCCGAATGTCTCCGATAAAACTTCGGAATTCGCCGACACATTTTGAAAGTCTTGCGGATGGATTGTGTTCTTCACCAATTGAATGCCGAAGTTCTCCGACCGATTCCCGAAGCTTTACTGTAGGGTTATTATTTTTCGAATAATGATGATAATAATAGTGATGATGATATTGATGATGATGATGATGGTTATTATTATGATGATGGTGGTGATGATAATTAAGATGATGATGGTGATGATTTTTTTTAAGATGATGATGATAATGGTGATGATTTTGATGATGATAATGGTGATGATTTTGATGATGATGATGATGGTGATTATTTTCATGAGGATGGTGGTGATGATGATGGTGATGATAATGGCAATGCTGGTGGTGATAATGATGATGATAGTCGGGTGATAATGATGATGATAGTGATAATAAACCATTTCTGTGTTTTTAGGAGCACGATGATATCCCAGAAGTCCTCATGGACCTACAGTTCAGTCTGGCCAAGTCCTACTCGAGTACACCTGAACTGCGAGAGGCCTGGCTCGAGAACATGGCCAATACTCACGAGACTCAAAAGAACTACTCAGAGGTGAGGGGACGGATGACTTTTGTTCGTGTCGTGATGTCATTATGTGAAATTACTCAGGGGTGAGGATACGGGGTATTTTGTTAGACCTGACGTCATATTATTGAACTACTTAGGGGTGAGAGGTAGTGGTATGACGTATAATTCTTTGACTACTCAGATGTGAGGGGACGGGAGGTTGATGGCCAAACAGTTGAACTATTCAAGGGTGAGGAGACGGCAGGTTTTTGTTAGTGTCGTGTTGTCCATAGAGTGGAACTACTTAGGGGTGAGGGGATGGGAGTTTTTGATGACCATGCATGGAGTGGAACAACTCAGATCTGAGGGGACGGGAGGTTTTTGTTAGTGTGGGGATGACTATATAGTTGAACTTCTCAGGGGTGAGGGCTCAGGGGTGAGGGTCGAGAGGTTTTCGTTAGTGTCGTAATGGTCATAGAGTTGAACTACTCAGGGGTGAGGGGACGGGTGATATTTGTCACTGACGTAATAGTTAATGTTATATTTGTTTGTAGACTGCTCACTGCTATATCCATGCTGCTGCCCTCGTAGCTGAATACCTCAAGAGGCAAGGTACGACAATGTGACGTCACATGAAATAGTTAAATAACGAGTAAAATATGAAAATGATCATCTTCCCATGTCGCGATATTTTAGAATACACAATTCATTAGCCTTATGTTACATCCAGAATTAGGTGCGTCACTTTACGAAGTGATTTCCGGAGGCAACTCAGACTAAACTTCAGCTGTGGATTTCCCATGCGTTCTAAAGCATACGATTAATTGATACGTGAAAACAAATTAGACTAATGGTTCATTATTTTAATGCCCCAGGAATCTACCCAGAAGGCTGTGCAGCATTCAACAGGATCTCCCCTAACTTGGTACCAGACGAGAGTATGATGAAAACAGATGAAAGCATGGCTATGGAACAGCGCTTTACTCTCGTAAGATTCATTAGAAATCTTGATCAAACACGCGCACTTTGTGAAAAAAATCTAAAGAAACGATTAATGCGTATCACGACTTTCAAAGCTCACTGAGACACATACGCGCTATTTAGCACCACCACATTGTTTATAATACTAATAAGTTCTATAATAATAATAATTTCTAATAATTTCAATAATAATTATATTCTATCGCTCCTAAAAAATTAAAGGCGCTTTACAATTGATAAAATTTGATAATAATATATAATAAAATAGTAAAATTTATAGTAGATTAAGAATTAAAGTTTTTTCCCTGCAGAAACACTTGGTTCAACTAATTGAGAAGAGCGCTATATTTCTGGAGAGAGCTGAACGCTACGAAGTAATGGGTGAGGTCTACAAGCTGGCTATCCCAATCTACGAACAGGAGAGAGACTTTGGCGTGAGTTGACCACCTTTGTTTTCCTTTACTCAGTTTCTCTTTTCCATCTCTTTATTCTTTTCTTCTTACTCATTTATTTTTCCGTTCGTACATCCTTTCCATTTTCTTTCACTATTTTCTCCTTCTTTTCTTCCTAGTCAACCTCCAATCTTCCCTTCCGTTCATTCCTGTCTCCTTTCTTTTCCTTCCCTTCCGTTCATTCCTTCAAACCGTTATTCTCCTTTTTATTCCTTCTCCCTTCCTACCCTTCTTTTTTCCTACCTTCCTACTATCTTCCTTTTTCCTTGCATTTCGTCTCGACCACTGTTACCACTCTGTTCTCTGCTCTTCCCTTCCTTGTTTCCTCTCTTTGTCTTTTATTTCTTCTTTTTCTTCCTTTAACATGTTTGTTCTCGCGGTTATAGGGCTTAGCCAGTGCGTACGATAACTTGTCCAAGGCTTATCGCAAGGTTGTTGATGTCATGGCTAGTGGCAAGAGAATGCTTGGCAAGTACTTTAGAGTTGCCTTCTTCGGCAAGGTATGTCTATCGTCATCATTATTATCATAACTATTATTAACATCGTCATCATAATAGGAGAAGATTTCGTGTGACCATGAAAAGCTAACGGCACGAATGCGGCCAAGGCACGGCAAAGCAATGAAAATTCTAGAAAACATCACGGTCGCGGCAAGGCACGCACACAGTATTGAACCTTTTATAGTCGTATGAAAACTGCTATAATAATCATCATCATAATAATAATAATAACAGTTAACCCGCTTAGAAGCATTTAGCATACTTGTTTACAATGCGCACGTACAATACTACGGATAAAAATACAAAAAATGAAAACTTATTAAAAACTATAGATATAATAATCATCACCATTATCATGATTATCATATATATCATTATCAATATTTTTTTAGTCTTATTTTTATTTTATTTTATTTTTATTTTATTTTATTATATTTTAACAGCTTTATTGACCATATTGACAACATAAATTATATAGTAATATAATAACAGAAAGAGAAAACAAAATGGTCCAAAGGGTGTGTGCAAAACGGGACATACCGTCCCATGCTACTGGCACAACCCACAAACAATAAAAAAAAAATAGTAAAATTAAGGGTAAAAAAATAGCTAAAAATGACGATGTCTTGTTTTACGATTAAATCTCTGAGTCTAACAGCCCTATGTTCTTTATTGTACTCCAGGTATACGGTGACGATGATGGCAAGGAGTATATCTACAAAGAACCTAAAATAACAGCACTGTCTGAAATATCTCACCGTCTACAAGGGATGTACAACACCAAGTTTAACGGCATTGTGAAGCTGATTCATGACTCGGCCAAGGTAAGAATCACATGTATATGCACCTATTTTGAAACAGGGTTGTCTCGAATTGTGCATCTATTGCATATTTGGTAAACTGAAAACATATGGTGCAACTTTAATGATTTATAACATTGTGTTTTCATTTCGGTAACTAAATCAGAGGCCATCGTTTTTGAAATACACCTTTATTATGTCGGTCAGAGAAATGTTTTGCTCGTCTAAATTTGATCAAATTTGTTTATTCTTACTTTTTTGTTTCTTGCACTATTTTTTCCTTCTTTCCTTTATATTTACTATCCCATTTATTTCCCTTTTCTTCCTTCCTTTCCTTTCCTTCACTCCCAGTCCCTCAAGTCATCATTTATTTCTCTTCCTACCCCTCCTTTTCCTTTCTACCCGTAATCCGGCTCTTCCCATTATTTCCTCCCATTCTTACCACTGGCTGATTCTTGCGTATTTTTTCTGCTTTAACACAATATTGCTTAGTTATTTATCGTAAAATGTCTTTTTCTGCAGGTGCACTCCGATGACCTAGACCCTAAATACGGCTACATACAGGTAACCCTTGTGTAATCATTATAACTTGATCTTCGTCTTTTCTAAAATTTTTGGCGCGAAAAGCCCACTATTGAAACAATAAGTATTATCACCACCAGAGCCTCGTATTGATTCGCTTGTGTATGATCAGCCAAAATATCAAATGCGGTTTGCAGTTGCAATACGGTGCTGCACGTAAACAGCTTTCTTTTCTTGAGAGTACCACATCACCCCTGTTAACCCCCGACCTCCCGCATGAAAATCCGATGTTCTGCCAACCGATGTGAGGTTCTACTTTACTAAAGTGAAGTTCTCATTTATACTAGATCACCTTCGTAAACCCATACTTCGATGACGACGAAAAGAAGAGTCGGCCCACTCCCTTTGAACAAAGTAACAATATTCGAAGATTTATGTATGAGACGCCGTTCACGGCCAGCGGTAAACCTCATGGGACCTTAGATGAACAGTGTAAAAGAAAAACCATCTTGACGAGTGAGTGACGTAGTTGATGACGTAAATATAATGATTTATTATTATTTATTCATTTATTTATTTTTTGGAAACCAGAGGAGTAAACTAGTATAGGCTGCGTTGGTGTTTGATATAAACGATAGGTAATATAATGAAATTTGTAACACCGTAAAAAATGTTGACTTAACTTTACTGACGTTTCGAGCTTCTTTAGCCCTTCGTCGTCCGTCTAATATTTATTTTTTGATTTTACATCATAAAGCGCCTAGATTACGACTGGATAGGCGCTAAATCAATACAATTTATAGTATATTAGTGTATATTACTTCTTGAAGCGATAATTCGACGATCGTATATAAATATCTACCTTTTTAACTCCATGTTTGAATTCCTCAAGTTTCTAAAATGATAATCGTTATATTTTAGCGTCCAATACGTTCCCTTACGTGAAGAAGAGAATTCTAGTGGTACAGGAAGAACAGTATGAACTTACTCCCGTCGAGGTAAACTTTTATTTCTAGGGCAATATTACAGATATATGATAGAGCGAAAACTCTACTAACTAATAGTTTCTATTTGGTGGCTATTTAGTCAGTATCACTCAACCAAAAACATCAAATACACCATAACACAATACCTCATTACAACTTTACTTGTTTTTGATAGTGACTAATAGACACTAAATAAAAACTACTACACAGTAGCAATTTAATTATATTTCGTGGATATATTGCTTGCGCTGTATACATAAACTACAGTAGCTTCTTTATGTCTCTTATACTATTGAACTACTTGACAAAAAAGCTTGTTCGTATTCAGGTTGCTTTCGACGAGATGCA
The DNA here is from genome assembly GCA_949775045.1 of Metridium senile. Classification (NCBI taxonomy): domain Eukaryota; kingdom Metazoa; phylum Cnidaria; class Anthozoa; order Actiniaria; family Metridiidae; genus Metridium; species Metridium senile. The sequence goes on along the minus strand of OX459096.1, from coordinate 9,717,473 downwards.
GAACAAAGTTCGTGAATTGGACCAAGTGATATCCCAGACACCACCAGACATGAAGAAACTACAACTTGTGCTACAAGGCAGTGTTAGCGTGCAGGTAAACATTACTCACTAGAACGTACTAGCACTTTAGTAGGGGTAGATTTAGGGGCCGTTTATATGGGAGCGAGTCGTCCCTTCTAGCCGGGATAACTCTTTTGTTTTGTATTCCCCGGGGGACTAAAACAATAGAGTTATCCCGGATAGCAGGGACAACTCGCCTTCATATAAACAGCCCCTTAGGGATGGGCAGAAGGGTCTTCTCCGGGTTATCCGGTTTTCCTCCCTACGCAAAAATGAACATGTGAGCAGATTTGTGTGCCAAAATGTTTAACGTAGAGGTAGTGAGTATGTGTCTGAGTCTCCCAATTAGTAGGGTACTTATGTCTGCATGCTAAATACATTGACACGTTAAATAAAGTGATTAGTTCTTTTTTATTTTCTCGCCACCCCCGTCCCTTCTAAAAATGTATTTTCTATAAACTTTTGCAAAATATAAGAAAGTTTGCATATGGCCAAGTTTTCCACCCACCCTTTCTTTTATTCCTGGGTGATCCGGCCCTGATAACTGGATCGTTTCCTTGTTTTTCTCAGGTCAACGCTGGTCCTCTTGCCTATGCACAAACGTTTCTGGATCTTGGTGTATCGCACAAATATCCTGGCAAACACATAGAGAAGCTTCAGCAAGTTTATAAGTAAGTAATCAGTGCTGTTTATACCCATGTTATTTGGTATTTATAACATAGATACATTCTAACACGCGCTATGATTGGTTAAAAAACCGTTAGCCGTTAGTTAAAAAGAGCCTTAGTTATTTGGTATTTATAACATAGATACATTCTAACACGCGCTATGATTGGTTAAAAAACCGTTAGCCGTTAGTTAAAAAGAGCCTTAGTTATTTGGTATTTATAACATAGATACATTCTAACACGCGCTATGATTGGTTAAAAAACCGTTAGCCGTTAGTTAAAAAGAGCCTTAGTTATTTGGTATCTATACATCGTTTGTTGGTCATTTTCGATAATTGTTTGGAGGCATTGGTAATCATCATTATTATCATCATCATCATAATTTCATCATCATCATCATCGTTTGTATCATTACCGAGACTATCATCATTGTTCATCACCATCGCCGTCGTTATCATCATGATCATCGACACCATCGTTGGTCATAATCATAATCATCATCATCGTAATCACTGATTGTTGTCATCATCATCATTGATCACTCGCTTCAGCATCATTCTTAGTTATCATCATCATCATCAACAACAATCCATCATCATCATTATTATCACCGCATCATGATAACAGTATTGTCACCATCGTTCACATCTTTATTCATTATCATTAACATTACCATTACCATTGATCATGCATCATCACTGATCATTGATAACCATCATCGTAATCATCCTCACCATCACTGATTATCATCATCATCATCATCGTTGATCACTCGCTTCAGCATCATTCTTAGTTATCATCATCAAAAATTTCCCATCGTTAACATCTTTATTCATTACCATTACCATTGATCATCATCGTCAGTCGTCATTGATAATCAATATGTATCATCATAAACCGATATTTAGTATATTGAGTTGCTACTGATCTGTATCCCAGGGAGTTCATCAAGTGTTGCGGCAAGGCTTTGGATATCAACCACCAACTAATCAAGGAAGATCAACATTTGTATCACGATGACATGAAAGACAAATACACACAAATGAAAACAGAACTTGCAAAGTATATCGATGAAGAGGTAATAGTCTTTTAGTGTTGTTGTTGATAATGTCCCGTCATTGTTGTTGAAATGACTTGTGTAGGCGTTAATTCATTTTCTTCCAGTCTATGTTGTGTTTGTTGGTGATTGATGAGACTGACTTGTGTTATGGTAGGATATTACTATCTGTTTTCTTACTGTTTCTTATTAATTGTAGCACCCATCGTCAATGAGGAAAACTGGAGGTGTGTCACCTCTAGGGGTGCGAAGCTAGTAGGGCGAAACCGCTGTCCAGACGACGTCTCACTTCAGGCTCAGATAATAAACAAATTATTATTAATGATGACGACATATTATGATATGTAGTAATATAAACCCGCAAGGTATTGTGGGGAATAATTCTATAGAGTATTGTGAGTACAATAATCCTGCAATGTATTGTAGATGTTGTTAGCCTGCGATATATAGTTGGTTGTATAATCATGTAATGTATGGGAGAGGACCTGCAGTGTATTGTGGGTATGTATCCTGCAGTGTATTGTGGGAAATTATATCCTGCAGTGTATTGTGGGTTATAAAATCCTACAGTGCATTGTGGGTATCAGCAATCAAAATATTCAAAGATTTCTTTATTTTCGTAGATGAAGATGTAGCTTTTTTAAATCTTGTTACATATCAATTTAATAGTATAAGTTTGCAAAATTATCGCAGGGGTGGGGTGCGCAGGAATTAGGGTACAAATATGACCCATTGGACAGGGGTTGGGAAGAAATTTGTCCATTCGCGAATGAATTTACAGAGCAAGTAAAATAAGCGTTTCACGAAGGGTGACTTGAAAGAAGCGACTCAAAACTTGTTAATGAATAACACAAGGATTGAATCACTTCGCCCTTGGAAACAACTATCAATTAAAGTCGAAAAAATGATTTAGTAGAAATATGAAATGTTGAAAGTTAAAGTATATTCCATAAAACATATAAACAATATTGCAATTGTATATTGATTATGCAAAATTATATTCAAGATCGCCATGCCGCGCGCGGTTTAATTTTGGCGGGAAATCACGACACGCACTCGTCAAGAACATTTTGGCGGGAAGTTTTCGCGCGTCAACATTCAACTTGAAAATATAAAGAAATTTTACTTATTACTTATTTAAAATTTATTATTAATCTTGAATTTAGATGAATATGATATTCATAATTGTATGTTAGGAAATATTTTTTTACTTTGTTTAATTTTTGTTGTTACTTCACCTAAATAACAAATACACTTAACTAGTGATCAACCTTAGCACGTTTTAAATATCAATAAAAACATTAAACCACTAGAAACTGTTGCCTCGTTGTTTTCCCATTCTCCCAGTATTTTGCATCGGCTAAAGTCTATCCAATATCGTCATTTTTGAGTATTTTGCATGGGCTATAGTCCATCAAAAATCGACGTGAAACGTTCAGTTGAAACAATCGACGTGAAACGTTCAGTAAAAAACGACGTGAAACGTTCAGTAAAAAAAATCGACCTGAAACGTTCAGTAAAAGTAATCGACCTGAAACGTTCAGTAAAAATAATCGACCTGAAACGTTCAGTAAAAGTAATCGACCTGAAACGTTCAGTAAAAGTAATCGACCTGAAACGTTCAGTAAAAGTAATCAACCTGAAACGTTCAGTAAAAGTAATCGACGTGAAACGTTCAGTAAAAGTAATCGACCTGAAACGTTCAGTAAAAATAATCGACCTGAAACGTTCAGTAAAAATATCGACGTGAAACGTTCAGTAAAAATAAATCGACCTGAAACGTTCAGTAAAAATAATCGACCTGAAACGTTCAGTAAAAGTAATCGACCTGAAACGTTCAGTAAAAGTAATCGACCTGAAACGTTCAGTAAAAGTAATCGACCTGAAACGTTCAGTAAAAGTAATCAACCTGAAACGTTCAGTAAAAGTAATCGACCTGAAACGTTCAGTAAAAGTAATCGGCGTGAAACGTTCAGTAAAAGTAATCGACGTGAAACGTTCAGTAAAAGTAATCGACCTGAAACGTTCAGTAAAAATAATCGACCTGAAACGTTCAGTAAAAATATCGACGTGAAACGTTCAGTAAAAGTAATCGACCTGAAACGTTCAGTAAAAATAAATCGACCTGAAACGTTCAGTAAAAATAATCGACCTGAAACGTTCAGTAAAAGTAATCGACCTGAAACGTTCAGTAAAAGTAATCGACCTGAAACGTTCAGTAAAAGTAATCGACCTGAAACGTTCAGTAAAAATAATCGACCTGAAACGTTCAGTAAAAGTAATCGACCTGAAACGTTCAGTAAAAGTAATCGACCTGAAACGTTCAGTAAAAGTAATCGACCTGAAACGTTCAGTAAAAGTAATCAACCTGAAACGTTCAGTAAAAGTAATCGACCTGAAACGTTCAGTAAAAGTAATCGACGTGAAACGTTCAGTAAAAGTAATCGACCTGAAACGTTCAGTAAAAGTAATCGACGTGAAACGTTCAGTAAAAGTAATCGACCTGAAACGTTCAGTAAAAATAATCGACCTGAAACGTTCAGTAAAAATATCGACGTGAAACGTTCAGTAAAAGTAATCGACCTGAAACGTTCAGTAAAAATAAATCGACCTGAAACGTTCAGTAAAAATAATCGACCTGAAACGTTCAGTAAAAGTAATCGACGTGAAACGTTCAGTAAAAGTAATCGACCTGAAACGTTCAGTAAAAGTAATCAACCTGAAACGTTCAGTAAAAATAATCGACCTGAAACGTTCAGTAAAAATAATCGACCTGAAACGTTCAGTAAAAATATCGACGTGAAACGTTCAGTAAAAGTAATCGACCTGAAACGTTCAGTAAAAATAAATCGACCTGAAACGTTCAGTAAAAATAATCGACCTGAAACGTTCAGTAAAAATATCGACGTGAAACGTTCAGTAAAAGTAATCGACCTGAAACGTTCAGTAAAAATAAATCGACCTGAAACGTTCAGTAAAAGCCGTAATCGACCTGAAACGTTCAGGAAAAATAATCGACCTGAAACGTTCAGGAAAAGTAATCGACCTGAAACGTTCAGTAAAAGTAATCGACGTGAAACGTTCAGTAAAAATAATCGCCGTGAAACGTTCAGTAAAAATCGACGTGAAACGTTCAGTAAAAATCGTCATTTTTGTTCACTTTGCTTGGGATATAATCCATCAAAAATCGTCATTTTCGGTCATTTTGCATTTTTGTTTTTGTCTATCAAAAATCGTCATTTTTGGTCATTTTGCATGGGCATTTTGAATTTTTCTGCTTCAGCATTGTCATGATGAGTTTGCATTGAAAATCATTTCCAAACTTTGATAATATCAATATTTTAATACTTGTATATTTACAGTTTCTTGCTCTATTAGTTTGATAGTTTTCATAACGGAAGAGCCTTCGACATTTTGATATTTCCTATTTACAACTGCACCAAGTCTTTTTTGCTGAGTTTTTGTGTTCAAACACATACAGGAAGCATTCAAAAATATCTTCTTTTTAAAAAAAAATTGAATTTGGAAGTAACTGAATCCAAATAACGTAACAATCTTTTTTTTCGTACTTTTTTTCTTTTTGTGTGCTTGTTGAGCCAATAGTTTTTCTCTTTATGTATCAAATATATCGGTTATAAACAACCGATTTGTAATCTCTGTTTTTCCACATTTCATAATTCTTGTTCAATTCATTTATGAATGCTTCCTTTATTCATTCACACTCCAGTCCTGCCATTTATCAATGTCAATGTCGTTTGTATCATTTCGTATTTTGTCCTCGTAGATTCTCCATAAATAGCTTCATTATTTCCACTCCACTTTCCATTAGACTAAGTTTTCTAACACCTCCGCAGCATCGTCTCGGCCCATGGCTTTCAAACGTTCATACAAAACGCCTGCGGTACTTGTGTTCAGAGTCTTCCAGTCGTTGAACATCCTCTGTGTGGCATTCTCTGGGTCCATCCCGAAATAGTCGACCTTTTCTTTTGAGTAGTTCAGCTGACCAGCTAATCTAACCCAATTGTTGAGCCCTCGTGGATTGAGTTTTAAAGCTAGTTGTTCAACGACGAGGTACGGAACATCTCGCATAAGTATATCTGAGGAAAAAGACAGGTCAGTGTTATTCAGGAGGAAGTTATAGTCACGTTTTTGAATTCGAGAAACGGGATATACTGGAAAAGTAGCTATGAGAAATAGGACAATAGCCCCCTTCACCGGGCTCCCTGTGGCATCTTGAAAGATAGACGGGACTTGAGCTTGCAATGATAGAAACACGGGAATAATTGTCCTGCAAGGTGTAGTGTTAAAAGGTCTCTATCATTGCAAGCTCAACGTTTGTCTCGCTTTGATGCAAAGGCCCGGTTACCTTTCAAGGTAGCGCAGGGAACTGTGAAGGGGACTACTGTAATAAATCGAATACAAGAGGCCATGTTCGTTGTTAACGGTTCACGGGACGAATAACGGGACAGCATACGGGACATCCCGCAGAAGTTGATCACAAGAAAATGTGTTCGAGAATTCGTGTACTGAATTCCTTCGTACGGAAAGTATTTCAAGAGACTGAACTAATGATATAAATGTTGTGTTCTTTTTTTCATTGATTGATTTTCTTTGTTTTCTCTTTACCTTCTGCCTTCTTCTTTCCGTCCCTAAACCCTCACTTTCACGAAGAATAGCGTACGAATCCGTTAAATACCTGTCCTTAAATTTCACGCACCGAATCGAAGCTTATGGGGTGTAAGTGAATAAAAAGGGTCAAACACTGACCACTGTTAAGTAGCTTGTGCTCTTCGGTACTTGAAATGGGTTCAGGATATTTGCGTCGACTCTGTTCCAGTCTTCTAGGATGTCTGATATGCCTACCTCTTAATCCCGAGTGACGTGATGGGGTATGGGTCGACGTCTTTTCTTCTTTAAGATCAAGAACTATACAACAAGAACGACATAATCAAAATCAATATCCACTCTTATTTTGTGTTGTAGTTACCTTATACTGTGCAAGTATTTAGAGGCAAAAATTAGACGGTATGCGCACAAATTAGTCATTTTTACAGATTGTTTTGTTTCTTTTCCTCTATATGTTCGTCTGTCTGTTTGTTTGTCTGTTCGTTTGTCTGTCTGTCTGTTCGTTTGTCTGTTCGTTTGTCTGTTCGTTTGTCTGTTCGTTTGTCTGTTCGTTTGTTTGTCTGTTCGTTTGTCTGTTTGTTTGTCTGTCTGTTTGTCTGTTCGTTTGTCTGTTCGTTTGTCTGTTCGTTTGTCTGTTCGTTTGTTTGTTCGTTTGTCTGTTCGTTTGTCTGTTTGTTTGTCTGTCTGTTTGTCTGTTCGTTTGTCTGTTCGTTTGTCTGTTCGTTTGTCTGTTCGTTTGTTTGTTCGTTTGTCTGTTCGTTTGTCTGTTTGTTTGTCTGTCTGTTTGTTTGTCTGTCTGTTTGTCTGTTCGTTTGTCTATTTATTTGTCTGTCTGTTTGTCTGTTCGTTTGTCTGTTTGTTTGTTTGTCTGTTCGTTTGTCTGTTCGTTTGTCTGTTTGTTTGTCTGTCTGTTTGTCTGTCTGTTTGTCTGTTCGTTTGTCTGTTCGTTTGTCTGTTCGTTTGTCTGTTCGTTTGTCTGTTTGTTTGTTTGTCTGTTCGTTTGTCTGTTCGTTTGTCTGTTCGTTTGTCTGTTCGTTTGTCTGTTTATCTGTATGTTCATATATTGTCTGTTTGTTTGTCTGTTTGCTTGTTTGTCTGTTTGTTTATTTGCTTGTTTCTCCGTTTGTTTTTTCTTAAACTTTGAGTCGCAAAACGTTTAACTGACGCTTCAGTTAGTATCAATCAGTTTTCCTTAGAAACACTGAAGCAGTCTACATGCTAGCCGTATAATATTGAAAATATCTTATTATAGTGATTCACAATTTGAAACCCAAATCAGTCATATTGCATGTAATTTGGTCTGGTTTTGCCGAATCTAATGTAAATGAGCAAAACGTATTGTTTGGTTTCATTTGCAATAGATTCGACACATGTGAGATGCTAGTCTTGCCGGGGACCAATCCTCCCTCGGTAAAATAACAAAGGGATCCCATGAGATGGAAAGGAAAAGGAAAGAGTTGCCTGCGAAGGAGGCTAGTGAGATGCGACGTTTGAACTAGATCATAGTTCACCTAGAAGCTCTCAGCTCCTCTCAATGGTAGGCTACCTTCCTCTCGGTCTTCCACATCTTGATCGATAGCGTGTTGGTGCCCGCGATTCCTGTGCTTTCGATAGCACCATACGACGAGTCCAAAGAGTAAACATATAACTGCCACTATGACTACTGCTAACACAGGAATCACATAGGGTTCTCTCTTCGTAGGGTGAGATTCAGCTTTAGTCGTTACAGGATGGTTGTTGTTGGTTTCTGAAACAAAATAAATAATTGATTGTCTGTAACTGCGCGAAAATACCAACGGTGATAATAAAAAGAAAATGGTGATGATGATGGTGATGATGATGATAATGGGAATGAGATAATGATAGTGATGATGATGATAAAGATGGTTATGGTTATGATGATGCCTTGATGATTATGATGGCGATGATAATGATGATTGCAATAAGGTAATGATAGCGATGATGACGATGATGATGATAGTGGTTATGATGATGTTAATGATGATGATGATGATGATGGTTATGATGATGTTAATGATGATGATGATGATAATGGTTATGATTTATGATAATGTTGATGATGATGGCGATCATATTGATGATTGCAATAAGGTAATGATAGTGATGTTGATGATAGTGGTTATGATGATGATCATAATGAAGCATGATAATGTTGATGATGATGGCGATCATAATGATGATTGCAATAAGGTAATGATAGCGATGATGATAAAGGTTTTGATGATTATTATGCAGGATAATGGTGATGATAATGATAATGGCAATGAAATGATGATGGAGATGATAATGATGACGATGATGACAGATATAATGAAGGCGGCATTGGTGAAAATATTATAAACGATAAAATCTACGATAAGACAAGATGATAATAACAAAAAAAAAATGCTAAAGAAAAAATGAATTCCTTCTACTGTATATTTCAATGTGTTTTTATACTAACCTTTAGTAAATAATTTGTGCGTACTAGTGGTTGATATAAATGTTTCTTTTTGACATGTTGTATCCCTAGTGGTATTGCAGGGTGTTTTTATTTTATAGCCTTTCTGACACACACTACATGCGCGACATGGTCTTGTACCAGAAGAATTCGTATACGTTTTGCCCTGAAATTGAAATGAAATTGAATTAAGTTAAAAATGATATAAACTAGGTTTTGCCCTGGGAGTGAAAAAGAAAATGAAACTGAATAAAGTGAAAATTGAGAAAAGCTACCTTTTGCTATATAAAAGAAATAAGCAGAAAACGAAATGATTGAAAAGTGAGATCAAATCTACCAAATTATTTCGATAAAAACTTTCATCAAACTATACAGTTATAGATAATTTACTAGACTATTAGCTAATTGTTAATAGACAAACTTTGTACATCAGTGTTTTGAATGCATAAAAATGGAGAAAAACTAAAAAAAAAACATTAACAAGAAAAATGTCGACTCCAATTGTTTTCCTAGAACATTTACAACGCGAGGCGCAAAAGTATGACCACGTTTAATATATTCGCATACTTCTATGCACGGACTTTATGCTGCGAAACGAGTTTTTAAACGCCTTATTCGGTAAAATAAGATAACTTCACATCAAATGTGTCTGTGTAAAGTACAAACTCCCGTGCATAGAAGTATGCGAATACATTAAATGTGGTCATACTTTTGCGCCTCGCGCTGTAACGGTTAATATAAATTGTTGGGACGCCGATCGACTTTTACCTTCGTTACTTTATTAAAAGAGTGAGTGACTTTTATTACCATCACCATTACTACATCATACCGCATTTTGGACTTGAGAAAAGGCTACCTTTTACTCTAACCAATACAGGGGTGGATCCAGAAATTTGTCAGGGGGTGTCCCAATTGCAAATGAAGGGCTCTTAAGGTGTTAGGGGGTGTCTGTTCCCTAAATGTCTTGGGGGTAATTGCGGCGCTAGAGGGTGTCCGATGCCTAAAGGGACATCCCCTAGATCCGCTCCTGCTATAGTCATTTTCACAGTTCTTCTTGATCAATCTCAGCCTCAATAGCGTGTAATATATTCTTTACAATTTAGCCTGCGTAGCGACTATCTAGGGGTTGGGAGAAAGACGAGACAAGAACTTCGTAATGATCTATTGCCTATTGGTCTTCAAATGTATCATTAAAATGATTGCAATTGTGTGATCAAATTAAAGGTTCTATTACTCACAGGAACACATGGTTCGCAATTAGTGTTCTGTTCTGTTGAACACGGTTCTGTTCCGTAGCCTTTATTACAAATGGTGCATTCCATGCAAAACAGTATGCCAGTGTCGTAGTACTGTCCTGGAGGACACTGGCATACTGCATCGGAAGTATTTGTACATTTCTTTGATATTATCTTTGACTTTGAACATGCAAACGTGCATGGTTTGCAGCTTGTGGCGTTATTATTTTGGTCCATGTAAGTGTCGTTCTAATTAATAAAGACAAAATGAAACAGTCAACTAAAAGATGAGAAGAGAAGAGCAAAAGAGAACAGAACAGAACAGAAGAGAAGAGAACAGAACAGAACAGAACAGAACAGAACAGAAGAGAACAGAAGAGAACAGAAGAGAACAGAACAGAAGAGAAGAGAAGAGAAGAGAAGAGAACAGAACAGAACAGAAGAGAAGAGAACAGAACAGAACAGAAGAGAACAGAACAGAACAGAACAGAACAGAACAGAACAGAACAGAACAGAACAGAACAGAACAGAACAGAACAGAACAGAACACAACACAACAGAACACAACAGAACAGAACAGAACAGAACAGAACAGAAGAGAACAGAACAGAACAGAAGAGAACAGAAGTGAAGAGAAGAGAAGAGAAGAGAAGAGAAGAGAAGAGAAGAGAAGAGAACAGAAGAGAACAGAACAGAACAGAACAGAACAGAACAGAACAGAAGAGAAGAGAACAGAAGAGAACAGAAGAGAACAGAAGAGAACAGAAGAGAACAGAACAGAACAGAAGAGAACAGAACAGAAGAGAAGAGAAGAGAAGAGAAGAGAAGAGAAGAGAAGAGAAGAGAAGAGAACAGAAGAGAACAGAAGAGAACAGAAGAGAACAGAAGAGAACAGAAGAGAACAGAAGAGAAGAGAACAGAACAGAACAGAACAGAACAGAACAGAACAGAACAGAACAGAACAGAACAGAACAGAACAGAACAGAACAGAACAGAACAGAACAGAACAGAACAGAACAGAACAGAACAGAACAGAACAGAACAGAACAGAACAGAACAGAACAGAACAGAACAGAACAGAACAGAACAGAACAGAACAGAACAGAACAGAACAGAACAGAACAGAAGATATGCTGTTCTTACCGGACACGAGCTGCATTCACACGTTGATGGTGAGATAAGGAAAGTTCCTGCAGGGCAGATTTGAGGGCAAGAACTTTGAACTACGATAATAAAACCTGCAAAGACCTGGCGATGAAAAATATTGATAGCAAATTAATGTCTTTATATTCATTTGTAAAATTACTTCGGTTAATATTGATAAAACATAATGAAAAAAAAAACTTTTTGAAAGTGCTAGAAAAAAAGACATAAAGAAAACAAAGGAATTGCTAGCAATTTTGAGAAAAAGAGTTCAATAAAAAATACAATCAAATTAAATTAAAATTAAATAAAATGATATAAAATAAACTACATACAAGGAAAGAATTAATAAACTGGCATGAAGAAAAACAATAATGGTATAAAAACTCAGGAAAATCATTAGTAAAATTAACTGGAGATAACAATTTACTCTATTAAGAAAGCATTGAAATTATCTAGGCATATAGGAAGTTAAGATATCTAAGCATCAGGAAGTTCAGATATCTAGGACTATAGAAAGTTCACATTCCTAAACCAGTAGTTATTGACATAGAGTAAATATTTGAACAAGTCAAATACTTTCAAATACTAGGTGGTTTTCCCATGCAGATTAATGTGATACTTGGTCAACAAATACTTTCATTTTCGTTTTGTTTGCTTGTATTTAACTTTTATTGATTGCTTCTATTTGCCATATAAAGAAAGAAAACAAAAGCTAAGAAGTCCGTAGTCTTTAAAAACACAAACGATTTATTTTGAGACATAAAACCATCTCATATAACTATAAAAGTATTATAGATAATCTTATATTATGACAAAAAACGATATGCATGCATGATACAATAAAAACGTTTATTCGTAATTGCTTCTACAGTTATTTCAAACTTGAGCTTGGATGACAATTTAAGTTATCAAAGGTTTTCAATGATTATAGAGAAATATTTTTCTTTAGACTATTATTTGTAACATGACGAGGTTGAAAATACCACGCGGCGCGCAAGACCTTCCCAAATACCCTCAAATGGTTTGCTAAAAAAAACATTTTCCTCCTCTTCACGGTACTAATAAAGCAACTTTTGTTCTGCCTGTATAAATATACGAAATTGTACTTTGTAAAACTGTTCAAGTTTATTTGACATTGGGAAAAGGAGAAACATTTTGGGAGGTTTCCAGGGGAAATTTCCTACGCTTTTTCTCACCGCTGTAAAAATATACTTTAGTATAGTAAATTTGTGACAAATCAAAGTTCTAGTGACAATTATAAGAATACTATAACACTAAGATGACCGAAAGAAAACCATTTCTTTATTTTCTATGGGCAAAAGTAAATTATTTAAACCGTCATCACCAAACTTTAAGATGCATTGAAAAGGTTATGATAAAATGAATCATGCAGGTCAGCTAAAACTGAATTACCTGTATGGAAAAAGAGAATATTTCCTGTAAAATAAAACTGGCATTGTGCTCTTTTAATAAGGCTGTAATTTCAGTCTATTTTTCTTTCAAACAAAACTTAAATGTTTGGAAAACTGAACTGTGACCGGTACAAAAGTACTAGTTTTGAGCAATACCTTTTCAGTGTTAGAACTCAAGCTACTGATTTCTTTTTCAACTTCAACTCAAACTATAAACAAAATCAAGGAGCAAATAGCAAGAATCAAAAGCTACAACAACAAAATCTATCTCTAAAAGAAAGCGGGGCATTTGCTAATAATAAAACTGTGCTTTTTACAAGTTTTGTACCCCTCAAGTGCTGTGAAATCGTTTCGCTATTGCAGCTAGACCACGTTGCCTCGTGTAGCTAAAGTTACTAGCCCAGCACGCCGCTTAAAAGACGAAAAATTAGTTTCCAACTGTGCCCAGAGAATGGTAGTCACTTTAGAAATTACCACGAGTTTTCAAAATAACTTTTGAAGCCACAAGTTGGCGGAAGGGAAGACTTCCTTTTAAGCGCGTGTCGTGGCTATAAATTGAATGAACTTATACCAGCTGAAGTAGTTTCTAGGTTAAAATTATGAAATGATACGTAAGGAAAGAAAAATATAAACAAATAATATACGTCTGATATCTAAGTTTACGTAAACTTACTACTAGGAAGAAAGTAGAATTTTGACATGGCAAATAGTGAATCCCAAAGCAGTCAATTTAGGGCGAGAGTAATGTGAACTACATGTGAATTAAAGGCAATTTCGGTGTTCAAAAAAGCCAACAAAATGCTAAAATCTTGGACGATAAGCTATGTGTTTGATAAGTGAAGAACGATGTGACAAAATAATCAAAAGAACACTCGAGTAATTTTAATGGTCATTTTATGAATAGTATTTGCCGACAGGTCCCAATGTTAACAGACCTTTTGTCTTACTACTTTAAGATTGATTTACTGAATACTGCCTGAATGTTTAACCGAAATTGAGTCGTTCTTAACTAAAATACGTTTTGAAAAACATTAAAAAACATTAAAACAATGCTTATATTTTAATCTTGCTAGACTGTCAAAAGCACAGCCCTTATTATGGTTGTTTTACACTTGTTTATCTAAGGCAAAGTTTCCACTTCAAAAGTCTATTCCATTCGTCTAAACTCTGAGTAAAAATTGATCTTTTAATAGCTAAAATCACGCTAAAATAAAGTTCTTATTTCAAAGATTTAGACAACAAAAAAAGGCTGTTTTCTTCGATGGAGTGTAAATGAGAAGACAAAACGTTAAACTTATGAACTTATTACTTTAATAGTGGCGAAAGAAACACTTTTGCCATTGTTGACAAACCAGCAATATCGTTTATGACTAAGCACTTTTTTATCTTTGCTTTATAAACTAAACTCGACTGTATTATCAACGCATGCATTGCATTGCAGGTCAAAAAGCAGGCTTGAATAGTTTGACCTGCCGAAGGAACGGCAATCCGAAAGACCAGTCAACTGGCAGTATGTGACTCTCTTTAAGAATGATTTTTTCACCTCCAAAACTCGCTCAAAAGACTTCCGATTGAAGAGTAAAATGAACCTTTATAGAAAGAGCAATATTTTGAATGACTATTGGCTCGGTTGGGTTTGTTTAAAAACAGATAAAGGAGCCCCAGTTGTGCTGGTCAGAAAATGTGCTGAGCTTGTGCTATTTACCAATGAATGAATACGGTCAACACGTGTGGATCGACTTCAGCTCCCCAGAACCACAATTACTAATGAAATAAAACCCGATTATAATTAGGACATTGTAAGCTTAGATGATATTTAGCTCCATGTTATCAGTAAGCGGTAAATCTATTTGACTGTAGATTGATTTCTCTACACGAAACCTGTGACACATAGACCGGTACTTTCAGCAAAAAATACTTTAGAAATATAATTTTGAAGACATGAATTTTCATTAAGCTACTCACCAATACTTTGAGAGCCATCATCGTGAAATATCCGTATAGCTGTAAATAAAAGAAGAGCGAGTTTATAGTATTCTCCGTCAAAACCTCAAAACGATAGCTAGTGTCACGCTTGCGGGACGTGCGCGAACATGTTCGGCAATGCGGCACGCTGATTGGTTGATGGAATTCTTTGTTTAAGCTTTTATCGTCACGGTAGATTAAAAAGTAACGCACAAGTGGGTGTTTATATATAGTCACGTCGTATCAAAAATAGATCAATGATTAAAAATAACAACAATAACAAAACAAATTATCCAGGGTTATCCAATGTTTAATTCACTCGTTTACAAGGCTTACTTGTTCGATAATAAAATTAACTCAAATCAAAAAATATCGAATTATAGTCATGTTTCGTTTGTGGGTGGTCAGTGACACAAGAACATGCCACGAGAAAACCACAGCCACAATTGTAATAGTTTTTCCCTTTTTCCTCACTTTTAAACAGCACACACCAAATATCAATTAACTCAAACAGTTGTTGATTAATGTGAGTTAATTGATTTTATCTTTAAGTAAATTGAAATGAACTTACTTTAAATGCCAGCGAGAAGCCCATTAATCACTAGAATGTATAGCTTTCAGTACGAAGAGTTGAGACGATAATCTTGCGGTTGTCCTTGAGTTTGACCTCCAAGCAGAACACATCAATCACAAAGGCTTGTAACTGATGCACAGATCGTGGAATTTCAATTATGCTTTGTTAGCTGCGGCGGGCGAGCCAGGCTGGAACAGGTTCTATATAATTTATTCGTTAGACATTGCGCCAGATCAGTCAAGCTGGTGAAAAAGACGGGAACTGATAAAGCGTACCGGAAAGAACTCGATTTCAACGGAACAAACACGAAATAGTTTATTATTATAGCATTAATAGTTGACTTTAATAAGTTGAGCTTAAGCTTATTGGTCGTTTTTCTTCTACAAGTTTATCCCGTTCTCTACGTGATCAGTTAGAGTTTTTTTTTTATGAAAAACAACTTTTCACATTTTTCTACTTAGTTCGTCAATCATTTAATTTAATAATAAACTTTGTTAGTTATGTGTCATTACATAATTAGTATAAGTCTATCAATGCTTATTAGCTTATTTGTTTATTCACCAATATCTGTCGTTGATCTTCAAGTGTTCATGGCGACCTTCCAGACTCTACTAGTCAGCTGTACATGCTCTAGTATTATCCGTTTCCGAATAGGTGAATACCTCAGTCAACATTTTTAAAATGCACTTTTTTTGTTATCCGGCACTGAGGTTACGTTCTTATTAAATTAAAATCAACAAAAAGTTAGTTTTAATAGTTTTCCGGAGTTGCCCAACTATTACTATTGAAGCCAACTATTTCGACATTTGGAGACGCTTTCGTGCTAAAATAAATACATTGCCACAATAAGAACACCAATTCAATAGTACTAGCAGTAAAAATAACTAGAAGTTGCTGCAGTACATCAAAAAGCAGTTAGCTCAAAGTTCATGTTGTATATCATGTTGATCGCATTTAACGACATTAAATACCTGTGTCGCTACTGTATATTACAATCCATTGCAATCAAAGGTCACAAATACACTGGGAATTTTATATGTATTACTTTCAAAATTGGCATTTGAATTGTAACTCTTCAGAAGTATATAGTCGATCCAATGTTAACGATATCCAAAACTGACAGTATCTATGAATGAAATTGTATCGAAATATCGCCAAATAAGGAGAAACATTGATTGAAACATGCAAAGCTGCTTGAAATGATGAAAGTTGCAAAGCTGCCAAATCCTGTGAGCTTGCGCAAACCCACTCAAAAGCTCCACAGCAAAGTGAATGAATTATGCAAAACTGCCAGCGTCCATGAATCAAATTGCAAAGCTGCCAGCCTCCATGAATAAACTGCGCAAAATTCCATGAATTAAAATGTTGCAAAGATGCCAAATCTTGTGAGCTTGCGCAAACCTACTCAAAAGCAATGAATGATCTAGTTGCCAAACTGCCACAGCAAAGTGAATGAATTATGCAAAGCTGCCAGCGTCCATGAATCAAATAGCAAAGCTGCCAGCATCCATGAATGAACTGCGCAACGCTGCCTGCATCCATGAATCAAATTGCAATGCCGCTTGAAAAGATGAATGTTTTTATGCATGAAAAGTTGCAAAGCTGCCAGTTCATGAATGAACTGCGCAAAGCTTCCAAATTTCATGAATGAAAATGTTGCAAAGCTGCCAAATCAGCCACAGCAAGTTTGGCAAAACACGAATAAGTGGCTAAATATAGTAGCGAATTGCACGCATCAAGCATGAATTGCGATGCATGATTGAGAAATAGACGCCATGCTGCGAATGAGGTGTGCAAAAGCACTTGCAAAGCCGCCAAATCGCATTTACTAATAAGTGTTCACACCTATTACGCCATTGTCTATTGACACAGTTCGATGACAATGATGTACTTAGTGAGCGTCAACAAGCTCCTAAATCACTACTCTAATCGGCTAATGACTCCACAGGAGTAACGATACTAGTTCCTGAATGGATTAACTCACCAACTCCATCCAAACCTACCATCAAGAATGCTTTAACATTGTTGAAGGTAAAAGGGCGCACTTAGTAACCTTTTATAATAAATAGCAGTCATGCTGTACATTAAAGTGTTAAATCAGCACGCGAACACTGTCAACAAGTCAGTAATACAAGCTGAAACGAGGTCTCATTACACACCAAATGAAATTGAAACTATTCAATATGTTTTCTATTTAAGATTTTCAGGAAACATCATGGAATTGAACTTAACCTAGTACCGAGTTGTGTTCCTTTTTAATTAATGGTTGATTGTAAACAGTACAGTTATGCCTTACATGGAATGGTACTTAAATAAATCAAGTGTTCTCATCTTAGACATACATTGTAATCTATAATGGCTGCGATATCGCTTTAATGTTGAACATCAAAGGAAGATGATGGTCTCAGTATGAGACCAAAAGGTATTTATCTTCCTATACATAAATATATTGGTCTTGTTTTCATTTTGTTACTTGGAGATGAATCAGAGGTATGAGAATGGAGTATAAAAAAATACTGAAATCATTCAAAATGCTCTTTTTTTTGTTCATTCGTGATAAGTAGAGAGATTTGGTTGAAACAGGCTTAACTTGCGGTTAAATTCCATTGACATTTCCCAATGTTATCAATAGTAATATGATATTTTCGGATCCCCTGTGTTGTTTATGTCTGGGGTTTCCAGCTTAGCAATACACAGGATGTGCAGCCCAAACAGGTGATCTGTTTTAACAACAAGTCTGATATTACATAGTCTGATAGAGAAAGACACACAACACCGAGAAGTTCAACACTTCATCAGTAAATGTCTTCCACTCCTTCAGACGGATATGATATTGAAACTGAGGTCCTCTTGTGCAGTTGATGATCTGGAGTTCCCAGCTAAGCAAAGACATGATGTGCATGCCAACACGACTGAAGAGGAACACATATTCAAATATCCCTATAGCCTTATATTTCTCCCTTCTCCCAATTTTTCTTCCCATCTCGCAGTCTATTTCGAAGTCTTTTGAAATGTGTTTCCGGTACCTCCTTGATCTGTTTCACTTCCCCTGCACGACACAGGTGATCTGTTTTAACGACAAGTCTTCGGTATAAGTATTACACAGTGTTGTAAAGGATACCAGAGCGAAAACATTAAAAACATGAAATAAAAACAAAATATTTACTAACTAATAGTTTCTGTTTAGTGACTAATTAGTCAGTATAACTCAACCAGAAACATCAAATACAAAAGGAACCAATTCTTCATTATACAAGATATCATACTTATCTTATGATAGAGTGAAGCAAAATTAAGTAGTCAAGGTGTAATAGTCAAATCAGAGACACAAATGAAAACAATGGAATTAGAGACTGTTAAGGTGTATTAGTCTAATATCTATTTCATGGGTTTATAAGTGTCTTCACTCTAGTGACTACCAGTCACTAAATAAGAGCTAACACAGTAGCAATTTTATTTTATTTCATGGATAGTGTTAGCGCTCTAACCTGTAAACTCCTACATTAAAGTATATTTATCACTTCTTCTAATATTTCAGTACTAGTAAAAGATACTGACCTGAACACCGACAAGTAATTACCCTCTACGTCATCAGCACATAAATCATTCGTATTTCAATCACTTTCATTACATTCTGGATAAGGTCAGCGATTGGCTGAGAAAGCCCATTGGTTCTCGCTTAATTTCCTTGATGATAGACTAAGAGTAAATCTACTTCAATGTCAACTTTGCCTCCCTTAGAGGGGCACGGGGTTATCGAAGCTTTTGTACATGTCAAGCAACAACACTGCAGTGATTGTAATAAAGGAGATCATTATATATTTTATCAGTCAGGTGTGTAAATATCTCTCCAGTCCAGCTTTATCAAGACTTTTAATGCCATTAATAACGAGATTAGAAGATAAAGAAAAGCATATGCCCGATCCGTGGAAGTTAATTATGTTTCTTAAAGGCCATGGGCGTCACCTTGGTTAGGGCAAAATCAGGAGCCGGTTGTACATGTTGTGCGAAGCCTGAATAGCGCTATCCACCGGTTAAATCACTATCGGTAATGCGGGATAAAAACCTCAGTATACATATTTTAAACACTGGTTAACTTTAATCCAGTGGATAGCTTTAATCCAGGCTTTGTACAACTGGTCCCAGATGTGTAGATGTCTGTCAAGTCCAGCTTAACCATGCAGATCTTAAATGCCGTTAAATAACAAGATAAGAAGATATAATTTATACCCGTCCCCTGGAGAGTAATGATGTTTCTTAAAAGCAATGGGCGTCACCCGCAGAGTGGTATGGTCAAAAACAATAACGGGTTTCCGTGGTCTATCAGTAGGATACCAATGTATAGGTTTAATAATCAGCTAAATATTTGTCAGCACAGCGCAGCACAGCACATCAAACCGCACAGCACATATAACAGCACACAGCACAGCACAGCACAGCACAGCACAATCCACACAGCACTCTACACAGCATACTGAGCGAAGCCGCACAGCACAGCACAGCACATGACACTGAGCACAATACAGCACAGAAACGTTCAAAAAATTGTAAATAAAAATAACTGCAAAACCAAGCATCACTGAATAAATATTTTACTGAAATTATAAATTATGACTATAACAACTTACAACTTGGCGTGCTACTACTACTAAGTGCACAACAAAGAAAACATGCAAAATATCTTATCACAAGATCATACTAGAATCATAGTGAATGCATGCAAGAATTATATTGCTAATGATAGCGTATACCGATCATCATTCAACCTCGTCCCCATGCCTTCCCTCCATAAACAAAGGACAAATCCCTGGGTACGAGGCTGATTATCATGTGACATTGATGATCAAGACGATGAATAATTAGAACGATCATCGTAATCATGATGATGATGCTGATGCCAAGGAAATGATATGAATAACGATATAATTATGAGAATAAATGAATGATTGTAATGTTGATTATGAATTACGAATTATACGAATTATACATGATAAAAATTAAAGTAATATCTATATAAATAAACCGAAATTTATTTAATTATATATTCAGCTGTGAAGTGCATTGATATTTCTAACTAAAAAAAGAAGCAAAAAATTAACATCGGCACCGAAAAATAACTATGGTACTGACTTTCGTATTGTGTAAATCCTCCAAAACGAGGAACAAATTCCTAAGGGCCCGTGCAAACAGCCTCAACATTTGCTTCAACATCCGTTCGATTTTGTTGAATAGCAATGTTTAAACGCTTTTAAACTCTCTCAAAATCAATTCAACACCACTCAACACGCTTCAATAATGTTTAAAGAGTTTAAAAAAGCGTTTAAACATTGCCATTCAACAAAATCGAACGGATGTTGAAGCAAATGTTGAAGCCGTTTGCCCGGGCCTTAAACGTCAATACGGTACCACTACTTGGTATGAAGTTACAATTCATCGTGCTGTTTTTCCTCTTCTCCTCTCTTTTTCAGCGAGTCTGATGGTTGCCTCAGTCGGCTTGATCTCTCCACTGGAGTGCCAGTTGCCTCTTCATCCTCATCCGCCTCACCTTCTAACCCATCTTCAGGTTTTTTCTTTGCTTTCTTTGCTTCCGCTTCTTTGTCCATCATGGCGAGATAGTCATAGCCCTCAAGCAACGGTTCCCATCTTCCTTCCTTCAGTTTATCTGAAGATAAAACAAGAATATTTAGTACACAACGATGTGTTGCCAGGACAACAACAATAGACGATGTGGACGAGAACCATTTTCTAGAGCAAAGCATTGTGGGAAACTGATTCCTTGCACTTTTAATAAGATTTGATTTCCAAAACATTTTACTCCTAAATCATTTATTTATCATTGGACAATTTTGAATCGATAACAACCAGGTGATCTCGCTTCGAAGCGCGCAAAGGATTGTTTGTCAGAACGAATAGTTCCAAAATGGCACCTCAAGACAAAAACAATTTCGGTTACTCTTAGGCATTTGAGTTTTGTTTTTATTCTTTTTTATCCCTGATAGAGCGGCAGTGAACTTTTATTTTTCCAAGTAACATAGACCTTTTTAATGTAAAGTTATTTTAAGGATGTATTTATCGAGGGTTAACACGGGAAACAACTCTCTCAAACGACGCCATCTTGGAACTGTTGGCTTATACTAACCGGAAGTGCGCTCACGAAATCACCTGGAACTTTAATAACTTTATTTATTTATATAGCGCTATTTCCAACTGATAATTGTTCAATAGCGCTTTGCATCGATCAGACGGCCAACTTACTTGAAGGATTCTCTTCTCCTGCCAGACAACGATTTACCCAGTCGACGACTCCATTCAAGGATGGTTTATTCTTGTACTGGAATACCAAACCCTGATACGAAACAATATCATTATTGTCATCATTATCATCATTATAACCATTATAACAAAATAATCATTATAACCAAAATAATCATTATTATCACCATCGATCACCATCGATCATTATCACCATTATTATCATCATCATCATTATCAACATCATAATCATCATAATTACTATTATTATCACCATCATTATCATTATCACCATCATTATCATTATCACCATCATTAATCATTATTATGTACCATCATCCATCATTATCACCAGTCTTCATCATCATTATTATCATCATCATCATCATTATTATTACCATCATCATTATCATTACCATCATTATCATCATCATCATGATTATCAACATCAAAATCGTCGTCATTATTATTATTATCATCATTACCATCATCATGATCAGTCATTATTTGCATGATATAAATATTGCCATTTTCTTCATCACCACCACCGCCGCCACCATCATCATTATTACCATATCAATTATCGAAATCAGTTATCATCATCATTATTATCATCACCATTCAGTACCTTTTTCTTATCTACTATGACCAGTACTGGCACGTCCTGTTTTCCTGTGTACGACTTAAGGATGACCTCATTGACGTCATTCGATGTCCTGTTCCCATGACAACAAATATACATTAATATTAATAAGGCATCCATGTATGGAGTCGAGATCTACAAGTGACTACTCGGCACCAGCAATCTAAAGCGTATATCAGTAACATACCACAGCCTAACCACTTCACCCAATCTTGGCTACATGCAATAATTCAAACCCAGCCCTCAAAGTTGATACTTGTACCATAATATAACCGAACAGTTCCCCTACATAGTTGATATTTGTATGTCACAATATATTCAATCCATCCAATACACAATTTATCGTTGTGCCAAACAACAACTAAACCCCTTCCCTACACAGCTTATATCAGTGCCATACCATACAATAACCCTTCCCCTCCCTACACAGTTTATATCAGTGCCATACAATAACCCTAACCCTCCCCTACACAGTTTATATCAGTGCCATACCATACAATAACCCTTCCCCTCCTTACACAGTTTATATGTGCCATACCATACCATACAATAACCCTACCCCTCCCCTACACAGTTTATATCAGTGCCATACCATACAATAACCCTTCCCCTCCCTACACAGTTTATATCAGTGCCATACAATAACCCTAACCCTCCCCTACACAGTTTATATCAGTGCCATACCATAACCCTACCCCTCCTCTACACAGTTTAAATATGTACCATACAATAACCCTACCCCTCCCCTACACAAATGATGTATGTATACATACATTGATATCCAAGTCAAGAAGATCTTGTTGCGTAGCGATTCTTCTTCAGCCAGTTTTTCAATAATTGGTGAATACATATTGTCATCGACTGCTGTCGCTCTGAAAGCGATGAGTAGTGGCAGGCCATGCTTGTGGTACAGCGGTAGATTCATGGGAGTTAGCTCCCCCTACATGTAACAACAAGTAGAATTTAGAATGTTTATAATTTCCAGGGGGTATAGTTTCATGGAAGCACTTCAACAAGTGCCGGTAAAGGCGGTTTTCCATTTTCTCTGTAATAGTCCCCTTCGAAGTTCCCTGCGCCATCTTGCGCCAGGCCTTTTCATCGAAACGAGACGAACGTCGAACTTGCAATGATAGAGACCTTTTTAACACCTCGCGGGACAATTATTCACGTGTCTCTATCATTGCAAGCTCAACGTTCGCCTCACTTTGATGCAAAGGCCCGGCTACCTTTCAAGATGGCGCAGGGAACAGTAAAAGTGAATTCAAAATGGTTGCTATAGTTCTATGAATGTTATAGTATATTGGAATCTCCCGAGGTTTAGATAAGCAGTAAATGTAAACTGACATGTATCTACTTTTATACAAAACAAAAGTTTTATCGAGTACAATGCTGGACGAAAAAGATTGAGGAGAAACAAGCGGCGAATCCCCTCTTCTCGCTTCAATCTCCGCGCATCTTTCTCTTTTCTATAATTTGAACTTAATCCGACGAAGTTTTCGTGTAAAAATATGCGCTGTTTATCAATCAGACTTACAAATGAATGAATGCTGCTTAATCGAACAAAATCCACGATATTCGACGCTGAGAAGTCACTGTTGAAAACCAAACGGGATCTGATGGCATCGTTACGTTTAATGAGAAGTATTCCTGGAGATTTTAGTCCATGACTAGTCGCACTGTGACGAGAAATAAAGGAATTATTGTTAGATGAATGTATAGACAAATCATGCATGAACAAAAACGAAGAAGATTTAATTAACAAAGTGAAAATAAGTAACAACATAAGCCGGTATTATTTTTGCTTACATTGTGGCTGCATTTTCACCAGAAACAAAACCAAAGATGAACGATCCACGCAGTTGCACTGCAGCTTCGGTAAAGGCTTTGAGTTCTGTACGAAAAACAAGATTATTCAAAAACAGACAAACGAACGAACAAACAAACAAACAAACAAACAAGCAAACAAACAAGCAAACAAGCAAACAAGCAAGCAAACAAGCAAACGAACGAACAAACAAGCAAACAAACAAGCAAACAAGTAAACAAACAAACAAGCAAACGAACGAACAAACAAGCAAACAAACAAGCAAACAAACAAACAAGCAAACAAACAAACGAACAAACAAGCAAACAAACAAACAAACAAGCAAACAAACAAACAAACAAACAAACAAACAAGCAAACAAACAAACAAACAAGCAAACAAATTAGACAAACGAACAAACAAGCAAGCAGACAAACAAGCAAACAAACAAGCAAACACACAGACAAGCAAACAAACAAACAAGCAAACAAACAAGTAAACAAACAAGCAAACAAACAAACGAACAAACAAGCAAAATAATAAATAGACAACCAACAAGTTTACGAACAAACAAACCAACATACCAACTAGCACACAAGCAAACAATTCTTGTAAATATACCTTTCCCACCATTTCCTGGAAACAATCCCAACACTGACACGTGACTAGTCTTGTCGGAGTTCGCTGGTAGTTTTCCAGTCAGGAATGAATCCACTTGTTTCTGGTTTTCAAGCTTAAATGGCGATGTAGTCTGCAGCCTTTGAAAATATGAGTATAGCTTAAGATATCTTACATATCACTAGACGTTAAACTTGCAGAACTGAATGATAAGATGTATAAGAAAAAAAATGCCTTTGCTCCATTCTACCTTCCTCCCTTTCTCTTATACTTCCTCCTTCCTTCCTACGACCTCCTTCCTACCTCCTTACATACATACATACAAACTTTATTGAGCTCCTTTGAAAGGCTTCCCTCTCTCCTTCTTCCTTCCTTCCTCCATTTTTTCTTCCTCCCTCCCTCCCTTCCTTTCTTCCTTTCTTCAGCTCCCTCTCATTTTTCAGTGTCTTTTTTTCTTTTTTCTCTTTTTACTCTTGTTGTACTATCCTAATTAGATGTACAGCTGTGAATATAGTTTAATCATACTCACATTAGGACGGTTTTAACAAGGTTGTCTGAATCCAAAGGACCTTTGTAGATAAACTCATCCGATCCCTTCCTGTTGACCAATTATGACATGCATTATTATCTGGATTGCCATCACCATAAACGGTTGGCTACTACTAGTAGCGCCCAACTGCGTTCAATTATTTCCCAGCCCAGTTATTACAGTGCGACGCGCAAAAGTATGACCACATTTAATGTAATCGCATACTTCTATGCACGGGAGTTTGTACTTTAAACAGACACATTGGATGTAAAGTTGTCAGGCTATTTTACCGAATAAGGCGTTTCAAATTTCGTTTCGCAGCATAAAGTCCGTGCCTAGAAGTATGCGAATATATTAAAAGTGGTCATACTTTTGCTCGTCGCTCTGTAACATAAACACACCAAACCCACCAACGAATAATAACATCAATATTTAGGGTGGCATGGGTGGCCCAGCGATGAAAGCGCTGGCGTTTCATCACGTGACCTGAATGGGTTCGATTCCCAGAATGGTCAAAAAGGGAACCGAGTTTGTTTGATGTGTTGTTCTCTCTCATGCCACAAAGGTTTTTCTCCGGGTTCTCCGGTTTTCCTTCCTCCACAAAAATCAACATGTGAGTTGAGTTTAGTATGATTAGAATATTGAATGTGTGCGAGTGTGGACGGGGAAACCTCGAACTGATGAGGCTTGGTTTCCGCCCTATTTGTGTTCTCCTGGATTTGCCCGAGAAAATAATAAAAATATTTACCGGTAAAATTTAATAGTTGGGTAAGTTGTGATGTTGTTATTTTGGCAGACATCAGTCCAGTCAAAACAGTTCACACGGGCTAGACGAATACTGAAACTACCAACGTCAAATTTTCCTGCAAAAAAAGAATGACAACTATTATCGAGATTTTCATCTTACATTATTATCGACATTGATAACCTTTATCACTATTCATAATCATCCTCACGTCATCATCCTACACCATCGTCATCAATATTCATTATAAAATAATTATTTGAAATCACGTATTTTGATTGGTTGAGGCGCGTGCTTTATGAGTGCACACAGCACGCGCGTTTGCATGTTGATCAATTTGTATTTTATAAAAGAAATAAAAAACTTGCTTTCTGTGCTGTATGCAGTTATAAAGCACTTGGGGATTGACCGAACGCTCGAAAAGTGTTGACGCTTCGCGTCGTGCTTCTCTTAACACTTCTCTCGTGTTCTGACAACCCCGCGTGCTATATAACTGCACACAACACGCGCACGCGTTTTCTATTCCTTCATAAAAGTTATCATCATAATTTTATATCAGTAAATATTAATGTATTTGCCTCTGGCTAGAGGACTCAAAAACAATGACAACAACATCTTCATCACTATAATCATTATGGTCATCACCCTGATCATCATAACAGTGCGACTAATGAAACCGGGGCCACCCAAACAAATTTCAAAATATATATTCTTTTAGATCAAACAAAAACTTGTATAGGATTCTCACAGGTTAAGATGTTTCTTATTTAATCTTGGTGTATTTCATTTACATATAATAAAAATTATTAGCATTTAAGCAAAAAAAAAAAAAATCAAACGCATGTAGAGTTTCTATTGTTCATATTCTCGATCGTGATTGGATAATCATGTTTTGGTGTCCCAGGATTCAGTAGTCGCACTGTTACAGTAACATAGTTGCCGGAAATGATTGTTATAAGCTCATTGCAACTGCATTAGCACCATTATCATTTATCATAATTATCCTCATCACTTTCTTCCAGGAAATTTAAGTATTTGCCACTTATCAATCATTATGGATATCACCATCATCATTCACATTGTCGTTTCAAATGATTTTCTTCCGTAACATTGAATTAAGGACAAACTGCATAAGCGCCATCGTCATTCATCATAATTATCAACATCACTTTCTTCCAGGACATTTAAGTATTTGCCACTGGCTAGGAGACTCAAAAATCAATTATCACCATCATCATCTCAATCATCATTATCAATTATTATGGCCATCACCATAACCATTCACAGTGTCGCATCAAATCATTTTCTTCAGTTAACATTGAATTAAGTACAAACTTTATTAGCGCAATTATCATTCATTCATCAACATCATGACCATCGTCATTCACATTACCGTCGCAAGGAACCATTACCTAAACTTTGAGCTGCTTCCACGTATGGTCCTATCAAAGCACGTGACCTCGCATCCCCTAGACAACAGAAAATAAGACAGATAAGTCGTTTGATACAACCAGAAACAGAAAAGATGTGACGGTAACGAAATACACTAAACATCACCATTTACATCACCAATATGGCCATCGATTATCATATGATCCGATGTCAACATGTACATCGTCATCAACATCCACATTGTCATCATCATCATTGTCATCATCATCATCATTATTATCATCATCATCATCATCATCATCATCATCATCACCATCACCATTATCATCATCGTCACCATCGTCATCATCTTCATCAACCTCTTTACTATTATCATCATCAACATCTTCATGATCTTCATCTCCATTGTCATCCTCCTCCTCCTCCTCTTCCTCCTCCTCCTCCTCCTCCTCTTCCTCCTCCTCCTCCTCCTCCTCCTCCTCTTCCTCCTCCTCCTCCTCTTCCTCCTCCTCCTCTTCCTCCTCCTCCTCCTCCTCCTCCTCCTCCTTCTCATCATCATCATCATCTCCTTCTCAACAATAGCATTTTCGTCACTATCATCACCAACATCATTATCATCACCATTCTCATCATCTTCATTATCATCATCATCGTCATCATCAACATCATCATCATCACCAATACCCCTTTAATTTTATATTATTCAGTGTAGCTGGTGACATCGAATGATCCTGTTCAAAGCCTCGTACCTTTGCTAACATTTAGCCATACATAAAGTCAACATACAAGGCAATACTTACATGGTTGAAAGAACTTGACAACTAGCATGTCGTTGTTATCACGAGTTGGTTCAAATGTCTTGTCTGTTAGTGATGGTATCTTGTCTTCAGGGACAGTAGGTGGTTCACTATGCCATGCTCCACCCGCTACTTCGTCGTCTTCAGTCTCTTCCGCTACACACGAGTCCAAAACACACAAAAATATTAGTCATATATCATCAGTCGATCAGTGAATGAAATGGATGGCCGGTAGGTCGTTCGATGGGTTGAGCAGTGAGTGAGTTGGCCGGTGAGTCGATTGTCGGCAGGCAATCAGCCAGACAGTCATTCATACAGACATTTTGTCATTTAGATAGACAGTTGTCCAGTCAGTCAGTCAGTTAGATAGACAGTGTATTGGTATATCAAACAGTCAGTTAATAAGACAGTACGCCAGACTGTCTGTCAATCAGTCTGTTTGTCAGACAGTCAGTCAGTCAATCAATCAGTCAGTCAGTCGGTTATTCAACCAGTCAGATATTTTAAGACTGTTTGTCTATCTGTCTGTTTATTAGTCTGTCTTGCTGTCTGTCGGTCCGTCCGTCTGTCTGTCAATGATTAGCTCAACCTAATACTCACGTGGAGCATCTACTTCTCCTTCATTGTGCTCTTCCGATTGTTCAGTGTCTTCGTCTTGCATGGCGCCCTCGTCTTCTTGTTCTTTTTGTTCATCCATCTTGTCTTGATCATCCTTAGCAGTGATTGGTACTTCATCGGAGTTACTTGGGGGTAGTCTCGTTATAGATAACCTGAAAATACCAATGAAAGTATTATGATGATGATGATGATGATGATGATGACGATGATGATAATGATGATGATGATGATGATGATGATGATGATGATGATGATGATGATGATGATGATGATGATGATGATGATGATGATGATGATGATGATGATGATGATGGTTATGATGGTGTTGTTGTTGATAAAGATATTAGTGACGACAACGATTGTAATGATGCTGATGGTGATAACGATAGTGATCAGTGATGATGATAACGGTGGTGATAATGATTAAGATGATGATAATGATGAAAATGATGTCGATAGGTGATAAGAAGATGATTTTGATAATGATGTTGATAACGACAATGTTTGACCCATAATTAACTTACATTGTCTTTTTCTCTAAATAGTCCATAATCCCTTGGTAATCAGGCCTTCCTTTGAACACGACGAATCCATCGTTGCCTGCAGTGCCAAATTGAATATGAGGACGTTTGGGTGTACCCTGTAATAAAGAACCTCGGGAATTACACAATGTCAATGATAGCCGCGTGGTACTTGATAAGGGTGGGGAGGGTAAGTGACGTGGCAATCGGTATGGGTAGGGAGGGTAAGTAACGTAGCACTCGGTAAGGATGGGGAGGGAAGGGACCAGATATTAGTAGATGTATTTTAATTTGTTTGATAAATCGTCCGAAAATACGAAATATTTCGAGATATGTATAAAAATTCATACAAATCTCACTTCTTTGCAAGTTCGCGGGAAGTTCCGGTTGAGCAATAGAGTTCCGTGACGCAATATCTGGAGACAATCCCGAACCGATTATGGTAACAAGGGGCCATTTCACTGCGCATGCGCGTCACGCTTGAGTTGCCCTGGTCATAGCACTTGTTCGTAGCACGTTCTCTCAGTAGAGGTGCTCACATAAATATATGTTCAAGAAATCCGTTTTTTCTCCTTCTGTAATTAATTGATCAGACTCAAATAATAAGGCTGATATCGAATATGTGTCCTATATGCGATTCAAGCGAAATCATTGGAGTATTGTTTCGAAAAAAAATGTTAAAAGAGTCATTCAAGCTGATTCGCGAAGAAGAGAAAATGGCGACTGTAACGTACTTTGTAAACATACTTTGCCGTCGGTGTAACTCAGGAAATAAGACTATCTGATGCCAGGTCTTTTAACACGATGAGTGGGATGCTATATGTACTGTAACACAACATTTTGTGTTAAAATCGACTGCAATGGGTGGCGAAAAGTTTCACATTGCCTTCATGTCATAATTGATAAATTCGGGCTGTTCGGCATTTTTCATCTTGAAATTTTATTAAATGTAGTGAAAATACCAATGTGTTTTAAGCAGAAATGATGATATCCATATGCATTGGTAATGTTTTATAGTGAATCTTTAATTGGAAAATTGGGGAAGATGGATTTTTTTGACAATTAAAGATGTAAACATTGTTTACATGGTCATTATTAATTGGTCAAAACTCTTGAACTTCGAAATACTCAAGCCTGAAATAAGTCACATTTAGTTTATGTACCATTCATGAAAGAAGATCCTCGATATCCCAGCAATCGAACAATTTGTTGGCTTTTTATGAAGCATCAAACACAGTATGATTATGCGAATATGGTTATTATTATTCTTGATTACATGGCTAACTTCTGCGAGAGAATACCACACAAATTACATTTGATTTTAAGTCCTTTGTTTCTATGCTTTCGATCTATCATGTTTGATTTGTTGGAAAAATTGGGTAAGGTAGCGAAATTTTCAATTTTCTCCCATAAAAAGTGCTGCTTTGCCTAGAATTTTGGCTCCTTCTGTGTGTACCTGAAACCTATTGTATTCTTTGTTAGCTTCATTCATTGTTTAAATTAAGTCTTTTGTTATTTCTATTGAATTACGTAGTCTGTGTTTCTGCTACACTCACAAATAGCGATGGAAATGATAAGAAAGATAGATAAATATAACAAAACACAATAGCTTAGCGACATTTGGTTACAAGTGAACGAGTGGGTAGCCTGTGGTGAGCCTGCATTGCGATGCCACAGTACAGCATTTCGCGCATGGTCATGCAAAATGGCCCCTTGTTGATTATGGTCATAACGATGATGATGATAGTCATGATGATGACAATGAACACTTACAATCTCGTTATCTCCACCATGAGAGAGAGTCACGTGAACAAAAGCTACTTCCGGTGCTTCTCTTCTATCGAATGTCCTCACTACTCGTCGGAATTGCTTGTTGAAGTCCCGGCATTCAGAGCGCACCGAACCTAATAGAGACAATCGGAAAAAAGAAATAAGGTTTGAAAGAAAAGTTAATGATTGCATGATTGTTTCTACTATCCTGGGCGCAGTCAGTAATCCTTCGTCGAATTTACAATAATGTACGATGGGTAGTCTTAAGATGTGAACTAAACTCTTTAAGACCTTGGCAAAGTGATAACATTAGTGCACGAACCTCGTTCACAGAATGCAACCACCAGAAACGACTTGTCGACCAAGAACGAGCTTACAGGAGTGACTTGTGAGAACTGGTTGAACGTTATGGATTGTAGAGATGAGGTTGTTGCTGAAACAAAGAGAAATACAATTAAGGGAGAGTACATTATGTGGGTGGGAAGACGAGAGGGTTATTGGCGTGGTACTTGGTTAGGGTGGGGAGGGTTATTGGCGTGGTACTTGGTTAGGGTGGGGAGGGTTATTGGCGTGGTACTTGGTTAGGGTGGGGAGGGTTATTGGCGTGGTACTTGGTTAGGGTGGGGAGGGTTATTGGCGTGGTACTTGGTTAGGGTGGGGAGGGTTGGTGGCGTGGTACTTGGTTAGGGTGGGGAGGGTTGGTGGCGTGATACTTGGTTAGGGTGGGGAGAGTTGGTGGCGTGATACTTGGTTAGGGTGGGGAGGGTTAACGGCGTCGTATTTGGTTAGGGTGGGGAGGGATAGTAGCGCGATACTTGGTTAGGGTGGGGATCGTAAGTGGCTATTGTACGTGGTAAGGGTGGGGAGAGTTAGTAGCGCGATACTTGGTTAGGGTGGGGAGGTTTAATAGCGTGGTACTTGGTTAAGGTGGGGAGGGTAAGTGGCTATTGTACGTGGTAAGGATGGGGAGGGATATTAGCGTGATACTTGCTAAGGGTGGGTAGGGTAAGTGGCTGTTTTACGTGGAGGGTTAGTAACTACATACCATCTATTCTGTACTGTTTTCTAGGATTACGAAGATACTCGCTCAACAAATGCTTGAAGTTTTCCAAGTTGAAAAGAATACTTTTCTCTGGAAACAATTCCACGTATGACTGCAATGAAAAAGGACATATCAATGATAAAATACAAGTAGTAGCAACAGTCGTTTGAAGACGGAAAATTGTACGTCCTTTTTTAGTAAAGTTCAGCCTTTCCCACTTTTCCCCTAGCCGATATTACACGTTTCAAGTCGAATACCTGTGCATTGTGAAGATTAAACAGCATTGATTTGGAAGAAAGGGTTCCATAAACAAACGTCTAGTACGCGTAACCATTAACAAGTAAAGGAAGTACTAAATTGAAGTCCGGTCTTACAACTGCACAAATGTCCTACAATTTGAACATAATTGTAGCTTGTCTTCGAGCGGTATAGGGTGGGTAAAGAGCAACAACATGGTGTCATCTTGCAATTATAATAACGATGAGGAAGTTATGATATTTTGATAAGTCTAGACTTTGGTATAAAATGTATAAGACAAACGATAGGAGGTTACGACGCTTCGACATCGTCTGATGTCACTATCATTATCGTTTCGACATCGTCCTATGTCATTATCATTATCGTTTTGACATCGTCCGATGTCTTTATCATAAAAGATATAATGATAGTTAAGATGTTGATGATGATAACATTAATGGCAATGATTGTATGATAATGGTGATGATAATAATTATGGTGACGATGATGATGTTTGTGTAATTATTTCTGTAATTTCATATAAATTTTATTGATTGTAATTATTATTATTATAGTATATGCCCTTCATTGAAATTATTTAAAAAAATAATAATAACATAATTTTCACATGTGAAGATATCAGTTTTTAGAAACAGAGAAATATAGGTATTTTATTACAATTATATAATAAAATAATATACCACAGCGCTATAAATATATACAAGTTACGTCTACACCTTCAGTGGCATTTATTGGCATACTGTATCATCTATGTTTCGTTCCATACAAGGAATGTGCAATAAGATGATCTTATTCAGATATGGACGTCACAAGACTTTCGAAAGCACTGCCTAATGTCGAAAGACAAAACAAATGCAAAGTAAACTCAATTCTTTGCTCTGAGAATCAAATGTTACCAAAACGAGACAACAACAAACTACATGTAAATGATAAAAAAAAATGTTCGTTTTGCTTTCTTTTATTTGTTATTCTTGTTATTTTTATTTGTGTTTTGTGTTGTTGTTGTTGTTATTTTGTGCTTTTTTGTATTGTTTGTATCCATAGAAATTTTTTATGTTTAATAAATAAGTATCTGATCAACTGAGAATAATGATTGTTCGACATTTTAGGTTCCTATAATCCTCGGTCAGTGCCGGAGGTTTTCGAAATGAAACTCTTAACAATAATCTTATTTGATTCAAATGGTATCAAAGTTGGTTCATGACCTGATAGAACGAAAGTGGCTTTGCTATAACGAGTAATTAGATAAACGCTTGTTTCTTTGTTTCTTTGACATGATAACAATAGCCAAGCATTACCTATTAGACTTGGGAACCAGACAGTCTGCTCCATTTCAAAAACAGTATCGTATCTGACAAGAACACCACAACGGCGGTTTCAGTTTGGAAAAATGGACCACCTCTCGTATTCTACGAGTGACTATAAAATCGACGAAGAACACGCTAACAACTCTAAAGTCAAACATTACCGACAAGGGAAAAGAAATCAAGACAAGCACTGTCTATTGAAAGAAGACGATCTAGGATTGCTAGAGGACGAGATGTTGTGCGCGAGGGCGTCAGCTAGAGTACAAAAAACCCATATTCTCCTTAAAGCACCGTTTTTATTTCTCACAATAAGCACGGGTTTGTGGCCCAAGCGATGGAGGGGCTTACAGTATTTTCTGCTCACCGTTGGGGTCATCATCAATTTGTATATTTTCATTGGCAATGTCGCCGTGTTTAAGATTTGTGGAGCAATTCCTGATACTTCAGCGGAGAAGCTCAGCCCTTGGTTATGCTATGGTTCCAAGAAGTACAATCAAACAAGCGGTATGTTGGCGAGCCTTTTTCGTCCTGTATTTCTGGCTCGAATAGCCTTTAGCTTTGCACAGATAAGTGGGTATTTGCTGATGATTTACTCAGTGCTGGTTTTCCTTGACAGGCAAAGAGAATCGATTATTACTCTGCGCATTGCTATGACCTTGATGACCAGAAATCACTGGATCAGACTAAACGTACAAATAGTACTCTCATGTGTGATCTATTTGGCTTTTTTGATCTGCGATATCAAGGAAGTTGAGCGCGATTACCCGTTCGATCACGCGGTCATCTGGATCCGAGTTGAAACCTTTACCTTCTGGCTTTACATTGGTGCGCCATGTTGGATCTTCGCTGTAGAGACATACGCTCTCGAATCTTTGATCGACGCATGCTACGACGAAATCGAACAGCTTGAGAATGGAACTCTAGACGACGTGGTCACAATCTACCGACAGCTCTGTAAATACGTGTTCAACACTGTCGGTGCCTTACGATTCTGGTTTGTCATTCATTGGATGACTTTTGGTGTTGCTCTTGTCGTTGACGTAGCGATAAGATTGAAAGCAGTAGAAGGACACTTTTCTCAGAAAGAAAGCCAAGTGGTGTTCTGGATTTTCAGTTTGACCTTCATTGGCGTTGTCCTCCACCCTTTCTTGTATTCATCAACACGCGCAGCATCGCTGACCAGTACTTGTAGTGACATGTTGGAGAGGCTCAACTTCGGTGAATTGCCTGACAAACATCCACTGGGGAACAGGCGTGACATGAATGATTTTCTAACTTTTGCTATTCAGATAAGGTGTGGATTTCGTATCGGTCGACTCACCTTCGACAACGGTCTTGCTTGGCTGTCGGCTTTCTTTGGGATTTTCGGTCTTGTACTGAAGTTGATGTGATCAAGCGACATTTCACCACCACAACAATTGATAACATGGCGATCATGCGCGGACCGCTGGACTGAAGTAAAAACTAAGGTGGTAAATGGTACCTATCTATTGCACAGAAGGCTCAGAAAGACTCGGATGTATTATAGCAGTGTATGGGAGTGCGACTAGCTGCAGGAATTAATCATTTAAAATCGCTTCATCTCGGTGGTTTTTGCTGGAGGTCACTCTGAACTCTGAAAGTTGACGCTTGAACACATGTACACTAGCACTTGTCATATGATATTATTATATAATGAATAGGAATGCGAGAAGGCTTGTCATTTTTTATTACTTTGAATATTTCGGCCTTTATCCAAAGGCCATCTACAGCAAAGTGAACTGAATATGAATCTAAATTAGTTTAAGAGCCTCTTAAACTAATTTAGATTCATATTCAGTTCACTTGCTGTAGATGGCCTTTGGATAAAAGCCGAAATATTCAAAGTAATAAAAAATGACAAGCCTTCTCGCATTCCTATTCATTATCAAACTGTATGCCCAAGTAAACATCTATTATTATATCATGTAATATTAACGTTAAAAATTGCTCTTTTTACGAATTTTGGTTATTACAAGAAATATTGAAGAAAAATATTGACATTATCAGTATACACATTATATATCTTGTATATTTGTATATAGTTTTCGTTATAGTTTTTTTTAGGGTTGAAATTTCATATGTATTTTATTATTTATTCATTTTTTGTATATTCTCAATTTCAGAATTTGTAAATCATACTATACTAGTATACTAGTTTACTCGCTAGTTTCCATGTAAATTTATGTGTTTATTTAAGGTCCCTTGTGAAAAGGGTGATGAGGTTTTCTTGTTAAATAAAGTGTTAATTCATTCCTTCACAGGGATTCTAAGATGCTCAAAACAGTATAAATACCCTGGGTACTAGGGGTTATTTTTTCCTTGCTTTAGCGTTTGCTTTAGCATTTGTAAATTTGACGGTTTGTGATTCAACGAGAACACAGACGTACAAATGATAAATACGAATACTAGATCAAGAAACCCTCTAGTTTCTAGGGTACAGTATAAATGACTTACCTCTGGTTTACCAGGATTAGCTGGGAGAAACGCTCCAGTCGGGAATGAACTTTTCTCAGATAATCCAAAAACTGATAGCTTGTCTTTGTGTTTGTTGCTGTAAAAAAATATACACATACATATAGATATATAGGGTATAGTACTTTTACAACTGAAATATATTAAACCGGTGCTATTGGACTTGACAGATAGATGGCAGACAAGCATATACTGGTTAAAAAATACAGGGGGAGGAGGGTACGGGGGGATTATATGGTGGAGAAGACTAACACAGTAACATGCATACTGAGACAAACAGCGAAGTATGGATAGACAGGGAAATCATTCGACAAGCAGGATTTAAATAATAAATCAGTTAACAGACAGACAGACCAACAGGTAAAGAAACTTTTGAAAGGACAGACAGACAGACAGACCAGTTAACAAAAAGCCATACAAAAACAACAAATAAACACACAGACAATCAGTCTGAAAATCGCGCAGAGGGAGGACTGACGCACAGACAGACAGTTTAATAGAGATAAGTGGACAGACAGACAGTCACAATGGTTTATACCCACCAATTGTATACAGTCAATCTAGACAGACAGTCAGACAGTGATAATTTTGTACTCCCCAAAGAACAGTCATTCTATTACATACTATCTACACAGACAGACAGACAGACAGACAGACAGACAGACAGACAGACAGACAGACAGACAGACAGACAGACAGACAGACAGATGATCAAATACTTACGCATCTACAATAACTACACCAACAGATCCATAGAATTCATCTGCAAACATCTTCAGCTCGTCTTCGTTGATAGTGTTAGTCCCATCAGTAAAGATATAGGCTTTATGGACACTCAGGGGTTGGCTATCATACACACTGGTACCATTGTCAGCAAGGTAGTCCTGTGCACATTATGGAAATCAGTACATTGTCATGTAAAGTAACGTAAGGTAAGGTGACATGAAGTAGCGCAATAAAATGTAACGCAACGGAATATAATGGAAAACCAAGAAATGCAATAAATGTATAGACGCAACGTAATGGGATTTCAAGTAACGCAATTAATTAACGTAACGTAGTGGGACATGAAGTAGCGCAATAAAATGTAACGCAACGGAATATAATGGAAAACCAAGAAATGCAATAAATGTATAAACGCAACGTAATGGGATTTCAAGTAACGCAATAAATGTAACGTAACGTAATGGGACATGAAGTAACGCAATAAAATGTAACGCAACAGGATGTAATGGGATGTCCATTAACGCAATTAAATTCAACGTAATGGAATATAATGAAAAGCAAAGAAACACAATGAAACGAAACGCAATGTAGCGTAATGGGACGCTAAGTAACGCAATGAAATTTAACGCAACGTAACGCAATGAGACGCCAATGAACGCAATGAAATGTAACGCAACGTAACGCAATAACACGCCAATGAACGCAATGAAATGTAACGCAATGAGACGCCAATGAACGCAATGAAATGTAACGCAATGAGACGCCAATGAACGCAATGAAATGTAACGTAACGTAAAGTAATGAGACGCCAATGAACGCAATGAAATGTAACGCAATGAGACGCCAATGAACGCAATGAAATGTAACGTAACGTAAAGTAATGAGACGCCAATGAACGCAATGAAATGTAACACAATGAGACGCCAATGAACGCAATGAAATGTAACGCAATGAGACGCCAATTAACGCAATGAAATGTAAAGCAACGTAACGTAATGAGACGCCAATTAACGCATTGAAGCGTTAACGAGGTTGGTTCGACTGTGTTCTAACTTCAAGATTGACTTACGTATTTAGGTAATTGGAGTAGCTGTAGAAGCTGTGCAGTTTGGACAGTTGCCTTTTTAAGCGGTGTGTACACTTTACAAGGCTCATCAGATTCATATGGAACACCTTTACAAATATGGGCAGCCAGAAAACCACCAGAGGACAGCCTGATAAGCAGAAAATGTATTGGATCAATGTGGACAGACAGACAAACAGATAATGTATTGGATCAATGTGGACAGACAGACAAACAGATAATGTATTGGATCAATGTGGAAAGACAGACAAACAGATAATGTATTGGATCAATGTGGACAGACAGACAAACAGATAATGTATTGGATCAATGTGGACAGACAGACAAACAGATAATGTATTGGATCAATGTGGACAGACAGACAAACAGATAATGTATTGGATCAATGTGGACAGACAGACAAACAGATAATGTATTGGATCAATGTGGACAGACAGACAAACAGAAAAAGTATTGGATCAATGTGGACAGACAGACAAACAGATAATGTATTGGATCAATGTGGACAGACAGACAGACAAACAGATAATGTATTGGATCAATGTGGAAAGACAGACAAACAGATAATGTATTAGATCAATGTGGACAGACAGACAAACAGATAATGTATTGGATCAATGTGGAAAGACAGACAAACAGATAATGTATTGGATCAATTTGGACAGACAGACAAACAGATAATGTATTGGATCAATGTGGACAGACAGACAAACAGATAATGTATTGGATCAATGTGGACAGACAGACAAACAGATAATGTATTGGATCAATGTGGACAGACAGACAAACAGATAATGTATTGGATCAATGTGGACAGACAGACAAACAGATAATGTATTGGATCAATGTGGAAAGACAGACAAACAGATAATGTATTGGATCAATGTGGACAGACAGACAAACAGATAATGTATTGGATCAATGTGGAAAGACAGACAAACAGATAATGTATTAGATCAATGTGGACAGACAGACAAACAGATAATGTATTGGATCAATGTGGACAGACAGACAAACAGATAATGTATTAGATCAATGTTGACAGACAGACAAACACAATGTATACCAACTAATTAGCATAATATATAAAATGGTCGAAAAAAATACTTAGGTATGTTTTGTAAATCTGAGGGTTTGTAAGGACTTACAAATGATAAATACAAATACTAGATCAAGTAAACATCTGGTTTCTAGGGCAACAAATAGACAAACAGACAGTGAGAAAGACAGACAGACAAACAGAAAGACAGACAGAAAGACAGAAACAGAAACAGACCTACCCATCGATTTTCTCTGCCACATCTTTATGAGTAGTTACCACAAAATCATATTTGTTGTCATTAGCAAAGACGAAAGCAAGTTTCGTAAACATGGCATGTTCTAGAAGTCAAATCAAACTGTCAATTAATTCCAACATTTTAGTCTCTATGATAATAAGCTTGATCACCCAAGACCATATTATAATTAGACTAAAAAACTCATGAATAATTAATGAGAAATTTACAAAAGAAAGCATGGCCATGACGAGTGTTGCATATCTGATACAACACTTGTATGGTATATTCTGATTTGCATAAGTTTTAACTTGAAATATCTCAGCGAGATTTACTTAAGTTAAAGATAAACTAGAAATAACTAGCCTAGACATTTTTTTAAGTCATTAACAATACAACATTCACATCCATGCCTCTTGTGATTGTATAAGCAGATACAATACAGCCGCTCATGTTGTAAACATTACATACAATATTTCTGGCTATTAAATTACCTGCATTTCCAAAACCCTTCACATGAGAGAAGACAATATTTTTGTTCTGTAGTTTGGCTGATTCGATTATTTCTTTGACACGCATATTTTCAGATACAAACTCTATTTCATTCTTCAGCATTGATCTAGGTTTTAACAAAAATGACATTTTAGAAATGATGAAGTATCTATTGTCTCTTACCATTAACCCTAACCCATTAACAGAAGAATATATTGCTTCAAAGTTAATCGAATTATTTATATCAATAACAGTCGTGTACTGGGATTTTTGCTACTGAGAAATATTGTATTTGAACACAATCAATGTAAAAATAAGGTAATTTTATATGTGAAAATATAATTTTTATCAGTTTCGCATAAAAAATATTTTCGTTCATATAATAAACAGAATAATACATGGACACTTGGAGATAATGAATTTTTCTTCTCGTGAACACCCTAAGATAAATTCTATATCTCCTCCACATGTATTATTCTCTATTTATTAAATGGCTTTGAGTGGAATATGCAGGAATATTTAGATCCCCACCTAAGTTTAGGTGCATGGGGATCACACAACAGGGCAAGGCTATGGACAATTTATAGTGTGTGGTGTTTGTGTTTTCTTTTTAGAATTGCAAGCCCTGTATACTTCACCAGGAGATATCATATTTACTCATTTAATTTTTCTTGATCTCACTGTCCCTTTCTTGATCAGAACTACGAATATTGGGGAGATAACTAAATGGGCAAGTGGTGAAATATTATTACTTTGAACTGAAGAACATAGCTTTAGATAAGAAATGTATTTCCAATGCTGTTCTAGAGTAACATTTATAGCTTTAAAATGCGAAGCTTATTCAAGGCCGGCACTTATTCAATAAATACAATATGTGATTGACTTCATGCAGACAACTTATCGATTGTATGGATTTATACTTACTGTAGTAAATTACTAACAATGGAATCTTGATTGAAAAGAAGATCTAGACCAAGACTATCTTCTTGAATTCCATTTCTATAGAGGAAAAAAATGAATGAATGATTGAATGAATGAACAAATAGAGGGATGAAAATATAAATTAATCATTATGAATAAATTGATGTATAGAGATGTATATATGAATGAATGGATGATGAATAATTAAAATTGAATAAATAAATGAATATATGAATGAATATATAAATAAATAAATAAATTATTAATGACATATAGATGAATGAAGCAATAAATCAATCAATAAATCAATGATTGATTGAAATAATTAAAAAAGGAAACAAATGAATGCATGCATGCATGGATGGATAGATGAATGAATGATAAACAATTGGATGAATGGATAAATGAGATAATGAATGACATTTTCCACTTGACAGATGTAATTTTCTCAAGCTATAGAATTGACTGAACAATTGTCTGATAAAAATTATAATTTTGGCAGACAGTTTAGCAACAAAAGATTGTTTTATTTGTGTGTGTGTGGGGGGGGCGACAAAAGATTGCTTTTTGTGTGTGTGGGGGTTACATTTGCATTAGGCTAGATGTCATTAACCGGAATCGAAGGATAATGAATGAATAAATGAATGAATAAATGAATAAATGAATGAAACAGTGAATGCATCAATGTAAATGAATGAATGAATGAATGAATGGATGAATAAAAAAGAAATGAATCAATGATATTGTTTGAATCAATGAATGAAAGAATGAATGAATAATTGAATGAATGAATGAATGAATAGGTGAATGAATGAGTGGATTAATGAATACACAACTAAAATACAATGGTATACTGACAATATACCTAATCGGCTAACACGTTGCTATGTATGTTTTGACTGTATTCAAAACCTCTAGGAAATAACATTTTCCACTTGACAATGAAATACATAAGACAAAGAATCTTAGTCCAAAAAGATTTGAATTAGGCCAAAAGGTACATAGCAATGCATAAGCCGATTTTGTCTATTTTATAAAAATTAAATCTAACCTATAAGTATAAAGACTAGTTTCTCTGCACTCTTGTAGATCATCCAACCCTTTACAATTTAGCTGTCAAAATAATAGAAGAAGTTATAACAAAAATTATAGCTTATTATGTAAACAGAGGAAAAACATTCCGTCGCTAAGGACAAAACTACAACTTCATTGACAGCATTTTATAGTCGTTTTTCCACCTTTTTCTTTTGTAAAGTACTAGTAGAATTTTCAACTAAATTACCGCTTTCTATGTTATATTTTACAATAGTTAGCATTTTTTCAATTTTTAGTAGCATTTTATTTTGTTTTTTGACCTTTACACTGCTCGACTTCACGCCCTTTGGCGACAAAATTATGGAGGAGAAAAGCAATTCAAAGTCAAGTAAATTCATCTTTTTAACTAATTGAAAAAAGGTTAGCCTTTTTTAGCCATACATACGACTTCATATACATTTTTTAGTTAATTTTCTATCATTTTGTTGGATATTTTTGTTCAAATCGACCTCGCTACGGCACCGAGATTTGTAGACTTTTTGCTGCCATTAGCTATTACAACCACCTTAGAGCAAAAAAGAGAGATAGTTTTATAAAAAATGGATAACTAATTTGCTGATTTTGTTCATTGTGAAATGTAAAGAGAAACGGCAGTGAAAAAAGGGCTTTATATTCAGGAGGATGTCCATGGAATTGGCATTGACCTCAATATATTAAAGTGAAAAATTGTTGTTCGACCGGAAAGCGAGTAACTACGATTCTTATAACCATAGATAGTATGAGCAATGAAGCCCTGTCGAAAAAGGTACATGGAATGTTTTATTTGTTTCTTTCATCTGGAAAACAATATTAAAAAGGATGTTGTCAAAGAATTGTAAAAATAAAAAGCATAAACAATTGAAATTAAAGGTTGATAGTGCTAGCAAGCGATTCGTAACCTGATTGACGGCAAAAATGTCAACATATCTTGATGCCGTAGCGAGGTCGATTTGAACAAAAATATCCAACAAAATGATAGATAATTAACTAAAAAATTTATGTGAAGTCATATGTATGTCTAAAAAAAGGCCAACTTTTTTTCAATTAGTTAAAAAGATCAATTTACCTGACTTTGAATTGCTTTTCTCCTCCATAATTTCATCGTCAAAGGGCGTGAAGTCGAGCAGTATAAAGGTCAAAAACAAAATAAAATGCTAATAGAAATTGAAAAAAGGCTAACTAATGGCCATGTTCTAAATGACGAGGGGCAAGGAGGGGAGTGGGTACTATTTTCTAGATTTAATGCAATTAAAAAATATAGCCCATAGCATGAAAGAGAACATCAAAATATACAATATTACAGAATTACATTATATTCTGTTGAATAATGACAAGGTAGCAGCCTTTCAAATATGTGAAAAAATTATAAAGAAATGTATAGTTTGTAAAATTTAACGTAGAAAGCGGTAATTTAGTTGAAAATTCTAGTATTTTACAAAAGAAAAGGCGGAAAAACGACTATAGAATGCTGTCAATGGAGTTGTAGTTTTGTCCTTAGCGACGGAATGTTTTTCCTAGCTCTGTTTGCATAATAAGCCTCATTTCCGTGCGAAAAAAAGGTGCGGCTACTAAGTTTCGGCTTTGGTCTATGGCGCTGAGTTATGTTGCTTAATACATGTATATATATATGGCTTTTGTCTATAGCCAGAGGAATATTTTACTGAGGCAAATGCCTCGCTTGCCTCATGGTAGTTATGGTGCTGTAACTTTAGCTACCGGTAGTATCTTTATTTCAGAAAGATGCAGAAAAAAAAACATAAAATGAGGCTACAGAAATTAGATATATCTTTTTGCTAAACTAAAGAAATGAATTGAAAATTAACTTTTAAAACAAAATTAATTACATAAATCTAGCTTTTCTAAAAAGTATTCAAAATAATTCAAAATACATTATTGAAATTGCTTATTTTAATTTAATTTGACCAGTTTCATCTAAATATTAGAGATATGTAAATAAGTTATTGAGTAAAAGTGCAAGCAGATTATAATCACCAGGGCACACAAAAAGGAGCATTTGGCGAAAGAGGGAATTTGAGCATTATAAATATGTCTGTGAGCATCGAACCATTTCAATAATAATTTATTATAGAATAGAACTGGTTAGAACCAGGCCAAAAATAAGAGACTTTATATGGAGAAAATTTTACATTCAAAAAATCATATCTCAGCCGTTTCACACTCAAATTTTCGGGCAGCCTATTTTTTGACTAGCATTCTATGATGAAAATTATTTCAATAGGAAAAGATAAAAAAAAAAAATTGTGACGTCACACTTCGGTACTCTATACACCTATAATTGCAAGAACGTTGTCCTGAATTTTGTAAATCAGTGGCAAAGGAATTAATTAAAAAAGGATGGCCGCTGAATAGAGGTATAGAATATATAGGTATAGGAATAGATTTGGGACTTTTTATTGTGGCTGCATAATAGAAGGTGGCCGCTTAATGGGTGATCGCT
Organism: Metridium senile; assembly: GCA_949775045.1. Classification (NCBI taxonomy): domain Eukaryota; kingdom Metazoa; phylum Cnidaria; class Anthozoa; order Actiniaria; family Metridiidae; genus Metridium; species Metridium senile. The sequence continues at coordinate 9,673,451 of OX459096.1, read as the reverse complement.
TAATCGAGGTACCACTGTATAGGGTGTATGTAGAATATGCCATATAATGTGCATAAATATAAGTTATGCAATATCTTATTGTTTTGCTACTAATTAATTCACACCATAGACATAATACAAAGGTTGTTTTAAAAAAATATGAATAACAACTTACTCGTAAAAGCTCAATTCCATAAGAATCTAAAGTATCTACTGCTTTATGGAACTCCTTGAAGGTCTGTGGGAAGCTTTTTCTTGATGCTGAAACGAAAAAGAAATCGAATTAGAAACTTGACGTGTCACAAAAACAGTACACTTGCATGTGACATAAATAGCAAGTTTCCAAACAGGTTGCTTGGAGCGTTTTATACGACGTGTTCTAATGCCTTTAGTAAATCAGATATAATCATATAGGTACAGTTATAATCATTCATTAATACCTGCGTTGTCAAAGTACACTGCAACAAAAGACCCCGACGTTGAACCAGCTAAATTTTGAAACTCTTCTGCACTTAAATCTCGAAGTGATTTGCCATGGGAAAGTTCGCTAGCAACCAAAACTTGTAGAATTAGAACGAGCACTGTAATCGTCGACGACATTTTGTTCGTGTTCAAACATGTAGTTGTTTAAGTTCAAAGCAGCCCTTTCAAATAAGCTCTTTGTGTTCTTTCCGCTTATGTAATTGAATAAGTTGAATACAAATTCAAATATATGCCAGTGAGAGTTGTACACGTCAAATATTGGCTGAAGCGAAGTGCTAAGTGTAATGAATCTGAATTAATAATTCCCGCGTAATCTTGAATCGCTACAGGCCAAAACTATTACAGCTTAAAATTTCTGGAAAGTTAACAGCTGTGATTACTTCAGGATCAATTTATAACCTAAATGCTTAATTGATCTTTTGCATCAGAGTGTTCACTGAACTCCGACTCGCTGAAGCGAAATGCATTATTTGCACAGGCGTTCCGTGGTGTAAACCATCACTGATACCTGGCAACTGGTAACTAGGGGAGCTTTCTGGGTAGCATTTAAATAAAATTATAAAATTGAATCGTTTTTCAAATTTTCTATGATAGAATTCTCCTGAATGAATGTTTTTTTTTTTTTTTAAATGCTTGTAGATATTACTCATCTGGAAAATGAAACCATCATTGAACATACAACCAGACTCCGTTAGAGCGAAGATCTAAAATGAGGTTCGGTTTGCGGGGTTCCTGTGTCCTTTGTTTAACAGTTTTATTTCCGAACCACAGACGGAAAAGGAAGCACTTAATTAAAATGCATTAAACCATCACCGAATTTCTCAATGCAACAAAACCTTTATTAAATATCCACATAATCTCAAATTTCGCCGGCTCCTTCGCTCGATTCACAAAAATCAAGAAACCGGTCCACTGAAATGTAGCCTGAGAAAAGGAAAACGTTCTTTCGCTCCTCTTCCCCCGCGAAACTGTTTTTTCAGGCTAACTGAAATGAGGTGTTTCTCACAATTCATAGGAAAAACACAATATCCATGAAAAAAAATCAAAATCCATAGTATATTGGTATAACCATGGATAATAAAATTTTATTATCCATGGTATAACGTTTCTTCAACCAAAATGTTTTTTATTTTCCAAGCTTTCGGGCCTAACAGCCCATCGTCAGGGTTACAGTTTAAGTGTTAAAACGCGGGTTGAAAAACACAAATACAAACAAGCTTGGAAAATAAAAAACATTTTGGTTGAAGAAACGTTATACTATGAATGAAAAACCAACCAACAAAGAAATTTTAAACTTAAATCAAAATCGTTAACTCACTATTACTGAACCAGAAACATCAAATTTACCTCTCTTTGACTAACTACTATAAATTAAACTTAATGGTATTTTTTTGAATGGACGAAGTAAAATTCCATTCTGGCTATAGCTAGTTCTATCGCTTGGCTACTACAAGATTTGACCAGATGTAATTTTCTCAAGCTAAAGATTTGACTGAACAATTTTCTGATAATAATCATAATTTTGGCAGACAGTTTAGCGACAAAAGATTGTTATTTTTTGTGTGTGTTGGGGCGACAAAAGGTTGTTAATTTTGGGGGGTGTTAAATTTGCATTATAGGCTAGATATCATTAACCGGAATTGAAGAAGGATAATAATTAACCAGCTCGCACTGTTTGCAGGTTTTTCATGTGAATGAGGTGTTTCCCACAATTCAAAGGAAAAACACAATATCCATGAAACAAAATCAAAATCCATAGTATAACGTTTCTTCAACCAAAATGTTCTTTATTTTCCAAGCCTTTCGGGCCTAACAGCCCATCGTCAGGGTTACAGTTTAAGTGTTAAAACGTGGGTTGAAAAACACGAATACAAACAAGCTTGGAAAATAAAAAACATTTTGGTTGAAGAAACGTTATACTATGAATGAAAAACCAACCAACACAGAAATTTTAAACTTAAATCAAAATCGTTAACTCACTATTACTGAACCAGAAACATCAAATTTACCTCTCTTTGACTAACTACTATAAATTAAACTTAATGGTATTTTTTTGCAAGTAAAATTCCATTCTGACGGCTAGCTAGTTCTATCGCTTGGCTACTACAAGATTTGACCAGATGTAATTTTCTCAAGCTAAAGATTTGACTGAACAATTTGCAACAAAAGGTTGTTAATTTTTTTAGGGGGGGGGGGGGGGGTGTTAAATTTGCATTAGGCTAGATATCATTAACCGGAATTGAAGAAGGATAAAAATTAACCAGCTTGCGCTGTTTGCAGGTTTTTCCTGTTGTACCATCACATAAGGAGAAAACTGACATCCAAACATGTTATTGTTCATCATTGAATGTTTATTAACCTTCTATATACATAAACAGATCCTGACATATAATCAGTTTAAATTAATACTGGAAAGTAGAACTCCCCGGGAATCAGCTATAGGCCATAGTATAGCATAGCACCTATAAATCTCTCGATTTTGCGCGGTTACGCATAAGGCTTCATATCTACATATACTGCACTCCAAAAACGACGTCTGAGTAGTGGTCACACCAATAGTTGAATTAGTATCGTGTATCTATGCATTCAGTTACTATGCGAGGAGGGCGTAAGGAGTGTTGAAAACCGCAAAGCCGCACAAAATTTACACACAAAACCGAAACATGGAAAACAGTCTGCCCTAAATGCAGTGGCACAAACAATTTAAGCATGAGGCCTTCATGCTGTTGATTATTATTTTGATTTATTTGTAATCAATTATTTTGTAATTATTTCTTCTATGTATCATTATTTTAATCGAGCCACACATACTTGGAGCCTGGCTCTGTTGCTGTGGTCTCCCACAAATGTGGAAAGCGTTATAAAGAAAAAATAAAACCGCAATTAATAAATGTATCAGAAAACTTGACCAAAACAAAACAGCCGGAATGATAATTTTTTACCGTAGAACAACCTGTCACCGTTCACCGCGCCCGAAAACTAAAAAAAAAACCGCAAACCGCTTACTATTATAAAACCGGAAAACCGCACAAATTAAAAATATAACGCACTTAAAATAACACGAAACAGCATAAACGTAAACCCTTACGCACCCTCCTCTGTTAAGTAGACTCGCATACCAAAGTAAATTGTTTTTTTATTATATCATTCCTCCAAAAGTGAGTAAAATGAGTTCTTTAGTTGAGAAACCATTATTCGCATATATTTAACTGAGTGACTCAGTGCGGAGTCTATTTTTAAGAAAGACATTTTAGGACATATCCTCAAAAATTTCAGCCGAATTGAGTCAATTGTGCTGTTATTAAATACTAGATCCAAAGCTATAAGCAAAACGGAACTCCAGCTATTTTAAAGGATGTTATAAAGTGCCTCCCGATTTTTACTTAGTTATTTGAGTGACCAGTACTCAGGCAGGTTAGCAATGTACCAGTACCAGAATGCTTTGCACTATTTGTGATGTGAAATCTGATTATCATCAATTGCTGTAGTAGGCTCAGTCTCCAGCCATGGCGCGCACTAGCCTGCGTACAGCCGGTTTAATTACCCGTAATAACCGTCTGCGAAAGTTCGCCAGATATCGTGTTCTCTGTGACCCGATATAAGAAGCGATTTCTGATTGGCTCTCGCTAGGATCAATTCTTACGCAAACTCTGATTGGTCAACGGCACGGCATAATCTCTTCCGGTTGAGATGTTTTCGTTGCTACATGCACGTGAGTTTGACCATGTTGACAGCTAGAGTAAAGAAATGGTCTAAATATATTGCTATGAGTGTATTTACCTGCGATTTGTGCCGCAGCACACAACTTAAACCAGAAGAGAGGTTCCTCATTGAAGGAAAGTGTGAAATTAAGATTCTTTCAGAGCTCCAAATTCTTTCTCGAACGCCGAATAATTATATTTGCCGTCGATGTTTCGTACTTTTGAAGAGACGAAGGCGTTCCGGTTCGCTTCAAGATATAACCTCCACCGAAAGTGCTTTTAACATCACAGCGTCCTTTGAAGAACATTGTGAAAGTGCTGATTGTAATATATTTAGACCATGTCTTTACTCTCGCTGTCAACATGGTCAAACTCACGTGCATGTAGCAACGAAAACATCGCAACCGGAAAAGATTATGCCGTGCCGTTGACCAATCAGAGTTCGCGTAAGAATTGATCTTAGCGAGAGCCAATCAGAAATCGCTTCTAATATCGGGTCACAGAGAACACGATATCTGGCGAACTTTCGCAGACGGTTATTACGGGTAATTAAACCGGCTGCACGCAGGCTAGGCGCGCACGAGCGTAACAAATAATCTAAATAAGACAGAAAATTCGTAAAGCATTCTGGTACTAGTAGTAAAATGACGCCATCATGAAAATGGTATATTTCAAGTGACCTGATACATAATTACTGTATAATAAACGACTAACCTAGGTTCCAGGATCTTCGCTTGTAGGTGGCGCCTTTTCCACAAGCGAAGAAAAAAAGGTCCTGGAAACTAGGTTAGTCGTTTGAGAGCTAGCTTTTTGTCGTACTTCATTAACTGAGAGGAGACTGAGAACGTGTACATTTATTGTTTCTTCGTTCCCAGACTCCTAAAGAGATCCATGCGGAAGAGGCCACTGCCGTGCCAACAAGATATCGGTTACTATCTTAAAAACATTGAAATAACTACAACAGATTTGCAAGAATATTATTCTTATTTTTTTGTGAACGTTCCTAAAATTAGGCGTACAATAATCATTAACCTTTGTCACAATTAAATAAATAAATTATATATTAATAGATAATTTATAAAGTGTTTATAAAACACGTATGTATTATTTTGTGTTTTACAACTATTTTAAAAACGTTGTCACAGACAAACAATTGAATGAGACCGCAAAGGACTTCGGTATTTGATAGTGTTAAATAGGAAGAGATTTACTGATAAAAAAATCAGTGTGTTCACTCTTCACTGTTCATAGTGATTACAGAAATGTTTGTAGTCATGTATTAGCCTGGGTTGCCTGTGGTTACTGATGCAACATTTATATTCTAATTTTTCTGTAAATCATCACCACAGTCCTTTGCGGTCGTCTAATGGTTTATGGTTTGTCGCATGACAGCGTTGTTGAAATAGTTGTAATGCAATAACTTGTAAAGAGGAGTCATTTTCGACCCCTCGATTTTATTCATGATATATCGAGTTTTTGCTTTTGTTTTAAATAATTTTTTTATGATCTACAAAAAAAATTAAAAAAAATTTCTATAAAATTGTTAAAAATTACAAAAAATAAAATGAAAAGTGAACGAACAGTCTAACGTGGGAACGAAATAAATCGAACGAATATATGCATACTTGCAGCAATTCTGAATTTTCTCAATTAATTACCGATCACTTTCAACATATAACACTATTTACATAATATAGACTGAATCGAAATATGGCGTACTCTTATTGTTCTTGACTGTCTAGCCTCGTGTTCACGTTGGAAAACAATAGAGTTTTCACATGTATGCGAGACTGGACAGTCCAGAAGAATTGTTATTTGAATTGGCCGCCATATTTCGATTCAGTGTATTGGCAAATACATAATCATTTATACTCCATTTGTGTCGGTTCTGTCGTTAAGAGGAATTTTACCCTCTCTGTCATTGAAGGGTGATCTTTTCCTCCTGCAGCTAAACAACAGAAAACAAAGCAATTAACACATTTGAAAATGGGAAATGAGAGATGTCAAAAATATGATAACTGGGGTAAAATCCTATTAGTTGATCATGAATATGAACATTAAAGTCAGTAACAGGGTTCGTGCTGATGTCAGTAAACAAAATCTAAGGAGTTTTCAAGGAGTTTTCAAGGACCAAAAAGTAATTTTTAAGCACTTTTTGCGACAACTTTGATATACGAAAATTTACGAATTTACGAAAATGATGTACAATACTAGAATATTTACTTAACTTTAATTTGCAATACTAGAATTTTTACCCTACTTTAGCTAGAATTAAAGAGTTTTTAAGGAGTTTTTGCTTGTTTTCTAAAATGCGCTTATTTTGTCTGACAGTGTATAAAGTATAAACGATCTTCGATTCGGACTCAAAAATGTTTTTTGTTAGGAGTTTGGTATAAGTGACCTTTTATCTATTTTTTATTGGGATGGAGGTAGGGGTACTGTTGCTACAATTAGTGCCTATGCATGACCTGTCCTCTAATTCGTTTTGCTTAGCACTCTGTCTAAAACTACAATATTTGTGACTACTGCATCGATACTTCCTGTTGGATTTTTGTCCGCCCTCCTCTGGCTTTGATGTCCATTTTTGCACCCCTCCTCCCACAAATCAAACCACTACCCCTTTTCACGATAACGAAATAACGGTCCCTAAGACATGTACATACATATATGATTGAATTCAAATTAGTTCACAAAATCTTCTATTTCTACTCTATTACCATAGAAACCAGAGGGTTTATGGATTTAGTCTTTGCATGTATTCAAACAAATGCAAAATAAAATTAGAAATTAACCTCTGGTACAGGTTTAACTACTTTGTAAATACAACAACATGATTGGTCACTTACCATGTGAAGACAAGGCATCCTAGGAGAAGCATCAAGACAATCCCAACTATGACACCAATGGCTATCAACCAGGTTTTATCTAGATGACAAAAAAATGAGAGAAATACAGGCACATAAGTTAATAGACCAGTTTCATGTTATCTAGCTGTCTGCTGCACTATTTGACAAAATGAGCATTTGCACAGGACAGCCTCAATTCAGAGTAAATTCAAATGTGTTTTCAGGGCTCGACAAAGCTGCCTGCAGCCAACGGCCAAATGCCAGGCCAAATTTAAGGTTTGGCAGGCAAAAATCATTATGAACTGCCAAATGGAATTCAAAATTGGAGTCAAAATTTACCGAAAATCATCTTTGAAATATTCCTTTATTAAAAGGAAGTCGTTAAATAATTTTGAATTTTGACTTCCGGAACAAGCTCCAACAGACTACGTTCTCAGGGCTATTTTTTCTGGAAGAAGCGAGAAAAGAGCGACAGAAGATTACCCCTGGGTTCCCGAGGATGGTGGCAGGCCAAATTTTGTTCCTATTTTGAGCCCTGGTTTTTCTACTGTCAAGCGTTAACCTTTTTTGTGCTTTGTTTGGAATTTGTGAATATATATTGACAACAAATTGAGACTTAGCCTCATGTGCAAATGCACCCTTTGTCATTTAGTACAGCTGTGCTACATTTTAAGTATTGCTGCATCCACAGTTACTAAAGCTGCACAAATAGCTGAATAATGATTACAGTTACTCATGCACTGCAAACAATTGTGTAGTGGTTATTCAAATACCTTAGTAAGCATACAAGTAAATGGAAACTAAGTATAGCTAGGCTGCGTTGGTGTTTGATATAAAAGATAGGTAATATAACGAAATGTGTAACACCGTAAAAATGTTGGCTTAACTTCATTAAGTAAAGTTAAGTCAGCATTTTTTACAGTGTAAAAAATTTCATTATAGAACCTATCAAGCATACAAGTAGCCTGCATGCAGCCGGTTTAATTACCCGTTATTACGGGTAATTAAACTGGCTGCACGCAGGCTAGCATACAAGTAATTAACTGTTATTTTCATAATTGATTAGCTGTAAATGGAGCAGTGAAAAACCAATAAAAACAGCCAAATATGTGTGTTAAATAATGATTATTTTTAACATTTCTAAAACTCTTTACCTCCTGATGTCATGAAGCATTCTTTATAAGCACTTTGTCCAGCTTCAACTTCTCCAAGATTAATCTGGTTATTTTTTTCATTTGTTGGAGATGATTGAGTTGATTTTGGCTCCAGTACTGTCTCATTTGCCTTCTTACACTTTGGGTCTAACAAAATTCAAATATCAACAGTAAGTAAAATATGTTTATATCCTTTGTATCTGTATATTTGTATTGTAAATATAAATGGAAACTTGCAAGTAAACTAGTATAGGTTTCGTAGGTGTTTGATATAAATGACAGAATAGAATGAAATTTGTAACACTGTAAAAAAGTGAACTTAATTTTACTGATGTTTCGAGCTTTAGTTGACTAAGATTTTTTTTACAGTGTTACAAATTTCATTCTATAACCTGCTATTTGTATCCTATATGTGCATTGGGTTTCCTGTGGTTTACAAAAAGAGGGAAACCTGGGACTGCAGAAAAAAGACTGTCATAGCTAGTCTTTCCTATTTACCACAGAAGCCCAAATGTGAAGAGGTAGTATAGCAATGAGTCATTTTTATATGTAGCCTGCTTTGCTAGTGGTCTTTAACAGGTTCCCATTTAAATCTGTACTTTCCCATTTAAATCTGTACTTATGCAAATTGTGTTGATGTGTGTTAAACACACAGATCAACCAATCAGAGTATATTATTTCTGAAGTGAGCTTCTCTGATTGGTTGATCTGTGTGTTTAGCACACATCAACAAAATTTGCATAAGTACAGATTTAAATGGGAACCTGTTCTTTACTCTTGTTCACAACTCTACAGACCGCCGAGTTATGCAGGCTACTAAAAAGGCTAGTTGTAAACATGATTTCATTGAAGAATAACTTACCATTTTTATTAACACAAATGTAAATCTTCAATCTCATATTATGTGTTTTACAATGACCCAGATGTTGGTTGTCCAAGGAAATCTTAGATCCATTTGATGTTGCTGTGATTAACATTTGAAAAAATTACTTGTGAATAAATTATTTTGAAAAAAGTGAATTCAATGGGAAAAAATAGGGATAAAATTTATTTAGGAAAAAAATGGGAATTGTACATGTTTTAGAGGCTTGTAAAAATGAATATTGAATGTTTTCTAAGTTAATTACAGGACTAAAGAAGAGTATCTATTGATCTATTGATGGCTCTATTGATCTAACTGTTTTTAGTGTTGGGCTGCCTGTGGCTTCTGTGTAGACACAGGTAGCCCAACACAGGAACAGTACTGTGCCATATAAATTATTGATATATAGATAGTACCTTATTATTCCTCTTGAGAAATAGAGAAGGAATTTACAGCAAAAGAGTAGGCAATATAAATCATTAACAAAAATTTATATGTTATTCTATTACCACTGGAGCTAAATCAAAAACATTTAAACTGGTCATTTTTATGGGTGTACATAAATTGTTTAAAGTATGTTTCACACACCACCAAGAACAAATTTATTTTCTAAATTTATTATAGTCTGTGATAAACATAGAAAAATAAATTATGTCAATACTTCATGGATGATTGATCAAAAATCAGAGGCTTTTGGCGCCATAAATCTGGGCTATAGAGAATTCATACGCTAGTTGGTCAAATAATAGTAATAATAGCCACAATGAGAGTTGCTCTTATACGAGTTATTGTTATAAGACAGTTATTCGCAAAACTTACAAACTTATAGGATGATGTGCTAAAAAATCGACAAAATATAAAACACAGTAGTCTATTTAACATTTTTAACAATAAAGAATAAGAAAATGAACATAAATACATTATTGAAGGCATATGCAAATATAATAACCCTTAAATATACATTTCAATTGTATAAATGTATACATCTAAAGAGTCTGCGGACTCTGTTTTTAATATTAAACTGAGTCCGCGGACTCTAAATCGATACATTGTTCAGAGTCTGCGGACTCTGTTTTGAGTCCGCGGACTCTTGGTCCAGTCCAGTCCATGACAGTTTTGGGTCCAGTCCAGCTTTTACAGTATGCCGATGATGAAGCATGAGATCAGAGTCCATTATCCAAATTAACACCTACACTGTCTAATTAAACTTGAATGATAGTGCAATGTTTATGATTCTTATATTGTTGTCTATTGATTTATGCAATAACACCATTTTTAACTATATTATATTAATTGATGACTGATAGACTCTTTGTGTGTGTTTTTTTGCCCTCTACATTCTCAGAATATAATTCAAAAATAAAACAAAATTCAGCTTACCAATAAAGAAGTACTCCTTCCCTGCTTCAAATTCTGGTTCTCCTTTTATAGGAGTAAAAGCCTTAAACGTCAATACCTTGTATTTCAAGTTGACTGGGTCATCACAGCTGAATAGTTTTCTGTTGATTTTACTTGTTTTCTTAACAGAACAAGCTTCAAAACTCTCTTTATCAACAAACATGAGGTTCTCATAAAGATAGTCTTTTGCTATACTACTATCAAGATAAATTAAGTTTGTTGCCACGTTGGGACAAATGATATTCATCTGTGATTTCATTGCTACGTTTATTTGAAGGTAGCTTTTGCTGTTATTTGAGGTCTTGAACCTGCAAGGTAAAAATTCATAAATATGGATATAAATTTTCTATCTTTTTTTCTATCTTTTTTTTAGAGGTTGATCTATACGCCATATATACAAGTTGATTATATGTTAAATACAGCAAAAATCATTGCATTGTGACTAGCAAATTTCAATTTGATTTTTGTTTTTTCCAATCTGTCAATGAGATGAAGGTATAACTTGTATATTAACTTGTAAAGTTATTGTTTAATGTGATATAAGGTCCACCTCCAAACTGATTGACGGATTGGAAAACCCCAAAATGAAAATGAATTTCTCAATTTTCTAGCTGCGATGCCATGGCTTTCACTATAATAATTGATTATTATATTGATTATTATCAATATAGTAATTATAACAAATAATTTTATAATATGTATAAAGATTTTTATCTGCATTAACTAACAATATATATATATTAGACTATAACAATGAAATACTGATTTTTTCCAGCATATTTTTAAAGCAAATTCACACACTTTTTATTTTAACACATATTAGAGAATATAAGTGAACAAGAGTGGACAAGAATGGACGCAAAACTGAAAACTTAGCTGACATCCTGTTGATTATTGCAACATTAAAAGTGAAACTACTTCAGTTCAAATCTGTCTGTGTGGCACCTTTGTAGGGTATATTTGCACTATTGGCCAAATCAAAATATGACGGCTTGTTATTGTTTTTGACGGCTAGACTCATGTTCATGTTGGAACACAACATGCAAAATAAATGTTCATTATATATAATAATATAATACAATATATTAAAAATAATAATAATATAAATATCATATTAATTTAGAAAATGAAGACCTTTCCAAAGCTTTTAGTTTTCCTAGTTTTTTTCAGATATGAGATTGTTTAAGATTTGGGCTTCCTTTGTCATTACAGAGTTATTAGCCAGTAAAGGCTTTGCAGTTTCCATACCAAACAAAAGCAAACCCATCTATAATTAATTTGGAGTGTCTTTAAAATTTCAGCTGTGTTTTTTGCATTTATTTCAATATTTATTTCTATTCATTTCTAAGCTTAGAGCTTGAATATATTTGTGTCGAATTCTTGTCGACATTAACATAAGCAAAATTTTATATTATTTAATTAAAAAAACCTTGTGGACATACTTTATTAAGTCATAGCTTAAAATAGAGGATTATTTACCTAGCATCATTCAAAATGAATACTAATATAATTGCTCAAAATTTACCGCAACTCTCGCGACCCGCTGTCTTTGATGTGTTGCCACTAAAACTGGTCCTTTAGCATTGTCGTGGCCTTTTATGGTCGCAAAATTAGACAGATTCTCCGTAAAGATAACTTAAAGTCATTTTAGATTGACAAATGTCGAAACTGAAGATAGAGAATTAAAATATAACATGCGTTTCACTAGTCCGATCCTAAAACGGAAGTAATAATATTTCTGTTTCATACTGTATGTAAAATTGAACAAATTTTACATTCAAATTAAACTTTACTTCGACAACATTTTGCACAACATTTTATCATGTCTAAATATGGGCCACTGAACATGGTTAATGGTAAATTAGTATACATGAGAAAGGAAAAGCTTAAACACATCTGATTCACGTCACAAATAAGCCATGGAATGCTTCACACTTTTACACATGTAAGACCTCTGACATTTCGCTCAAAAAACATAACGAAAAACTCACACATTATACTTACAGAGGATTCAAAGGGTTCCACTGTACTGCTCTGTACAAATTCCCTTCTCCAAGCCATAGTAATGACAATAAAATAGTCGAAATGAGGAAAGCTGGTGGTTTGTTTGTGTAGTTCATGTTCTTCTCTCCCTTCGAGGTGCCGTACAAAATATTCGTTCGTTCTCACTTCTTCTCATCAATGTACAATGATTTGTCTCAGTTTCTTCGAGGGGCGTTTCTTAGAAATGCTATATAAAGTCAAATGTAAAAAAATACGTTTGTTTTCACTAACACATTTCAGTCCAACTGAAAGCTGTCCAGTCTTTTTAAAAATACGATTCGACTGCATCCATGCCAGGTTCCGGTTATATGCTACACAGGAAGCCCAACCAACTTATACATCACCACGTACGGTCTTCATCAAACAAAGTACAAAAGTATTACAATTAATTCAAAGCTGACGTTTTTCAGGAATATAAAGTACTTTATCTTCAAGTCATTGTTGAGTTATCAATGCCATAATTGACCAAATCGAGCCCTTGCTTCCGTGGGCTAGGCTTGGGTTCCGATGACGTACTTATATATACTGATGACGAAACAGTCCGAGATCCGGGAAACAGTCGATCTTAAAGCATTGTAGTTTCAACTAAACAAAAACGATTTTTTTAACAATGTGAAGATTTGTAATTATTTAGTGGAAGTATTGACGTCTATATAAAATTAAATAATTTCAACGGAAATGTTTTTTGCATGAGATATAGTCACATGCACGGCAGCCGTTTTTAGAGTAGTCATGCAATGGGCAATCATGTGAGATTTATAATTATGATTAACTAAAGGTTGTATGAACGGCTAAAAATAATTACTTGCTTACTTATTTTAAACAAGCCAAGGTCACACAAGTTCGAAATATAGTATTTTTAAGTCGAGTATATCGCTGTTGTATCAACACAGGTGGCCTTCGCCAAGCAATGGGAGAACTGCGCCAAATCCCACCTTAAAACAGGCTAGATCACGTAAACTGAAACACATTCGATGAAAATGGATAAAACAGATAGAGAGTCAATTATAGAGCCAGATAGAGCCAACATTGTTCACCAAAAAGAGAAAAAGAAATGTCACGTGCCGCCACACAAGTTGGCTCTGTATGTTCGATACAAGCAATGATTGTGAACATAGATTTCATAATTCTTATATTCCATGTTCATTGTTACTCATTATCGTCAGTTTGAAGAATTGAAATTTCAACTGCTGAAAACAAATAAACAAAGAATCACGTGTCACTTGTTGTAGTGTTTATCTCTACTTAATACGTGCACAACGTTAAAGATATTGACTGTATGTATATATTATACACCACCTCCTCCTACCTCAGCCGGCTACATATTAGCATAACAAAATAAGCTATACTCTGTATGAGAAATTCGTTGTTAATTCGTTCAGTGTTATCTTACATGTAATAGATCAGACTACTCAAATTATCATGCTAATTTAACCAATGTCGAATGAATGAAAGAAGTTCATCAGCTGCTCTTGTGGGAGGCTTTCTCCCACGTGCTAGCCGTTTATGGTTATGAATTACTTTAATGGTTCAACAGATGGCATGGGCACAAAGAATAGTTCGGATGTAGACAAATCGACAATCCCTAGTTAGCTAGTTCCGGCTCTCCTACGTAAGTCGATTCAGCACACCAAATGTTTCATACGGGTTGATTCACGTCTTTAATTCAAGGAAATTATACTGGCATAGGGCAATATCAAGAGAGTATAATATTCTCTTGGCATGATATCAGCAACGGCTCCCAATCTCGTACCCAGAACCCACTGTAGTTTCAACCTGCGACGAAAGACGAGTGGTGGCTGGGAACGAGACTACATTGATGCCGAGAACTATAAAATCGGGCTTTTTCACAATTCTCGTGGTTCAACCTCAGCCTCGATAGAGTGTAATATATTATGCAGCTCTGGTCCGTTCATAACATTAAATTAAAGCTTATCAAAATATACCTTAATCTGTTCGTTTCGTTGAGTAAATTAGTACTATGAAAATCACTAGAGTGGTTAAATGTACGTTAAAAATTTGGCCTTGGGGGTGTGTCTCAAAATGATTGGCCAGAAGCGATCACATGGTACAAAAAATTGGTCACGTGGACGGAATTTTTGGGGCATGATTACCAGTCTACTGATTTCCATAGTAACACTGTACGCTGTTGTGATTATTTTCACTTTAATTATCAGTTTTGAACCTACTAGCCTCGATGCCAAGGCCTAGCTATTGCGCATGCTTCTAGATGAGCACTGGGATTGGTAGCCTTCTATGCAGACGCTCCTTTATGTCGTCACGCAATACGAGTGGGGAGACTCGTATTGCGTGACGACACAAAGGAGCGGCTGTATAGGAGGCTTACGGGATTGGCGGATGTTCAAATTCTTAAATAACATAAGGTAAAGACGGACTTAAAACTTGAACTGAGAAAAAAGTCCGGATGCTACGCATGCTAGCTAAGTTATTTGCATAGTCTCAGTCTCGATAGCATGTCAGCATATCATCTTTTGTATTTTAATATAGGAAACTACAGTGTCTGGGATCAATTACTGTCTCTTTACTATCTAACCTACAATCGATAGGCCACTTGCATGCATCATGCATGTAGCATCATATACTACCATGCATGCAGTACCATATTGCTTAGCCTACTTTCTTTTGTTAAATAATATATATTAGTGTCAATTGTTCTAGTATTCTATAAAGAGAATAAAAATCTGAATAAGAAATAAAATTCGTAAAGCATTCTGGTACTGGTAGTAAAATGACGTCATCATGCAAATGGCCTACTGCAAGGCGCTGAGCATTATATCTGACTCGATGGATACTGGCATATATTTGGTGGACATGTTCATTCAATACTGGTGTTGGTGACTTCATGCACTTTCTGATCTGTTTTCTCGTACCCCATTTATCATTACATCTGGACAGTTCTCATACTCATGAGCATCATCATCAGCAGTGAGTAGATCTTCATCTTGGAAATCTCCCTCTTGTTCTTCTTCTGGAAAATAAGTGAAAATAAGTTAAATATGAAAATATTGAATAAATACAGAGCAAACAAACAAACGTTAACTGAAAATGTTGCATGAAGTTAGGTTGGTAAGGTTGTACGATCGCGAGCCTGATGTCTCTGAAATTTGATAGAAGAAAGAAAGAAATAAGAAAAGAAAAGAAAAGAAAAGATAAGAAAAGAAAAGAACAGTGACGAAAAGAAAAGCAAAGGACAACAAAAGGAAAGGAAAGGAAAGGAAAGGAAAGGAAAGGAAAGGAAAGGAAAGGAAAGGAAAGGAAAGGAAAGGAAAGGAAAGGAAAGGAAAGGAAAGGAAAGGAAAGGAAAGGAAAGGAAAGGAAAGGAAAGGAAAGGAAAGGAAAGGAAAGGAAAGGAAAGGAAAGGAAAGGAAAGGAAAGGAAAGGAAAGGAAGGCGAAGTTAGGCGCCGGATCGGCTTACGCACCGTTAATACGACACTATCAAAACTCCAATCTCCCTCCCATACCCTGCAAGCAGTTGTTTTTTATACATTACTTGGTTTTCTTTTTTGTATGTTTTAAATTTGTTTTCTTTTGCTTGTTGTTGTTGTTGTTGTTTTCTTAATTTACTGAAGTGGTGTTTGTTGTTTGTTCTGGAATTTTAGGTTGCATCAAAAGAAATAGCCTAATAATTAATAAACAGACCGACGCTCTCTTGAGGGAAGAAGAGCGAAAGGCCTGTTTTCTCATGCTAAATTAAAGAAGTAAAGAATCAAATATTGTTTTTTTTTAAACAATAGACAGAGAAACAATAGTCAGCTATGCAAGGAATGAATTGTCGACACATATGCCATCAAATTACAAAACTAAACAGGAAAAATTCTCTCGATCCAGGAAACATTGAAACATCCATAGATCCTCTGCTTAGAAACAATCTAGCAGCAGGATAGTGTCGCTATTTGATGCAGTTTATTGTTTGTACAAATTTTTAAGTATTTTGTACATATTAAATGTACACAAAAAACATGGTTGATGACAGCTTGTTTTCATTACTGTGCAAACAGTGCTGATATTTAATCTTCTGCATTCTGTTGCTATCTCTATAAAACAATCTATATTATAAATATCTACCCTTTCACGAACAAAAACTAAGGTTTAGGAAACATAAAGTTTATGCTGAAACATTAATATTAAAATTGGACTTTGAACTTTTACCTTGCTCGTCTGTACTTTCCATCACAATGTCTGTAAAAGTGGAACTTCTTTCTTTCTTTGAAATGAGGCGCGCTCTCTTTTTCGTCCACTCTGCGTGAGCCAAAGTGAAAGCTTTTGTGACACCAATACACATCGCTCTTGCTTTGTCGTTTTTACTGCAGAGAAATGCATGACATTCAAGTTTTCCGTCTTGCTCGGCGATATAAGTAAACAAGTTGGGATGATTTCTGATTGTTGTACAAAATGCAATGTTTTGTAATTGGAAAGTCTGCTCTGGAAGATTCCCCGCAGGATCAGTCAGGGATAAGCCACGAGAAATGTTCTTTGATATCAAAAGCTCTATCTTACGAGGCTTGCGGCCAGATTTCTTCTCTTTTAGGAGCAGTTCTGCGTATTTACATGACAAAGTGTAGCCGTTTGAAGGATTAAAAAGCTCATCCACGTTTGCTTTACCAAGATATCGTGCGGTGAAAACTGGTTCTGAGGGATTTAATTCGTAACTGCTTGGTTCTTTTTCATGGGATATCTTTCTTCTGATTCCTTTAAGTTTTTCCATGGCTAAGGTGTATTTCGTGAATCAAAAGGAAGACAAGTTCTCCTTATCAAATCACGTGCAACAATGGTTCATATTTCGTCTCATTGACCTTTAGCTTTGTTTACAACGTTGCGCTGTATATACGTATTTGGCTATCCTTTTAAAAACGTTCTGTAACTATGAACTCTTCTTTCTATCCCACTACGAAAAAGAACAAAAACAGCAATAACAATGCAATATCAAGCATTCAAGGAGGATTCCATGACAAGTAGAAAATAATGATTGATATGAATGAAGAGTGAATGCATGAATAAATGAATGATTGGATGAATGATTGGATGGATGAATGATTGGTTGAATGGATGGATGAATTTTCAAATTACATTTAGAAAAGCTTGAAACATGAATTACCTTAGGTCGTTTTTTTTTAATTTAGAAATTTTAAAACTGCATTTAGATAGTTTTATATTTTTATATATGTAGGGCCTAGATCAAAATTACTTGTGTAATTCTAGTTACCCTATTGAAATAAAGTGCTTTATTATTATTATTATTATTATTATTATTATTATTATTATTATTATTATTATTATTATTATTATTATTATTATTATTATTATTATTATTATTATTATTATTATTATTATTATTATGAATGATTGGATGGATGAATGATTGGATGATTGGATGGATGAATGAATGGATGAATGATTGGATGGATGAATGAATGAATGAATGAATGAATGGATGAATGATTGGATGGATGAATGAATGAATGGATGAATGAATGATTGGATGGATGGATGGATGAATGAATGAATGGATGAATGATTGGATGGATGAATGAATGAATGGATGAATGATTGGATGGATGAATGATTGGATGAATGAATGCATGAATGAATAGATGAATAGATGAATGATTGGATGAATGGATGGATGGATAGATGTATACATGAATGAGTGGATAGATGAATGAATGGATGGATGAATGAAAAAATGAATGAATGAATAAAATGATGACTAATGAATGGATAGATGAATGAATGGATGAAAATGAATGGATGAAATAATGGATGAATAAAAGCGCGACTGAATGAAAGAATGATGAAAGAATACTGGTGCCGGGTAAGAAACTGAAATGAAGGAGGGAAGTCTCCACATTTGTTGAATAATGTGCACTTCCGTTCCATAACTTGATTTCTGCTTGTACTTTCGTACCATGAATAGTTTCGAATCACGAGGAAAAATATCTGCATGGACTGATCTGTTCAGTCAAGATATTATCAATAATTTGCTCAAGTATCCCCACAATCAAGGTAATTAGATACTACAGGTCGAACCTTCATATTGGCAAAGCACGGGACTAAATCCCGGAAAATGCATGATCTCGACGAGAACCAAATACTCAAACGCGAACAGATTACAACAGACTTTAGTATGTGGCTTAAGAAAAATTCCAAAAGGTTCGGCTTTTGGAACATTTCGGGCAAAATATTTTAATATTTTATTTGTTCGTGTTGCTATGTGTTGCTTTGTTGATTAATGTTCGCAAGTAACATTTATTAATGTTCCAACAAAATATATTGGTAAAGTGAGTCTCTACTAACTTTTTACTTGGTACTCGTGTCCGGCAAGAGTTATAAAATGCAACGATATATTTGTTCGTCTGAAACCTGCAATATCCAATACGTCATATCCAGGATCCAGCATCCCTTGCCATCATGATTCTGAGCACTCCATTGACGGAGTATCTCAAATCAATCCTATACTTAATTAATACAGCTGTTTCCAAAAGGTTGATTTGCCAATAAACTGAATACTTTTAAAATGGTGTCAGTCCAAGACCAAAATACACTGTAATCAGGGGCGTAGCGTCTATTACGCAAATACGCAAATGTTTTTTAATTGTTTTCCATGTATTTTTGTATTTTTGTATATCCGTGCGTACTTGTCAAAATGACCACGCTACGAAACTGCTGTTGGTCATATTAACTTCAAATACGAATACTAGATATAACTGAATTTGCTTTCTATATGGTAAAGTACATAATGCATACAATTTATTTCGGTCCTGGAATGCATTTTTCGGTTTTCAGTTCACAAATGCAATGGGCGGCTTGCACAGGTCACGTGACACGATCTCCCTTAAATCGTTCAGCTATGTAAAAATAAGAAAAATTTCTCAAAAACAGAAAGAGCACCTCAATGTTAATAAAACTGCAAAATATGGATGGCAGGTGAAATAGGTGAGAGTAGTGTTCACAAGTGTTGGTATTGTGATGCTAATTTCCCAACCATTTTCACACAAAAATAACAAATGCTTTTGCTCAAAGAACAATGTTTGGTTGGCAAAACCATAACAAAATACGTCACTGTACAAGCTGTGAGGCTGTGTACTATCTACAAAATTTATTTACAAGATCATAAGGGCAAGCACACTAACACAAAATAAGAAACAAAACAGAGTAAAAAGAAATGTAGTAATGGTGACAGGCTATATTGATATCGATAAATCAGAACTGACAAGTCGCAAATAATTTTGAAATCCCTCAGATTTCTCAGTGCAGGATAATTGATAATAATAATAATGGTCTAGCCCTAAGCAGGGATGACACAAACTGAGAACAGACGTCTCAGTTGAGAAATGTGGAGGACTTAACGACTGCTATATGAAGGCGCACATTGCTGCCACGTTTACAATCATGAGTGTAATAAGGATGAGTGGTTTATTTAAGTATATAAAGGATGTCGGAGTTAATTTCTTGCTATTAATTTCTTTAAGCTGATATTTTACTTAAATGTGAATAACGTTTAGTAAATATCTAGCTCCAATTTCTATTTAGCAAATCAAATGTGGTTTAAAGTTGTCTGTACTCTTATCGACAACCTAAACCACATTCGATTTGTTTTTTTTACCACAATAAAATAATAAAAAATGACAAAGTTCATCTCGGGGCATGACATACAGCGTGAGCACCGTTGTCTGACTCTTATCAGTTTACAACGGCAAATCAGCCAGTCAGATTGCGAGATTATCGGTAGTTGTGGTAAAAATCGTGATATTGGAAAATGCCATGGATAACAAAAACACAAGAAGCAATGAAAGAAGCTTCGCTCAATCATGGATGTTTGACCTTTATGATGATTAAGATGAGTGAGTATTGTACTGGTTGTACCAATCAGAACGCCCGTTTCTTATCTTGTAACACAACACGCGCTACACCCAGCTGGCTACACCCATAATTGCATCGAGGCGTCGCAAGTAGTTGTTCGTTGCAAAGTGCAGGTTTTTCACGTTTATAATTTCCACCGCTGAGTAATACTAAGGGTAAGGATCTATAAAGATTAAGATATTTCAATGAATTTCTAATCAAGCATAGTCCTTAAACTGGCTATATGTATATGATTTAGTTGTGTAGTCTTGAGAAAGACTATGTGACCATTTGAGCTCAATTTATGTTCTGTAAATTTGTAAAAGAACAGCTCACTAAAAACTGAACAACAGTAGCAAATCGTTTCTTAAAATGAATTCAAAACATACTGTACACTCGAAATCGCTGCAATTTCTGCAGTAGATTTAAGTGTGTACAATGGTTTTAAAAATGTCTAAACAATGAACAAAAGGTCACCATGCTCCTCCGCATGGCATGTGCTTTGGATGAGCGAAGTTCTTTGTCATCCTAGCAAAACAGTAGGTAATCTGACAGTGGCTAACGTTTAAACATTATTAGGATTAAACCTTCAATCTAATGTTGTTCAAATTATCTTTCAAATCAATATGCATCAAAAATTTCATTTTGAGTCTCAAGAAAACTGCGACAGAGTTGTTAACATGGTTATAAGTAAGAAGACTTGAATAACAACGTAAAATAAATCCAAAACACTTTGCATATTCTGGAGCCGTAAAAGAACAGATAATATTTGTTGGATATTTCAGTATAAGTTTCTGTATGCATAGACAATGGCATAGTCGACTATAACATGAAAAATTATAAAACCAATCAGAACCGTGACAAGAAAATATATATTGAATCGAGATTTGTCCTAATTTGTCCTAGATTTCTTTGTGTAATATTATATACTTGTTACGGAAGTAATAGTGTAAGATAACATGGTAGATAAGTAGTACAGAAGTAGATATAAAGATAAACATTCGCGTAATAGAATTCTCTTATCTTCATAATGAGGCTTATTGCACACCAGACAATATATCTGTTTTATATTGACAATTGAGTTACAGCTACTTATAAAAAATAAATAAGATAAATCATATCGGTTAAAGCAAAACAAGACAGACAGACAGACAGACAGACAGACAGACAGACAGACAGACAGACAGACAGACAGACAGACAGACAGACAGACAGACAGACAGACAGACAGACAGACAGACAGACAGACAGACAGACAGACAGACAGACAGACAGACAAAAAACATGGCGCAAGTGCGCTTGTCACGTGGACTCGAGCGTTAGAAGTAAAAGTATAATATCTATTATCGACTTGCCATCTACATTCACCTTACATTATCCGCTCCATTTTGGATTTGAATCTTTTGTTTCTAAGCCATTGAATTGAATTCGGAAGAGGTCTGTTCCCGTGTACACCACCATCACCAACATTAAATCAATCATTGTCTTCACCAGCACCAGCACCATCATCATCATCATCATCATTATTATCATCATCATTATCATCATCATCATCATCATCATCATCATCATCACCATCAATATCAATATCAATATCAAATAATTGTTTTTCTATTTGTGTTGTCTTCAGTGTCACGATGGCCATTCTTCAGTTGTTTGCCATCATCAGTGTGATGGTCGTGCAAGTTCCAGCAGCACCTCCCAAATGGATCGATCTTACTTACCAAATGGCTGAAAACGAAACCATCTACTGGCCTGGACAAGTTACTTTCCAGCATAAACTAGTGTTCCGTGGCCCGTATGGAGACAAGAAGGTATTTGTAATGTTCTATGAATATAGAGCTGGAGAGCATGGCGGCACCCATATAGATGCACCAAACCACTTCATCGAAAATGGCATCGCAATGGACCAGATCCCGGTGGATAATATGTTTGGAGAAGGAATTATGGTGAATATCTCTGCAAAGGCGGAAAATAACCCCAATGCCGAGCTTGAAGTCAAAGATTTAGAGGAATGGGAGAAGAAAAACGGACGCATTCCCGACAAGCCTGTCGTGTTATTGTACTCGGGAAGAGGAAATGCCTGGCCTGACAAAGTCAAGTATTTCGGGACAAAAACTCCAGACAATATATCTACCTTCAATTTTCCAGGTAATTCTCAAATTAATTTATAAATATATTCACACTTTAGTTATTTAATAATTCATGACACTTTTAACCAACCAGATTATCTAATTTGATCATGTGGGTAAATAGGCCAGTTTCGTTTTATCTCTTTTAGGCTTACATGTCGACGCTGCAAAATGGCTTATGGATAACAGAAAAATGAAACTCTTTGGCTTGGACACCCCTTCATTAGATATACCAAAAAAACATGGATTCCCTACCCATTTAGCATTGTTGGGAGCTAAAGTTCCTGGAATTGAGAATGTAGCCAACCTGCACAAACTTCCTGCCAGAGGGTTTGAGGTGTTTGCATTTCCCATGAAAATCAAAGATGGCACCGGTGGACCTGTACGTGTATTTGCAAGGCTAACACCCAAAAAGGAAGTCAATGCAGCCAAGCATGCTCACATGTCGGTTTTTCTTGTCGCCATGATGATGGCTTTTGTTTTCTTGTTCTAAGTATGAACAAAAAAATCGTCAACGACAAGTTAAACTACACTAGACATGACTTTAACCCAAGATAACTCTTTTTTGTGCAATAATACCGCCAAACAGATGATGTAAACAAGTAAACAAGTAAACAAGTAAACAAGTAAACAAGTAAACAAGTAAACAAGTAAACAAGTAAACAAGTAAACAAGTAAACAAGTAAACAAGTAAACAAGTAAACAAGTAAACAAGTAAACAAGTAAACAAGTAAACAAGTAAACAAGTAAACAAGTAAACAAGTAAACAAGTAAACAAGTAAACAAGTAAACAAGTAAACAAGTAAACAAGTAAACAAGTAAACAAGTAAACAAGTAAACAAGTAAACAAGTAAACAAGTAAACAAGTAAACAAGTAAACAAGTAAACAAGTAAACAAGTAAACAAGTAAACAAGTAAACAAGTAAACAAGTAAACAAGTAAACAAGTAAACAAGTAAACAAGTAAACAAGTAAACAAGTAAACAAGTAAACAAGTAAACAAGTAAACAAGTAAACAAGTAAACAAGTAAACAAGTAAACAAGTAAACAAGTAAACAAGTAAACAAGTAAACAAGTAAACAAGTAAACAACAAATCGAGGCTTAGCCTGTGCCTTTTGTCAAAAAGTACAGCGGTGCTACATAACATGAAACTGGAGTAATTACATACATAGCTTTATATTCGAACCATGTTTCAGGTGTGGGGGAGGGGGGTTCGTCGTCGTTTTGTCATCGCTTGGTCTAGTCAGTCGATAGTCAGAGCACAGGCAGCCAACTCTCGGAGTCAGTTTTACTGATGATTGTGTACTTTGTGTGTCAAGATTGCATATTAATTAGATAGTTTTGTCTTCAATAAAATTCCTTCAAAACTCAAATGTTTCTGGCTATTTTTCTGCAATAATACATATTATGGATGATCATTTAATGTCTCTTTATGAAAATTTCTTTGAAATTTTCAGGTTGTCATGAGAGTCAGTTGAATACCTAAAGGCTTATATACAGACAAGGGTGGCAAGTAAAGCATAGTGAATGGGACCAACTCTGCCCACAAGAAGTAGACAATCCCTTGAGGGACCACACGCACCTCATTTGTTATCACTACTCACAATGGTGGGGTAGGAATTACGATTGCGTGATCACAACCAGCATTAATACTGCATTAAAAACACAAATTGCAAAATAAAGACTGACTTATCACTTCCTCGCGCTTTCATAAACAGTATGACTATCCACGATTTCACAACTACATTCTTTCGTTCTGACCATTCGTTATACTTTTCTCCAGAACGCGCAGGAACATTTATCTGATTTGTTGCTCGGAATTTCAAGCTAAGTGAAAACAAATGAAAACGGGCTATTAGAGAAGTCTCACATAAGCCGCTTTTGTATGCTAATGTGTTTCTTATATGCTAATGAGCTCGATCGTTGACAAGAAATATAACGAATTCACGTGCATATGTTAAATATAATAACAAAATCTAAACATTATAGCCAGTCACGAAATCCCAAAAACACTTTGTGGAGACTGAGGGGCTGTTTATATGAAGGCGAGTTGTCCCTGCTAGCCGGGATAACTCTATTGTTTTGAGTCCCCCAGGGAATACAAAACAAAAGAGTTATCCCGGCTAGAAGGGACAACTCGCTTTCATATAAACAGCCCCTGGATAGGAACTAACAATACAGTGTCTATGATAGAAAATTAAAATATTTGTTATATATAAATTATAGTGAAAACTAATTAAGCTCAATAATACCATGATCACCTCGAATTCTTTTGTCGTCCGAGGGGTTTACAAACCCGAATTTTCCTCATGCTTACAACATGAGGGAAATTTAGAAGACAAAGAAATCCTTTTACTAAATTTCCCTCTATGTTTAATATATGCAAGGGAAATTTAGTAAAAGACAAAGGATTTCTTTGTCTTCTAAATTTCCCTCATGTTGTATGCATGATGGAAATTTAGGAGACTATCCCTCAATGGTCCCTCATCATAACAATCATCGAGACCATTCCTGGATCGCTTCGACCCAGTTGAAAATGTTTAAAATAAAGGACCCTGTACTACACACAAGTCCATACTCTAACACTTGTGGGACTCATTAAGTAGCTATGCGCATGCGTTGACTACATTGAAGTATAGTATGTCATGCGTGTTTAAGCAAAATAAACTATAATGAATGCAGGGTGGTATAATTCGGTATTGTCTCATTTACCAAAAGTATGCCGAAAATCAACAGCTTTGTAAAAGTTTATAATTTATGCTTCTATGAAAACTAATGTGTATTTCCTTATTTCCTCGGTGATCATGGTATTACAAAGTAATACCATGGCACTCGGGAAATTAGTGATTAAATTTCCCCGAATACCTCGGGAAAATTTGTGAAAGTCCCTCAGGCTGCGCCCTCGGGACTTCCACAACTTTTCCCTCGGTATTCGGGGAAATTTAATCACTAATTTCCCTCGAGCCATGGTATTACTTATAATAAGTACACGGCGCGAGGCTGACTGTAGAATGACTACTCTATTACACAAGGGACTAGACGCTCTAAACGCACGGACTAACTAGACTAAAAATATTCATTTATGTCAATCTCAGAGACTTGATTGGCACAAATTAGATTTTTTCTTACGTAACTCACAAATTGCACATCCCAAGTCAAAGATAGAGCGGCATATATCTCGAAGTGCTAGCTTGTCGTCCTTCTTCGGTTGTAGATCCTTGAACTGAACTAAGCTACATCAGTATAAAGTCCAAGCAAGTCAGTCCACTAAAGGTTCAAAATGCCAAAACCTACCAGAAAAAACTCGTGCGGCAAGATGACTCCAGAAGCCAAAAAGCCGCCAAATCTCGACCAACAAACAGCGGGAGAAAGTACTGCTGACTTCTCGTCTCCCTGGCATTTCAGTGATGTGCTATTGGTCGTCGAAGGCCGCAAATTCCACGTTCACAGATCTAGGTTGTCAATGTGGTCGGTCACCAGTGTTTGAAAGGATGTTCTTGTCAGGATTCAAAGAAAAAACATCCTCAGAAATCCCTATGCCAGGAAAGTTTGTTAGTGAGATAGAAGCTCTGTTAAAACTGATCTACCTTAGGAGCGAAAAGTAACTGGTGAGTTCTTAATTACTGAACTTATTTCATTTATCAATGGATTTAAAAAATCATAATAGTAACATGCATCTGTGCAAAAAAGCATTCTACATTTATTTCAGTCCAATATGTCGCAGCCACAGGCTCAAGCCTGCAAAGGATGTCGGTAATATCAACATAATTTGTGATTTATCGCACGTTATTTTTAAGAAATATTTGTTTTATCATCTGTCACTGCAAAACGTTGTTCTTGTCATAAGATATAACACTAACACGTACAACCAAAATATGCTACGAATATATCGATAACAAAAGAAAAAATATCGACATCCTTTGCAGGCTTGCCGGAGAGTGTGGACTGTAGTTTTGAATGCGACACCGCAAAGTATCGGGTATGTTCGATATGAATTTGTACCCCTTTGTACATGCAGTCAACAAGATCACCATGTGAATCGAGCCTGGGTCGAGCTAAGTCCGCAAAGGCACTCGGGATCGTCACATGGAACAGCGACGCTATTTTGCTATTGTTTACAATCCCAAACGCCTTTGCGGAGCTTAAATCTACCCAGGATGCATCGCTTAAATCTACCCAGGATGCATCTGGTTTCTGCATGATTTGAATGACAATTTGTTTGATTTACATTACGTTAGCTACCCCCCCCCCCCCCCCCCTCCCCAAAAAACAGAAGGCATTATGGTTATTGTGAAGTAGATAATAGACTAATTGTACTAATTGACTAATGTAGAAGATCTAAAATAATAGTGAATAGAATATCTTGAAATTTTCTGTGTAACTTTGTTCACTTTTTTTTGCATAGTCTGATTGTATGGCAAGAATCATGTAATTTCAGTTTTCGTGAGCAGTACACCACGATGCCATACATGTCAAATATTTTGCATTTGCCAGAGTAGTATTTGAATATTGATCGGCTCGGGTATGGATTATATGTGAGTTGAGTTTGTTTGATGTGTTCTTCTCTCCTACGCCACGAGGGTTTTTCTCCGGGTTATCCGGTTTAGTTCCTCCCTCAGGAAAAATGAGCATGTGACGGAGCCCAGTTGTATGCAACGTAGAGGTAGCGAGTGTGAGTGAGTCTCCCCGATTAGTAGGGCGCACTGCGTCCAGCGCTAGAAGATTGAGACGTTAAAAATGTCTATTTTTCATCTTGAATTATTGCAGAACAAAACTTTGAGGTGTTACTAAAGCTCGCTGACGAGTACCAAATGAAAGAAATAACGAATCTTTGTTATGACTTCATGTTGTCGACTCTAAAAAGGGAAACTTCCCTTCATATCTACGTATTAGCAAGCCATTACAGTTTAAAAAAAAATGATGAAAAGATGTATGGAACTAATAAAACTACTGCGAATGATGGACATTTCTTGGAGCTTAGTGTTGAGGAGAAATTTGAATTAGTTTCTCAGAAAGCAGCATCATTAGAGAGTGTTTTGTTGAAAAATGATACAGCTCAAAAACAAAAGATCCTTGAAAACCTCCGCCATTCGGACTTTTTGAGTTCATGTGAAAAATGCCAATCTAAAGCGAAAAAACTACCCAAGAAATAAAAAAAACATTAATGGTGACTAAATAGTGACTATTTGTTATAATTTACTTGATATTATTTCATGGTTTAACTGCATTTGCTCTAGTATAGATCAACTATTATAAGGTTAATAGCATCAAAACATAGTATATATAATTATTCAATAAATTCTCATCTATTTAAATAATATACAATTAAGGTTACTCAGCTTGTTGTTGTTGTTGTTATTGTATTTTGCATCGGAAATATTTACATTATGAAACTCAAGCTTGCTATAATTATTTGGGTTAATAAAATAATTGAATAATTGGAATCCACTAGTTTTATATTAAAACTATTTTACAGGCATCGTCATTGAGTTGACCAAGTTTAATGACTCCCACGGGAGCGATTGAACGGCTTTAAAATATAAGAGTTGGTTAATAGTTGGCTTTAAAATCATCAATTTTTGGAAGTTGGGATATGGCAAAAGTATAATATATATATATAGTAAAATACTGCAAAAAAAATTATTCAAGCTATCTCCTCATGGGATGTGACGCAAGCTCGCGCACGCTAATTTCAACTGATTTGGGCTTTTTCTTAAATTTCAAACGTGGGCCGGGTGGCGCGTAAGGAGGGCGCGCACAGACATAATGCCTGATCTAAAGCTAATGTTACACGCGACGATTTTCATTGACGATTTTTCGCGATACGGGTTGGCAATTTCTAATACATGTTCCACAGCCCGTTTTTTCGCGCAATATTCCTACGAATTCAACATGTTACACAGGACAATTTTTCGCGATTTCTGTAATGGCAACATCGTCCCCAGCTCCCAAGCAGCGCGTTCATGACATCAGATCGATCCCCGAACTGTATTCTGGGTAGGTGTTGCGCGAAAAATCGACGACAAAGTTGTTACACGCACCAACTTGCTGAATATTCGTCATTCCGCATTGCAAGTTTTTGAAGTTGAATCTCGCAACGTGTTGCCGTATCCGAATATCTGCGTACGTGGCATGTAACACGCATCAATTTTTTGCGCAACGTCGTATCGCGAAAAATCGTGGCGTGTAACATCACCTTAAAATGTCCGTTGCCATAGGAACTTAATTGGACTCTGCAGCGTATACAATTTACGATTAATTGTACTCCTCTCGTCCAATCAGAATCGAGTAATTTTGTACAGTATATTATTAGACCTAAAACATCGAGTTTATATTCGAAATGTTCGTGACACTTGCGTTGTATAGCGTCGACAGAACAATCTAGACATGGTTTACAATTTTCAACTTAACTTAATATTCTAAATGCATATAATTATATAGTTATGAACACAAGAATGGTTGATCTATCAAATGCTTGGTCAATCGAACGTTTGATCAATCGAAGGTTTGATCATTTGAGTTCTTGAACATGGAAAAATCTCAGCCTGCTATGCGGTATATACCAAAATATAGATATTTGTACTTTAAAGAATGATCAATCGAATGTTTGAGCATTGGAACGTTTCATCACAAATGTCATCCTCGGGATCCCAGGGGGTAATCTTCTGTCACTCGTTTCTCGCTCCCAGAATAAATATTTATTCAAGTTGCTTCTCTAAGCTAGGAACACTGAATACTAACAAAGTCTCCAAATTATTTACTTTGCTCGAACACTTGTTATAACTATAACGTGTGGCTTAGCACGGCTGTACGCGAACGTGCTGAAGAGAAGCTGCGCTGTATGATGTTTGAACTTCATGACGTAACGGGTCAGTATGCAGTGATTGAACCAATCAGAACACCCAGGCTACACCTATAAGTGTATTGAGGCTCAAAGGCGCAACAGTTGTTGTACTGTTCGTTGCAAAGTGCAAGTGTCACTTGTAACATTGCCATATTAAGGTAAGAATATATAAAGATAAATATATTTCAATGAATTTCTAATCAAACATAGTAGGTGATCTTGTTACAGTGATTTTATGTATATATGTACGTTATTGTAGTTTTAAAGTCATGCAGTTGAGCTCCATTTCTGTTCTGTAAATGCGGAACATGCATCTCGCTAAGAATTAATATATCCCAAACATGTAGTTTATCTCGAAAACACTGCAATTTCATTGTCAGTAGGTAAAAATTGTACGATGCTTTCAAGAACGTATACTGACAAGGCTTCTCCAACAATCGGCTTCAGTTAAACAAGTAAGGAGCTTCGTAATAAGCTGACAAAATTATCAAAAAGTGAATTGCTGCGAACTGTTTAAATAATATTCCAGAGGCAGGCCCAAACTTTGATATTCAAGACATTCAAGCGTGGCTTAAATTTTGAGTCCAGTCGGACTCAATTCAAGCGAAACTTTTTTAGTATTCGATTTCATTCGATTACCAAACGAATCGAATTTGATTCGATTCGATTGCGTTCGATTACCGAATCGTTCGATTGGTTACGTCGGGTCATACAGACGTACCAGTAATTAATAAGTGTAGAATAGTATAAGATCTCAGAATTTCAAAGGATATTTGAGTTGAATAAATAGGTAATAAATATATGTTTGTTTTTAGGTAATAATAACATGTTATTAGCTAGTCTGAGAAAACAGACAATATTTCGTTCCTCTGCTTAATTCCTTGGGGAAGAGGAGCGAAAGAATGTCTGTTTTCTAAGGCTAGTAGTTCACGTGTACTTCCATATACTGACAGCCCCTTAGTTAAATTACTAGTATGATAGTCACATAACAACAAGTAATACAGAAAACTGAATTGTTTCTACGGATATTAAAATAAAAACAGCTCTATGTCCACTTGTCACGCAATATAAAAATAGTAAGATATAAACAGTGACAGAATTGAAGAGTTATTTTTAGAATTTCACTTGACATTGACGTCATAGCAACTCATGGCATTGATAAGAGACGGATATTTGATGGGGAGGAAAGGCAATTCTATGTCTAAGAACTAGTTATTTCAAATTGAAAGTGAGATGCTGCGAAGTTGGCTTCAGGTTAGTTTTAATGGAAACAATTATATGGCATTCTCTTTTTTTGATTACACGATAGTTTTTAAAATTTAATTGGGTTATGGAAAAAAAAATTAAATTAAAAAAAATTAAATTAAAAAAAAAAATTAAAGAAAAATTTAAAAAGAAATAAAGAAATAAAAAATTAGTCTTGTTGTACATCTTTAACTGCCAGAGTCGGTTTTATTATATGCACTAAGAAAACAGCTCTATATATCCACTTGTCACGCAATATAAAAATAGTAAAATAACAGTGACACAAGAAAAATCTAGAATTCCACTAGACATTGACGCCATAGCAACTCATGGCATTGATAAGAGACGAATATTTGATATTTGATGGGGAGGAAAGGCAATTCTATGTCTAAGAATTATAGGCACTAAGAAAACAGCTCTATATCCACTTGTCACGCAATATAATCAAAAGGCCCCATTGGCCAACTCGTGGTTGGTTGGAACATTTTGGAAGCGCTTAGAGTTCAGTAGCACCTACAATGTTGATTATGTAGGCTATATTTAAAAAATCTCAGAATTTCATTTCAGAAAATAATGAAAATAATGAATTTTAGCATATTGAAGAGACAAGGCATTGATTTTAAACAACTAAAACTTTATTTATAATAGATTTGAAATTGGTGTTATTCTTGAGATTCTATAATAAACGTAAGAAATTCCAATAACAATAGACGAAATTGGACAATATTATAGTTAGGCGCCGACCATTTAACTTTTGAGGGGGGGGGGGGGGGGGTGGATTTTGAAAATAAATTTCCTGATTAGGGTAGGGTAGGTCTGATTCGGTGACGTCATTACACATTCGGCCAAAGTAGGGTAGGGGGAGGGGTGGTCTTATTAGTAAACGTCATTACACAGGAAACCCAAATGTGAGAGAGGTTGTTTGAAAGATGATGTAATGTATATTCCGATGTACGCTCCGCTATGCAACATGGTTTGCGGGCTCAAAAGTGTCCACAATGTCGTTTCAGTTCTAGTGACTGAGTGAGTGACTTCGAGTCCCACAGCAATAACTCGTAGTTTCCATAGAAACCACGAGTTAAAAATAGTAAGATAACAGTGACAAGAAGAACAATCTAGAATTTCACTTGACATTGACGTTATAGTATCTCATGGCATTGATAAGCAGATAAGAGACGGACCATTTTTGATAGGGAGGGAAAGCATGCAATCCTTAGGGACAGACCATTAGATTTTTAAGGGGGGGGGGATATTTTGTGTGCAGGAATATGTTTTTGTCCTTCGTGGTTGTGCAGGAATTTGTTTTCAACTTGCACGAATAATTTTTTAGTCACTGTTGTTGTGCAGGGTCTTTTTTTGTAACCGCTGTGCTCGAATTTGTTTTTGGGTTTTTGCCCAGCCCCAAGTGTTTCTTGGCCAGTGAATTAAGTAGGTGATGTGCACGAACGCCATTTTCTAGAACAAAGCATGATGGGTAACTGAGCATTTCCACTTTTTTATGGCAACTAAATAATAATACAGTTTTATCTGTTTTATTTTAATTGGCATAAAAAATGCTCAGTTTCCCATCATGCTTTGTTTTAGAAAATCGAGCACAGAGCCTATTCGGGAGAAGGCTAACTACTTGGTGTAGGCAGACACATAATGGTTCTTATAAAAGGTAGAAAAATATATATAGAATCACACACTCACTTTACAAACTCTGTGTGCGTATAGCAAACATCGGTGGTAAATTGCTGTCATTACAACAGATGACAAATATTTCTTAACCCTATATTGTGATTGCCTACACCAAGTAGTTACCGACCGTGTACACCGCCATTACATAAATCATTGTCTTCACCAGCACCATCATAAGGGTAGCCAAGGGGGTTCGTCATCACCAGCACCATCATGAGGGTAGCCAAGGGGGTTCGTCATCACCAGCACCATCATGAGGGTAGCCAAGGGGGGTTCGTCATCACCAGCATCATCATGAGGGTAGTCAAGGGGGGTTCGTCATCACCAGCACCATCATGAGGGTAGCCAAGGGGGGTTCGTCATCACCAGCACCATCATGAGGGTAGCCAAGGGGGTTCGTCATCACCAGCACCACCATGAGGGTAGCCAAGGGGGGTTCGTCATCACCAGCACCATCATGAGGGTAGCCAAGGGGGGTTCGTCATCACCAGCACCATCATGAGGGTAGCCAAGGGGGTTCGTCATCACCAGTACCATCATGAGGGTAGCCAAGGGGGGTTCGTCATCACCAGCACCATCATGAGGGTAGCCAAGGGGGGTTCGTCATCACCAGCACCATCATGAGGGTAGCCAAGGGGGGTTCGTCATCACCAGCACCATCATGAGGGTAGCCAAGGGGGTTCGTCATCACCAGCACCATCATGAGGGTAGCCAAGGGGGGTTCGTCATCACCAGCACCATCATGAGGGTAGCCAAGGGGGGTTCGTCATCACGTTTCATGAATCGATATTTATGAAATTCATGCATCATGTAAAAATTTAAGTCACGATCAAGATAGTATTCACTAACAACTAAATCGTTCGTTATTTTCACGAATCACGCACATATTTTAGCCTAAATCACGCGTCACGCGTTACCCCTTGGCCACCCTCCATCATCATCACCAATATCAAATACTAAATTGTTCGATTTGTCTTCAGTGTCACGATGGCCTTTCTTCAGTTGTTTGCTATCATCAGTGTGATGGTCGTGCAAGTTCCAGCAGCACCGGTACCTTCTGAGTACACATGGTTCGATCTTACTTACCAAATGGCTGAAAACGAAACCATCTACTGGCCTGGACAAAAACCTTTCGAACACAAACTAACGATGCGTGGCGCGTATGGAAAACATAAGGTATATGCAGTGGCCTATGAATATGCAGCAGGAGAGCATGGTGGCACCTATATGGATGCACCAATGCACTTCTTCAAAGATGGCATGGGAATCGAGAAGATCCCGGTGTATAATATGTATGGAGAAGGAATTATGGTGAATATCTCTGAAAAGGCGGAAAAGAACCCCAATGCCGAGCTTGAAGTCAAAGATTTAGAGGAATGGGAGAAGAAAAACGGACGCATTCCCGACAATCCTATCGTGTTCATGTACTCGGGAAGAGGAAATGCCTGGCCTGACAAATTCAAGTATTTCGGGACAAACACTCCAGACAATATATCTACTTTCAATTTTCCAGGTAATTCCCAAACTCATTTATAATTAAATACAAAGTTTAGTTATTTAATGATTCATGACATTTTCTAGCATCGCTAGCTGCACTATTTGACAAAAGACGCATTTACGCAGGGATAGCCTCAATTCAGAGTAAATTTAAATGTGTTTTTTTTTTTTATAAAATCAAACAAATGTTTGTAGGTTGGATTTCATAATAGTAGTTGTTGGTCCTCAAAGCTTAGGAGAAAGTTATTAAAAGATGAAAAGGTTGAGGAATAACAACTATTATTATGTGTTATTATTGTTAAGCGATAACATGGGTGGCATGGTTGCCTAGCGAGCGCTGGCCTCTCACCGCTGTGGTCCAGGTTCGAGTCCCGGCTCGGGCATGGGTTATATGTGAGTTGAGTTTGTTTGATGTGTTCTTCTCTCCTATGCCACGAGGGTTTTTCCTCCCTCAGCAAAAATGAACATGTGAGCCGAGTTGTGTGCAATATATTAAAAACGTAGAGGTAGTGAGTGTGAGTGAGTCTCCCCGATTAGTAGGGCGCACTGCGTCCAGCTAGAAGAGACGTTAAAAAAGTTATTATTATTATTATTATTATTATTATTATTATTATTATTATTAACATTTTTTCGAGTTTGCTTGGAATTTGAAAATATTTTAAGACAAAATGCGAATGCGCCTTTTGTCAAATAGTATACATCGGCGATAGATACCGTGAAACTGGAGTATTTGGAAAGCTAGACAGAAACACATAGCTTTTCTCTTTTTCGCATTAATATTGTTTAATTTTCCATGAAGCATGAGTGTTTAGAATATCCTCTCTATGGAATGACTCTGGCGCCTCGGAAATAGTCCTTACTTTGCTGTTTATTATTTTTCTCTTTCAGCATTACATGCCGACGCAGCAAAATGGCTTATCGAAAAAAGAAAAATGAAACTCTTTGGCTTGGACAGCCCTTCATTTGATATACCAGAAAACGAAGGATATCCTACTCATTTAGCATTGTTGGGAGCTAAAGTTCCTGGAATTGAGAATGTTGCCAACCTGCACACTCTTCCTGCAAGAGGGTTTGAAGTGTTTGCATTTCCCATGAAGATCAAAGATGGCACCGGTGCACCTGTACGTGTGTTTGCAAGGCTAACGCCCAAAAAGGAAGTCAATGCAGCCAAGCATGTTCACATGTCGATTTATCTTGTCGCCATGGTGATGGCTTTTGTTTTCTTGTTCTAAGTATAAACAAAAAGCTCGTCAACGATAAGTTAAACTACACTAAAAAAGATAAACTCTGTTGTAGCAACAATACCGTCAAACACATGATGTAAACAAGTACACAACTAAACAAGTAAACAGGTAAACAAGTAAACACCAGCAGTCTTATCCAGCCCGCCATATATATTGCTTCAAATGAAGTCCAAAGTTTCAAGTGGGACATTTTATTATCAGTGTCGTCTTAGTGCAAAAGACGGGTGGTTGAAGCATGAGCGATAGGATACATGAAGTTCGTGAACGAAGACATTATTTGCTTCAAAACTAATATAGAACATATAAAAAGTATGAATAAATGAACTACTTACCTGTTGTTTGACCCCGGGTGTTTGACTCTATTCCTTCGAAGTCCTTCGAGTTGTATTTTAAATATGGCGGCTACAATACTGATTTAATTTTATACAGGCCTAGTCTCTCACGGACTATAAGCTTATTACGTCATATATTCGCCCCTCGAAGCTATAGCTACACTGGGTAGGAAGTCTTAACTCGGCTTTCGTGCTATGCTGTAAGAACTTTGCTATGCAATCTTCCATATAAGGCAATGTGCCATGCAATGTTCTAGGGTGGGGTAAATTTAAAAATTTGTTCTGAGTTAATGTACGTTCTAGGGTAGGGTAAGGCACAAGTTTTCAATGACCGCGGAATCATAATATTTGCAAAATTCAGTTTATTGTAGCAAGAGCCACCGCCGAGAGCTATGCATCAAAATAGTTTATGGTTTTTACATTTATATTTTCTATATTATTTTACGACCAGACGACGCAATTATAACATGTCGAGTAGCTGTTGTTACTTTGAGAACTGCACATTTAATAGTGTCTTTTTTTAACAATTTTATAAAAAAAAGAAAAATACATGAGATGAAAAATATGTTTTTCCAGATAACGTACTCATAGTACAGAATGCAAGTTCGTGTTACGAAATAATTCAATAGAGTAAGAAATTCTTGTTTCTAATTATAAGACCTATCAGAAAAGAATGATATCTGAGGCATTAGAGTAGTTTCACATAAGCAGCTTCTTGTATGCTTATGTGTTTGTTCTATGCTAATGAGCTCGTTGACAACAAATATAACGTATGCACGTGCATACGTTGTTACAATGTAAACACAATTAACGTCTTTCTTTCTAAAGTTGACGGTTTTTTATATTGTAACAACGTATGCACGTGAATTCGTGCGACCTCATTAGAATATAAGAAACACATTAGAATTCAAGAAGCGGTTTATGTGAAACTACTGTATTGTTCATAGAAAACACTAAACAAAGCCTGGATGAACAATCAGTGCCTCTGCACTCTTGTTTAGTTTGTACAAAATTTGCATTCTGTACATTCGTAGCTAGATGATGACTATAGTTCATAACCAGAAAAACAAATATCATCATTAATCATGATTCACCTTCTCGTATTTCCCTTTACAACACATTTCTGTGCACATTTTGTAACAGCAAAAAAATAATTTTCCTATATACTAGCTTCACCCGAATGAATTTAAGCATTCTTTGAGAGCATTTTACCTATTCTTTTAGCATATTTGTTGTTAACAGAGCCGGGAACAGCAGCGGAATTATCACACAAAAACTTTAGTCCTCCCCTGTAAATATTACAACCCTCCCCCCTCAAGAAAGTAGTTTGCTGTCAATTTATGACCATTCGGGGATAAGAGAGTCGTAATTTTTGTCTTACAAGCATGGTACGAAAGCCTAAACAATAGCCTTTTGTTATAAGAGCTGTGTGATTGGATGTATCATGGCAACCTTGATGGAGGTTCCTACCCAGTGTAGATATAGTTTCGACGGGCGAATGTGTGACGTAATATGCTTAAAGTCCGTGAGAGACTAGGCCTGTATAAAATTAAATTTATTGAAGGCGCCATTTTTAAAATACAATTCGAGGACGATAAAAGGAATAAAGTCAAGCTACAGGTAAATAGTTCATTTACTCATACTTTAGTATATGTTCTATATTAGTTTTAAAGCAAATTATGTCTTCGTTCACGAACTTCATGTATCCTCTTTACCCTTTATGCAAGTGTAGCATCACGTGATCCGAAATGGGACAACAAACAAGGAAGGTTAAGAGGTCTATTTACATGGCAATCAAGACAAACAATAGAATTGCTCTCCATTGACAACTGAACACACATAAGCTATTGTGTAATACAGTATAACCCTGAAGATAGTCAGTATTAAGCTGAAAACGTTTGGAAATTGTAATGACTGTTTTTCTTCTGAAATTTGCACAAATATACACATATTAAAAAACTCATGAATAATTAAAATGGGCTCCTGATCTGATACAACACTAGTATTGTATATTCTTAATAAAGAATACTGTGAACCTTCGCAGGTACCTTAAAGTGCACCTAATGCCCTTCATGATATTTTGAAAATCTGTTGTACATGAGGTGTATAATAAGTGTACTTGAAATCTGAAAATGCAAATGAGGTGACGTCATTCCAGGCCTCATTAAATATACAAAAGTTCTCTGTAAATAATTATAGCAATTTTTAAAAGCTCAATATCTGTATTACTAATATTCACACTACCATTAACAGTTTTACTACTTTACAAAAACAAGCTTGCTGTCAGCTTTGAAACAAAACTTTGACAAATGCCTGGAATGACGTCACCTCATTTGCATTTTCAGATTTCAAATGTTCATATCTCAATAAGGAGAGGTCGACATCAAGAAATATTAAGTACACTTATTATACACCTCATGTACAATAGATTTGCAAAATATCATGAAGGGCATTAGGTGCACTTTAAGTTTCGTTAAACATTCACGGTGGGGCCAACCACCCCCCTCAATCGCTCATTCAATGGTGAGCAAAATGTACATGTTACCATATCTCTTCACTAAAAAATGATTTTCAGATCAAACTTGGGTTACTGTGAGATATTGTTAGTTGCAAAATTTTGACATACATTTTGCATAAAAAAAATCAATATTATGACGTCACAAGATGTATATTTATTTTCGCGTGGCGTTAATTACAGCGATATTCCAATACGATAACAATACATAAAAAATCCCATACGATAACAACCCGCTGGTTATCAAACGAACGTTCATCTATTTTGACCCAGGCTCGGTAGCTAAGCTTGTTTGCCTCTAAAGGCTAGGTACCTAAGCTAAATCGTCAAAGTAGATCAACGTTCGTTTGATAACATTTCAAATGTTTTGTCTATTTATTTGGGGTTTTGGACTTCGGACACACATGAGGTAATAAATCAGACATTACAAACTTTTATTGTGGTTTATTAATGAGTAATTTTCATTTGTTAGTAAATTATACAACGATCTATTTTGCCCTCGTAAATGTCATGTGTCCTATATATAGCTCTCAAGTATGTTAAGGCCTGGTTCTAGCCAGTGTTTTACGAAAAAACGTTTTTATTTGTCATTGCCACAAAATTCATCTGATTTTAATAAAAATTGGTCTATTGATAGATCTCGGGCTGTTGCTGTTCCTAAAGTTTTAATTTTGACTAAGGGGCGGTCACGTGACCAGTTAAGATGGATAAGGGATTTCGTTTTTCATTTGAAAATGCGGTCGCGAGTTTGAATAGGTAAAACAAACTTATACATTAAATGTACTTCTCACCAAAGTCTCCACCGAACTGTACTTGGAGAGTTTGGTTATCACTTACTGTTAGGGAGATATTTTGTAAAACAGGTCACGTGACCAATTTGTTTTGCATAAAATTCCCTTATATCTCCCTACCAGTAAGTGATAACCAAATTCTCCAAGTACAGTTCTGTAGAGACTTTGGTGAGAAGTACATTTCATGTATAAGTTTGTTTTACCTATTCAAACTCGCGACCGCATTTTCAAATTAAAAATAAAATCCTTTATCCATCTAAACTGGTCACGTGACCTCCCCTAAGTCAAAATTAAAACTTAAGAACAGCACCAGCCCGAGATCTATCAATAGACCAATTTTTTTAAAAATCAGATGAGTTTTGAGGCAATGACAAATAAAAACGTTTTTTCGTGAAACACTGGCTAGAACCAGGCTTTAACATACTTGAGCTCATGATTAGCGGCTAACCATTACATAACTCCGCCCACTAGTTGGTTGACAGCGTTCTAGTGCTCTTGGTGTATTTGATTGATTTTCGTTTCGCAAGAGTGATGCGCTTAGATGTGTTAATTTAAGAGTAAAGCTTCGCTTTACTGATGTTTAACCTTCATGACGTAGCGAGTGAGTATTGTAGTGATTGAACCAATCAGAACACCCGTAGGGCTGCACAGCAGCCAATCAAAGCTTATTATATTTTATCGTGCAGCACGAGCTACACCTAGCCTGCGTAGCTGGCCCTGGGGGTGGGGAGATGGATAAAAGGGGACGGAGGGGAGGGGGATGGGGAGAGGAAGGGAAGAAGGGAGGGCCTGCAGCGAAGGGAGGGCCTGCAGCGAAGATTTTCCATTACGCCCTCTTCCTAGCACTGTTTGTTGTCTGGTTTAGCTGTCATAATTGTCACCTCCATTACCACAGGGAGCCCGGCTTTGTGTCGCTTTTATATGAAATAAATTATACAATGAAATAAAATCTATTATAATCATGAGAGCCTTTGGGTCAGTCCTGTGCTGTATTTAATCCTTAGAGTTTCCGGTAATATCAGTATAGTGCATGTGTAGCCGTTGGTAACTTGAGAGCACTTTGAAATTCAAACCTAACGTATTAGTGTAACGCACACCCAATAAACACACAGAAATTTATATTGGGTGTGCGTTACTCTAATACGTACGCTAATGCGCTCTCAAGTTACCAACGGCACACACAGGTCAGTAACGCTAATCCATTACC
Source organism: Metridium senile (assembly GCA_949775045.1). Taxonomy (NCBI): domain Eukaryota; kingdom Metazoa; phylum Cnidaria; class Anthozoa; order Actiniaria; family Metridiidae; genus Metridium; species Metridium senile. The sequence goes on along the minus strand of OX459096.1, from coordinate 9,633,637 downwards.
GGAAACTCTAAGGATTAAATACAGCACAGGACTGACCCAAAGGCTCTCATGATTATAATAGATTTTATTTCATTGTATAATTTATTTCATATAAAAGCGACACAAAGCCGGGCTCCCTGTGCCATTACTAGTGTTTCCTAACATAAAAACTTCGTATTTCAAAATATATTACTATTATATGTGTGTCCCAAAATTTCACAATCAAAATTATCATTATAAACTTGTCTAATAAAGTTCCAAAGCTCAAAACTCAAAAGAAATAAGCGTGTTTCACAAACGGAAATCAAGTCTATTTTACATGACCTTCAAAGGTCAAGTAAACAATGCAGCATATCTTGCTTTATTCAGTCAGAAAGCGTATTCACCATACCCAATGTGAAATAAACCAAAAACATTTATCAGTTTTGAACTTCTGATGCCAAGGTCTCGCTTTTAGATATAAGATATGTTATAGATCGAAATTTCTTGATCTCACTTGCCTGAAATAGCCGTTTGTAATTAGAGCTACTCGTTACAGCTCAAGCTACCGTTGGTCTGATCAATATTGACATGTCACCTGGTCGCTCTCGACCAATGGGAATTTCGCGATCCCCCTCCCCTCCCCTCCCCTCCCCTCCGCTCCTTTCTCCCTAGGGCCGAGCTACGCAGGCTAGCTACACCTAGCTATTCTACACCTATAAGTGCATTGAGGCTCAACGACGCAACAGTTGTTGGATGTTCGGTGCAAAGTGCATTTAAAAACTTCCACTGAGTAATATTAAGGTAAGAATGTATAAAGATAAAGGTATTTCAATTACTTTCAAATCAAGTAGGTGATGTTGTCGCAGTGATTTTATGTATATAATGTACGTTATTGTAGTTTTTAAAAGCCATTTGAGCTCCATTTCTGTTCGGTAAATGAACATGAAGCTCGCTAAGAATTTAACATTAGTAAAACAGAGTAGAACATGTAGTTTACACTCGAAAACACTGCAATTTAAATGAAGTAGGTTAACTTTTGTGCGATGGTTTCAAAACCGTTTAAACAAGGTTTCTTATTGCATTGCATTGCACACGCAAAGTGCTTCGTAACTAGAACAAAATATTCAAGCACAGAGGTTTGGTCATCGTAAGTTTGTAGACTGACACTGGCTATCATCCAAATATTGTGAGTTAACCTTTACAGTCAAACGACCTCATGAGTTCATATCTCGGTTATAAAAAATTGAATTGTTTATTGAACTTTGATTTCTCATTTAATTTGTTTTGAAATTTGCATATATATCGAATTTTGTTTAATAGGCGGCCTCATATGAAAACACTATTACTTTCAATAGATCTTTTTGAACAGCAGAAACTTTATAAACCTATAGTTTACTTACATAAATATTGTTATAAATACATTTAAATTATTAGTTATTGACCTTAGGTGGCGATTTCGTGACCATTAACGGTTGAAGTCTGGATTTTGAAATTTTTAAAATTTATGCAAACTTCAAAACGAGTGTAAATTCAAATTTGCAGAAATATTTCGGATCATCTAACATTGGTAGGAATGCATTGATCAGCTGGTTTGACTGTAAAATTAAAACTATCCAATGTTGCCAATATTGAACTGTTCTAGCTAATTGTCTTGCAAATATTGCATAGACAACAATACAATTCATGTGTGCAAATAAGTAAGTTATAAAATATAAAAGCAATTACCATAACCGTGACGAGTGACTTAAACATCGATAGACATATATAATTCATCCTTAATTACTCCTCTGGTTACCAGAGGAGTAAACTAGTATAGGCTGCGTCGGTGTAAAAACGCCGTAAAAAAATGTTGACTTAACCCTTACAGACGCCGTTTCGAGCTTTAGCAAATTTCATGATATTCCTATATTCATCCTAATTTACATACGATCTAGACTAGATATCTTTGAATAATCTGATTGTATACTAACTGTCAAGCATGTAACTGATAAAAATAGTAAGATGACATAGCAGGCCCGTAGCAGAGTAAAGATTTTTTTATTCCACTGCCAAACGTCCTAAGTTTTCCATTGATTCTTCCTGTACCGCAGCGAAAATTATCTTCCTCCACCCAACAAACACAACTACAAGCTGCTCTTTACCTGAAATATCCGCTGTTTCATCGGCCATTATGGTACAAAGCATCGCATTTTGGATGCTTTTTGATATTTGACAGGCTTTTCCATTTGGAATTTTTGGAATCTTGTCAAAAATCGGGGGGGGGGGGGGGGATTTGGGGCGAGGCTAGCCCCTCCCCCCGCTACGGTCCTGAAAATAGTGTTAGAAGGGAAAAAAGAACAATCTAGAATTCCACTTGACATTCACATTCACGCCATTGCATTTTCTCATGATATTGATACCGTTGTTTGCATCTACCCATTAACTGTCGAGACAATAAAATGGTTTGTCTCGCAGTCAAACTTCAATGTTTGGCGCCCCAAAATTCGGAAGTTTGCACACTATCGTGAAAAAAATGGATTTGTAAAATATGTACTGTCACTTGCATCTACCCATTAACAGATGCGACAAAAATATTATATGCGAAATTTAGCCCGACAAATATATATTGAATTTATTTAGAGAATCGCATTGGGAGAGTGTGAATTTTGGCGCCAAACTTTGGAAGTCTACCTCTAGACAAAACATGGGGGTTTTTTCGCGACTGTAAACGACGGACCTTTTCATATATTCTGCTCAATATTTTCTTCGCCCTCAAATGTTGCATGATGTTGGTATATTGTTCTGTAAGCTCGATCAAAAGTACCCTGCGATCAGAAATTTCTTCTCAAGAGAAAGGAACCTCTGCTCGCAGGGTAGCTCAAAAGCTTTTTGGCCGTTCTTTAAAGAGCGGGAGTTTGCTTCGATATTTTTTAGTCAAATACCACCAAACAAACAATAACATTCAAAACCACATCAACCTCGTTCAAAAGAGCCTGGGAACGAGGTTAAAACCAGATAACTTCGCATCTAAATGCTCGATACCAGCATTACTGCGGTTTTCGACTTTCTGCTAACTCAGACATTTCAACGGCTTGATGTGAAACACGTTTTTAGCTGCCGTCAGTCAAAACTAATTAGTCGGTACCTTTTGAATCCTTGATTGACGGCAGCGAAATACGTATTTTACAACAAGCCGTTGGAATGTCTGAGTTCGCAGAAAGTCGAAAACTGCATGCAGTAATTATTGTGAACATACATTTCATAATTTGTATTCTATGTTCACTCATTATACAGTTACTTTACGTGTCCACTGACTTGAATCTAGTGTTTCTTTGCCAGTGAAGCGAGTATTAAAGTGATGTGCACGAACGCCATTTTATAGAACAAAGCATGATGGGAAATTGAGTACTTCCACTTTTTTATGGCCGCTCAACTAAATAATAATAGTTTTTCTGTTTTCTTTTCAAAAGTGCAACTATATATATATCCTTTTCTTTAGCTATGGATAAATAAAACGTAAAAAAGTTAAGTTGGGATTTTTTTTAATGGGCTCAGTTTCCCATCATGCTTTGTTCTAGAAAATGGCACTCGATCACATTGTCTATTAGGAAGAGGTTCTCCCTTGGTCCACAACCAACACTAACATTATATCAATCATTGTCTTCACCAGCACCATCACCAACATCAATATCAAATAATTGTTGGATTTGTAGTCAGTGTTACGATGGCCTTTCTTCAGTTGTTTGCCATTATCAGTGTGATGGTCGTGCAAGTTCCAGCAGCACCTCCCAAATGGATCGATCTCACTTACCAAATGGCTGAAAACGAAACCATCTATTGGCCTGGACAAAAACCTTACGAGCACGACCTAGTGTTCGAGGGAGTGTTGGGAGACAAGAAGGTATTTGTGAAGTACTACAAATATGCAGCAGGGGAGCATGGCGGCACCCATATGGATGCACCAAACCACTTCATCGAAAATGGCATCGCAATAGAGCAGATCCCGATCGATAATTTGTTTGGAGAAGGAATTATGGTGAATATCTCTGAAAAGGCGGAAAAGAACCCCAATGCCGAGCTTGAAGTTAAAGATTTAGAGGAATGGGAGAAGAAAAACGGACGCATTCCCGACAAGCCTGTTGTGTTCTTGTACTCGGGAAGAGGAAATGCCTGGCCTGACAAAGTCAAGTATTTCGGGACAAACACTCCAGACAATTCATCTACCTTTAATTTTCCAGGTAATTCTCAAACCATTGTTATCAGGGGCGGATCCAGAAATTTGTCAAAAGCTATAAGGTGTTACGAGCTGTCCTGTCCATAAATAAATAGGGGTAATTGCGGCGCTAGGAGAGTGTCCGGTGCCTGAAAGATCCCCCTAGATCCGCTCCTGGTTATTAGAACAAAAAAAATCGTTGGCAACTTAGCATCACAGTAGCACCAACACGTGTAAGCACTACGCTCACCTATTACTATCTCTTTTAGGGTTACATGTCGACGCAGTAAAATGGCTTATTGATAACAGGAACATTAAACTCTTTGGCTTGGACACCCCTTCATTTGATATACCAAAAAACCAAGGATACCCTACTCATAAAGCCTTATTGGGAGCTAAAGTTCCTGGAATTGAGAATGCAGCCAACCTGCACAAACTTCCTGTCAGAGGGTTTGAGGTGTTTGCATTTCCCATGAAGATCAAAGATGGCACCGGTGCACCTGTACGTGTGTTTGCAAGGCTAACGCCCAAAAAGGAAGTCAATGCAGCCACGCATGCTCACATGTCGATTTATCTTGTCGCCATGGTGATGGCTTTGGTTTTCATGTTCTAAGTTGAACAAAAAGCTCGTCAACGAGAAGTTAAACTACACTGAACATGACTTTAACTTAAGATAAACTCTTTTTTTTTTTTTGCAATAACACCACCAAACAGATGTATGAGCAAAAATCTCGTCAACGATAAGTTAAATTAACACAGTTACAGTGCGACTACTCGAACCAAGGCCACCCAAACAAATTTTTCACAAATCATCCAATCACGTCCAAGTATCTAAACAATAGAATTACGGGAAATTTATGATTCAGAAAATTTTACTGTGGAAATACAATATCAAAGTGTCGACAAAAAACACCAGAATTATCTTGTATAGGGATTGAATGATTTGTGAAAAATTTGTTTGGGTGGCCTTGGTTCGAGTAGTTGCACTATAATGCATTAACATGTAACAATCCTTTAACCATGCTTAATTATATAATAAACACTTTGTCAAATCATTTTCTAGCGCTTGTCGTACAATATGGTCACCACCTTGCTCCCTGGCGAGGGTGCACGCTTTATATCATACAGAATTTGCCGTCAGTGGTCTAAACCTCAGGCACTAAGAAATGAAAAAAATACTCAACTTGGTAAAGGCAAATCAGACATATTTAAAAGTAGATCAAACGAAGAAAGAGAAATTATATATACACCTAGTTTGGACTAAAACGATAGTTACCCTATCAGCGGCACATACTCGTATAGCAAATGTATGGGAGGACCTCTCCAATGAGACAGACAGAACACAAACAAACAACGAACAAACAAACAACAAAACAGAAAGAAGGATGGTTGTAAGACCGTCAGACAAACAACAAGATTTTAGACACACAAACACAAAATGAACAAACAAACAAACAAACAACAAAAAGACAGGCAAACAAACAAACAACAAGACAGAAAGAAGGATAGTTGTAAGACCGTCAGACAAACAACAAGATTTCAGACACACAAACAAACACAAAATGAACAGACAAACAAACAAAAAGACAGGCAAACAAATTATGAAAAACCCCACAAACAAAAAAATGACAGACAGACAGACACAAACAAACAAACGAAACATGAACAAACACACAAACAACAAAATGACATACAGACACACAAACAAACGAAACATGAACAAACACACAAACCACAAGACGCCACACAGACCGACAAACAAACAAACAAATGAACGAACGAACACACAGCAAAAACAAAGACAGACAGACAAGGTCTTATCGTCGTTATTAATCAACAATCATTAGCTATTATTTAATACTCATTACTCTGTTGCATAATATGATAATCTAGTTCATTAATTCAACAATCAATTGTTCTCCTACTAATGTTCGTATATAAAATAAAAATATCTGGTTCGATATGTACACATTTCTTACTACTGTTTATTTTAGAAGTGAGAACCGGTCCTTTGTCGGAGAAACATGAAATTGTTCTACACCGCTTCTAAAACTCATGAATAATTAATGAAGAGAAAACAAAGACAAAATCACTAGCATGAAGGAGTTTGAAATCTGATGAAACACTTGCATAAAATTAAGCCAACATCGCTTTGAATTTCTCCAATAATTCTCCAATAATTTGAGAAGTAATATCCAACACTCGAAAGAGTGATTCATCAGGTTTTCAAACACCTCAAAATGGGTCCAAAAAAACTCGGCTGCGCCTCGTTTTTTCAACCCATTTTTTGGTGTTTGAAAACCTGATGAAACACTCTTTCTCGTGTTTGATATATTACATAAACGGCTATGGTTAGCCTACTGAACAGCCTTGCGCTTAATCTGGGCTCCCTGTGGTATAGCACGGGGATTGGGGAGGGTTTCGCAGAATGTAAACCTTTCTCACGAAGCAGCTAATCAAATACAAGTGCCCGGCATGCATCACTTTGACTTTTACTGCAGTTTTCGTGTTTCTGCGAACTCAGGCGTTCCAATGGCTAGTTGTGAAATACGCATTTGTCTGCTGTCTCTTACACTTTTATGTGTTTGATTGACGGTAGCCAAAAACGTATTTCGCAACCTACCATTGGAATGTTTGAGTTCGCAGAAAGTCGAAAACCGCAGTCAAAAGCACCATACATTTAAAGTCACTGTTTTCAATGTGCCAGAGCGAGTCCTGTTAGTATTCGCATAACATTAGCTGCTCTATGAGATGAGTCTATTACTCACATAACAGAGCAAATCGATACATTTACAGTTATTCAGTTGTATGAGCACTGACACCGGGATGGCCAGTCAAAGAATGAGAGCAGCGTTTACTCAAATAACAGAGAAACTGTGAATGCATGGTCAGAAGCTACTACTCATTAACCGTTTTCCTGCTGTAATAGGCAGCTTGCATGAGGTCACGTGGCCTTATATCCTTTAACTATAGCACCTCTGCAAAAATGAGCCATTTCTGGGGCTCATCTTTACAGAAATGCTTGACTGAAGGGAGATAGGATCACGTGATTTGAACTAATCGATGCGTCGACTTCTTTTCTATTAATGCGTTTCATATTCTTAGTATTCTAAGGGTCATTGAATAACAGATTCTCTACTATTTCTACATATTAACACTATAATCGACAGGGTGGAACTTAACGTTCTTCACTGATAGACATTGACCGTCGTACTTTCATATCAACCTCGACCAGCTCTGAATCCTGCAGAAAAAAAAAAAACACTGTAGTTAAAGAATTTGATAGTTTTCATAGAATCATGCAGACAAAATGAAAAAAAAAAAATAAAAACACTAGTGAAGTAATTTGTACTATCGGATAGTTTTCACAATTATTTGCCCAAGGTTAGGTGAATAACGACAAACGATACCCGAGACAAAGTCGAGGTTATTATTCACCAATATTTACCGAGCCTGAGGAGAATAATTGGTTTAATATAAAAAAACGTGATAATTTCAACAAAAATAAGAACACGCAGCCTTTTTTGAAGAAAAACTATGTATTTCTTATTTGTAATAAAGCGCGAAACGCTGCAATATAATAATCGGCCTAATATATGATTTTCACTTACCAGGCCCTCGCAGACACTCATTGCTCGGCCCCGTATCCCCAACGGTAGGTTTTGGTTGTATCTTGATGATGGTAGAAGTGGGCTGGGACTAGCGAAAATGTCACCTTTGGGCGTTACACTGAAAGAAAAATAGGGATGGTCTCAATGATATATAATGTTATGTGGTGTTTATATAGCGCGTTTCACATGGATGCTTTTGTATTTATATGATGGCAAATTAAACGTGGTTAAATAAAATATTTAAGCGAACTTAAACTAAGACATTAGTACGTATCGTCCAATTCCCCTTTCGAGATTAATCGACACGCCTTCAACGTCATCCAATGGCAGTTCTATATCAACAGCTTGAGCACATGCTATTTTAATACACAAGCTAGCCACACTACGATTGGTCCGCGTACTAAACTATCATGCTCAGTCTAACATGCTCAAATGACACAACACTAGCTTCGCATTATTATGCTTTATGCTACACGCTTAGCACACGCTCTCGCTAGCTTCAAGAAACTTTGTTCCCTCCCACCCACTCCTTCATCTGGTGCAGGTAAGTACTCCACTGACAGGCGTCAGTGTGACAGGTGCTTGGTTGGTGATGACAGGGTTGCCATGGTTACCGATACCATTCCAACCAACGCAAAATTGTCAACCAAGCACCGCTAACGCCAAGCTCATCTAATGTTGATGAGTTTAATTGGTCATATAGATTATGATGATGATGATATTCTAATAATAATTGCAATCATCACCATCATTGTTTGTGATGATCATTGTGATGATGATGATAATGATGATGACTGCATGTGATGATGATGTTGATGATGATGACCATTGTGATAAAGATTGTACTGGATCACGATAATGATTACTGTGATGATGACGATAATGAATATGATGATGATTATAATGATGATAATAGTGATGATGATGATGATGATGATGATGATAACGATGATAATGGTGGGGTTGGTGATGATACAATGACAATCGATATTCCTCATACAAACTTACTTAGAGGACGATCGTCTTAACAATCCATTCTTTCTTGGTGTTTTATTCATTGATAAAGCTCGGCTTACTTTCCTTGTCGTCCTCTTTGCAACCCTGGTTCAGAAAAGAAAAATACATTTTTATTATGAAAACAACTTCAGGAAAACGAGTAAAGCGAAGAAGGAGAAGGAGAAAGAAATGGTTGATGGGAAATGGGAAAAATCGTTTCCAAGAATAATAAAAACGGCGAGAAAAGAAAAACAAATAGTCAGAAAGCTAGCGCAAAGCAGAAAAAGGACAAGTATTTCAAGCTGAAAATTTGCACATTAATTTAATTCGAAATTCCCTTGAAAGTGCGAAACTGGAGAATTGGGAGAGTATCTAATTAAAACAATACCCTGGAGGCCAGAGGTTTGATTATTTTCACGATCCAGGGTGATAAAAAACAAGATAATAGAATAGACGTTATCAATACCTCAATGCTTTACCCAGTGTACCAGTAGAAATATCACTTTTGCTGATCATTAGTTCTTCAGGGTCAACAGTCGTAACAAAGTTGTCCTGGAAAAAAAATAAAATAAAATATCAATGATGAATTTAAAGTTCAGTTTGGAAACCGCCTGTAAGGACGGCTGTTCAAATCTTGTTTAGTAAAGTTATGCCTGTCCATACGGTGCCTGAGAAGCATGAAACTAACCACGACACTATAGAGCAGATTTCGTATGACTATGAAAAGCTCATGGCGCGAACGCGGTCAAGGCACGACAAGGCAATCGAAATTATTGAAAACATCACGGTCGCGACAAGGCACACACACGGCACGGAACTTTTCACATGGTAAGGATGAGAATGCATGATGATAATGATGACGGTGGTAATGACGGTGATGACAATGGTGAGGATGGTGATGATTGCGATGGTGGTGATGATGATGTTAATTTTTTTTTAAATATTTTTTTAATTTACAAGATTCGCCACTAGGCAGGGAATATCACAGAGAATATCTCCAGTAACGGGTTCCCAAATTCCAGTGTACGTATGAGAGTGAGGCAGTCACTGAGGGTGGTCACGGCCAGAGATTTGGTAACATAGTCAGAGTGTAGGCAGACGGGACCTCCGGCTTTACGTCCTTATCCGAGAAGACGAGGCACTGAGAGAGTAAAGTATCTTGCCCAAGGACACAACGTAATCGCCCGGGCCAGGAATCGAACCCAGACCATTAGGCCCGGAGTCCGACACGCTGACCGCTAGGCCACCACGCCTCTCATTTCTTATAGCGATAATGATTGTAATAATGATGAAACTGATGCTCTCATTTCTTATAGCGATAATTCCAAAGAAATTAAAAGCCACTAATGCTTTATCTGCACACTCACCGTGTCAGCGGTACATGCTGTGTTTCCCAGGCTCATAGTGAGTTTATGCAGCCACTCCTCCTTTGTGATGTCGCCACTAAGTAATCTAAACATCAATAGCTTTTCTTTCATATCATTGGAAGGCCGGTAGATGATTCCAAACAGATTCTGACAATCTAGAAACGCATTGAATAAAACATGATCACGATTTTGGTACTGAACGTGCATCAGGTCGTTTGTACAGCAATACTCATGACACCACTGCTAGTTTTGAAGTGCTTTCTTTGCTACCACAACACACAGCAATAGTTTGTATGTAGAGGCAGTGAGAGTGGGTCTGCACGAGTCTCCCCAATTAGTGGGACACTTTTGTCTGGCTATAAGATTGATTAATTATTTATGTATTTATTTTTATACCAGCAGTGAAACATGGTTGTTGCAATTACTATAAAAAGAAGACTGGAGAGCAGAGTGGCGCAAAACTCTACCGTCATTTATGAAGTTTCTATAAAGTATCGATATTATTAGAGGAAAAGTTCAAGAATCTGGAAAATATTCATTTAATCATTAATTTATAAACGCGATACAAATTACTTTATAACTAGTTTCTATATGTTACAGCACAAAACACTTCAACAAACTTTCTACCCCGTTGCACGCAAGATGTTATGAGTTTGAGTAATGTGCCTTTTTCGTCATCGATTCCGACATTTTAATTTTGAACTATAACTATCCACTGTACCTTCGTTATTTCTGATATTAACGACCCGTCTCACATGTGACAAGGGGATAAACTCCACGTGTTTGTACGCCTTCTGCGGCGTTCGTACAGCAGCAGGACTTTTCATTGGACGATTCATTTTAAGAGCACGACGTTTAGTCATCTAGGTTAAAATAAAACAGATGAATGAGAAAATGAATGAGAAAATAAATGGATGAATAAATACATCTGGGATAAACTACATAAATTGATGGATTTATTAAATATGGATAGATGAAAAAATAAATGAATGAAACAAAGAGATAATATGCAAATGAGTGAACGAATAAAGGAGTTTATGGATGAAAAAATGAATAAACAATGACTGAACGAACGAATGAATAAATAAATGGATATATAAATGACTGAGTGACAGACTAAATAAATAAATAAATTCATAAATTAATGGATGAATGAATGGATGAATGAATAAATGAGTAAATGAATGGATGGATGAATAAATGAATGGATGAATGGATGAATAAGTACATGACATACCTCAAGACTGTCATTAAACATAAATATCGTGACTGGCTCCCCTTTACCACACAAGCCGTCTCCTAACTCAAACGTGTCGGCTTTTGTGACGTAGCTACGATGTGATGATAGGATGTACGCCTACAAATGAAGATGAAAAATACGTTTAGACAAAAAAAAAAGAATGAATGGGAAAATAGCAAAAGAAGGAACCTTGAAAAACAAAAATGAGAAATATGAATAAGATTTAAAAAGAGGAAGAATCAAAAGAGTAAAAACCAGGCAAGGACGACAGAAAGCAAGCAGGAACGACAGAAGGAACACAGAATAGACAGGAATAAAAAGTGAAAGAATAGAAGGATGAAAATTAACTATACATACAGGGCATCCATCGACATCTCGTAGTATTTCAAACATCTGAACCTGGCCGTCCGTTTTACGCTTATCCTCATTGATGTGCCTACAAGATACAATAGGAAACGTGTAGCAACTCAAAGTCATTAAGGTGACTGGCTACTTTTGGAAATAATGTTAAACTTTTCTTTAAACTACGATTTATTAATGTGAAATTTAATGCTGATTACAAATATGAAAGGAAAAAGAGGTGTCCCGAGATTGTTTTCGAGATAATCAGCATTTAATGGATGCCTACGCGCGAGGTTTTGAAGAAAAACTTGCGAAAACGGAAGCGATATGAAAAAAATCACAACTCATAACAAAATAGTTTTTTTTCATACTATATCAATCACAAATGCCGGTAATTAATCATTCTAAAATATAACATGGATGGTTTTGAATAAAAGAAATATCTTGATCTGTCATATTTTGTCCTTTCAGTGCTTTCAAAACTCGCATGAGGTCGGACAAGAAATTCTACGAAAATCGATTTTTTTTGTACGTTAGAAAAATTAACTTTTTGAAAAACTTTGATATAACGTAGATTTTATTAGGTTCTTTCAACTAAGCATAAAGAAAGTATAGAGTCCCGTGCTAAATTCGAAGGTTTTGCCCTGTTGAAGCTCAAAACGTGTATCGTTCCTAATAAAATTTTGTATTTTTCAGCGGTTTTTGTGCGCGCGCACATCGTGGGCTCGAATCGAACGTTCAAAAGCTTTCAAAAGTAGCCAATCACTTTAATCTAGGTTATTGTTCAATGTTCTATAAATAGAACAAATAGAACAAAATTGAAGTGAAAAACAAAAACAGATCAAAATATATGTCTAGTTTACTTACAACATAACATTCTTGAGAGCATCAATAGCTTGCATTAATGATATATAATCAGGATTGGACTTGTCTGTTCTCTTGAGAATATCTAAGACAAAACACGTACATGTTAGCCCACTCACCGCGTAGCTCATTATCGCAGGATTGTTTGCTAGCAACGAAAACATTGTCTGCAAAGACCGGAGAAGGATAGCCTCCTATGCAGCCGCTCGCCACGACACAAAGGAGCGGTTGCATAGGAAGCTAGGAGAAGGAGGGAGTGGTACTCGACCTGGTTTTGGAAGCTGCAAAGCAATCGCTATTTCAGAGCTTTAACAGGGTAAAAAGAGGAATAACTTGTCGTTGACAGCTATTGTATTTTTAAATTAGACAACACACAGTCGCGCACCCATGGCCGGTAATAAACGCACGAGAGAAAATATAAAGAACCCTTTACAAGCGTAAGAGTGACACGATGCGAGTATACTGACAATTGCAAATTGACACATTATAACATAATGTATTGTAGCAGTACCTGACAGCAGGAGATTCATACTAGGTAACCGCTGTACAGGTCTGATTAACAGCTCAGCCAATGACTGTCTGCCACATTCTGATTTACTGAGGCAAGCCTTGAGGAAAGCATGGAAGCGAGGGTTTTCCCGGTCGTGCTGTGTAACTGTTTCTTTACTCATCTCAAAGTAGTTGACAAATGGCGGGTAGACTTTACACAAGACCTCGGCATGGTTAAGAATCACTTTGCCTATGCATTTCTCTTCTGACCATGTGGAGATGATGGTTTCTAGTTCTCCCTGTATGACGAAAGAAAACGTATAATTTAAAATGGAAACTAGCGAGTAAACTAGTATAGGCTGCGTCGGTGTTTGATTTAAACGATAGGTAATAGAATGAAATTTGTAACACCGTAAAAAATAGAAATGGAAACTAGCGAGTAAACTAGTATAGGCTGCGTCGATGTCTGATATAAACGATAGGTAATAGAATGAAATTTGTAACACCGTAAAAAAATAGAAATGGAAACTAGCGAGTAAACTAGTATAGGCTGCGTCGGTGTTTGATATAAACGATAAGTAATATAATGAAATTTGTAACACCGTAAAAAATGTTGACTTTACTTTACTGACGTTTCAAGCTTTAGCCCTTCGTCGGAGTCAACATTTTGTTACGGTGTTACAAATTTCATTATATTACCTATATAGTTTACAATCACCACTCCCCGTCGGGGCTCTTCCGTGAGGTTCGCTCACACTAACTATCTCTCTGCGTACAAGATGATTTTTGCGGAGGGAGGAAAACCGTACAACTCATGGCATTGTAGAGAACAACTTATCAAACAAACTCAACACACATAATCAGTGTCCGAGCCTTGACTCGAACCTGGAACACTCAGTGGTGCAAAGCGCGGTGAACTACTTCGCGATCTAACAACAACAGTTGAATTAATCAACAGGGTTAAATTGATCGTTATGATGGACAATATAACAACAATTAATGTCAAGACGGAAGCTAATCTTATTGGCGTTTTGCCAATGGTCTTACCATTATCTTGTTATGCACATCAAGTATGTCGGGAAGACTGCCAAATATGGTTTTAATGCTCTCGCTTGGAATGATGGGACCACGTGTGTCCGCCTCAAGTGGTTCCTTAAAAACCTGAAAAAGACAACAAAATGGATTGGCGATAACGATGCGTACGATCATGATGATGGTGATAAAGATGGAGATGCGCTAACATGAAAGAAATAGAAACGTTTTTTTGCAGTTATAAAGCATGCCAGAATTGTTAGAACACGAGAAGCACGACGCGAGGCCAAGAGAAAAAATGAAACAATAAAACAATGGTGATAATGATAATAATTAACAAAGTTAATGATAATATTAATGATGACAAGCGCCTAGGATAGACTTGGATAGGCGTTATATACATGTAAATGTATGTTTTTCGTATTATTTATTATTATAATAATACCTTCAATATGGTGGTGAGTATTCCTACATAGTTTTTCTCAGTCTGTAGTAGTTCCATAGTAACCTGTTGTCGTGCTGTGGTAGGTGGTGGTTTAGGGGTGGCTAGAGGGGTAATTGTACCACTGGGTGTACCGTCACCTTAAACAACAATATACAAACAGTTAGGAAGAGTGCAACTAGTAAGGTAGTCGTACCTATTATCGCGCACATCGTGCTTTTCGTAAAAAATAATATATATCTTCTATTCTGCGTAAAAGTTTATTGAAAAAAGTGGACCAAAAAAGTTGGTTGCAACAGAATAAGCAGCCATAATTGTTTTAATTAATTTTGAATCAGTTTTTTAGAAGATATATATTATTTTTTACGAAAAGCACGATAATAGGATGTGCGCGATAAAAGGTACGACTACCTTATATCCGCAAAGTACACCCGTAAGTTTAATATAAAAAATAAAATAAATGAATAGATAAATGAAATAAATAAATCGATCGATCAACAAATAAATTAATTAATTAATTAACAAACAAATAAATAAATAAAAGCTTTCAATATATAAAATTGTAAATAACACGTTTTGGCGTGACGAAAAAAAATAAATTATCAATCCAATTATAGCGTACTACTAACCTCGTGCTGGTGTTGCGGGCGATAGTGTGTAATCAAGCAAAGAGCTAGAGACCGACAACAAGTCACCACTCTTCCTCTTATTTCTAAACAGAGGGGAGTCTGGAGAGAGTAGATCGCTGATATCCGATTCCCTGACTTTCTTTCGTTTTCTCTTTCTTCCTGCGCTTGATGGAGTCTTCTGTCGTGTCATTTGTTCACGTTGCTGGATAACATAACAGAACGGCATTAGATTATTGGACACCAACGAAAAGCTTTTTTCCATGAGGATTAGAAATAAATTTGTTCGTCAAATGTCAATTTAACAAAAACAAACGACTGTTTCGTCTCAAATTGTGTTCGTCTTGTCTTCACACCAGACGATTTATCCGTCACAAGACGATTTGATTTGTCCGTCGCAAGACGATTTGTCAGTCACAAGACGATTTTTCAGTCATAAGACGATTTGTCCGTCATAAGACGATGTGTCCGTCTACGATTTGTCAGTTACAAGACGATTTTTCAGTCATAAGAAGATTTGCCGTCATAAGACGATTTGTCATTCATAAGACGATTTGTCCGTCACAAGATTTGTCAGTCATAAGACGATTTGTCCGTCATAAGACGATTTGTCATTCATAAGACGATTTGTCCGTCTTCTTGAAAAAAGGCTGTTATTGGGAGTCGACGACAACGAAAGAAAAAAAACAATAATAACACTTACTGTTGAGCTGAACGGATAAAGGGATTCGTCTGCACATCCATCCATGTGAATACTGGCCCAGAACCACTAATTAAAACAAACAATTGAACATTATCGAACAGTGTATCAATTAACACGCAACCGGTGTTTACAGCCGAAATGCACAAATAGTGCATTACTGTGCAACACTAGTAAAGTCATGCTATGTTCCTGCATATGGAAACATTAATGAACATTGTTACAATTAACAAGCAACTGTTTAAATTTCGGAGGGTAAATAGTGAAAAAGTGTTGGCAATAGCTGTTATTACAGTTATATGCAAATGATTTTGAACAATGGGTTGAAGTCGAGGCTTTCGGGCGAAAACAATAGGTTTGCCCGAAAGCCTCGATTTGAATCCATTGTTTGAAATCATTTGCATATAACTGTAATAACAGCTATTACAATGAAATATTTTTTGGTATAGTAAAGGAATAAAATTTCCCAGCAATGTTTCAATTTTTCTATCAATTTTACAACTGATCTTTAGTTTCATTGTTAATGGATGAATATCATTTATGTAACTAAAAAAGAACTCTCAACCGAGTTCGATACAAATCACGAATGAAAGTAAATCATCAGTAGTTTAATGTCGTTCAATAGATATTATAATGTAGAACCTCGTAGAATATAACGCAAAACGATCATTTGGTTATTTCGACTAAAATAATTTTCGAATACAAAAAAAACTTGTAAAATTAAGTCTGCTTGAAACCTATTTCCATGTACGTACAACTGTCATCTTCGAACACGGTTGCGGATACCCGCTTGAGGTTCTTTACTAGTTGAACAAGGTTGGAAACTTATTAAGTTACAAGTATACAAATTGCTGGAAACATCAACTAAGTAACTTGTTTATCTGTTTGTAGGTCTGGCAAAAATTGGAAATGTATATTACATTACGTGCATGTTGTTAATATAAATGAATTGAAAAGAAGAATGCACAAATAGACCATTTCACGGTTTACGTCCATAACCATGTCTTTTTACAATTTGACTACAGCTCACGGTAATTGAAGAAATGTACAAATTATCAAACAATTGGAACATTTCAAAATTTTAATGGGCTGAAGTCAAATTCTAAAGAATATATGACACGCTATCGAGGCTGAGGTTGTTCGATAAGAGCCGTGAAATGGTCTATTGGAACATGGACGAACATTGTTTCAATTACATTCAACAGGTGTTTTCAGTTCAAATGTAAATTAAAACAGTAAAATATTGCAGAATAATTAAACGTTTTAGCACAAAGTCAAACGATACTTCACAATACTTTTCCAATAAAATAGAATGATAAAGCACTGATCAATACTATACAATTAAAGCTCAATAGAGCTATGAAAGCAGGTCAGATCCTGCTGTGAATGTTACAATTATCACGCAAACAAATTAATTCCTAATCGCATTCAAACAGGTTGAAATTTGCCTACACAAAAACGAAAGGTTTCTATTTCTTAAATAACAATAACTTCCGGTAAAACAAATGAAAGAAACAAATAATATTTTCTTTATATGATAACAAATACAAAAGCTGGCAAGGATGTTAGATTCTATGATAACGGACTACGAGCTGGGCATATATACATAATACATAAACAACC
The DNA here is from genome assembly GCA_949775045.1 of Metridium senile. Lineage (NCBI taxonomy): Eukaryota > Metazoa > Cnidaria > Anthozoa > Actiniaria > Metridiidae > Metridium > Metridium senile. The sequence continues at coordinate 9,616,152 of OX459096.1, read as the reverse complement.
AGTTTTTACGCTTGAAACTAAAAGAATATATTTAAACAGTTAAAGGTGTGAGAAGAAAGTAGAAACGACCGAATATAAACATAAATGAAACTCTAGAAAAAAAGGTTTAAAATTATAAATAATTCGCAACACATGCCTGTGATAATACACTCTCAATTTGCTCCACATCGACGCCCTTCTCGTGAATGGAAATTGCCGCCATTACTAACAAAAGCTCCCCTCGATTTTCACGTGTTAATGTACCGTCGGCAAAGATATTTAAATCACTGACAAGATCTTTCGTTTGTGACATCAATGTTTCAGGTTTCTGGTTTCGTTTTATACCATTTGTATTTAGGTGTGTTTTGAACTCAGCTTCCGATGAAAAAGTACAAGTTTGTAGTGGAGCCAATCAGATGGGAGAGTAGTGGTAACAGTATTATTAATAATTTATAAAATAGCAATGATTTCAATAATGATTGATATTAACAATGATAATGATTATGATGAAGGGTACAATAAGAATAAAAACAATAAAACATTAGAAACAATTTTAATAACGATGATGATAATAATGATAACGATGATGATAATAATGATAAAGATGATGATAATGATAATGATGATAATAATAATGATGATGATGATGATGATGATAATGATGATGATCATAATAATGATGATCATAATAACAATGATGATCATAATAGTAATAATGATAATAATGATGATGATAATAATGATGAAGATAATAATGATAATAATAATGATGATACAGGGTTCGTGCCCATGTCAGTAAACAAAATTTAAGGAGTTTTCAAGGACCAAAAAGTAATTTTTAAGCACTTTTTGCGACAACTTTGATATACGAAAATTTACGAATTTACGAAAATGATGTACAATACTACAATTTTTACTTAACTTTAATTTGAATTTTTAACCCTACTTTAGCTAGATTAAGGAGTTTTTAAGGAGTTTTTGCTGATTTTCTAAAATTCAAGGGCTTTTCAAGTGCCCTTAAAAACGTAAATCAAATCTAAGGAGTTTTCAAGGAGTTTAAGGAGTAGCACGAACCCTGATGATAATAACAAAAATGATGTTAATGATGATATTAATAATGATGATGAAAATAATGATGATGAAAATAATGATGATGATATTAATAATGATGATGAAAATGATGATGATGATGATAATAATGATAAGGATGAATCACCATGACAACAACAATTCTAACATGAAACAATATGTACACAAAGATGGATGTAATTTATCACTATCATGGCTTTTGTACTCTGACGAAGGGCTAAAGCTCCAAACATCAGTAAAGTTAAGTACATTTTTTATGATATTACAAATTATATTTTATTTGTTATCCTATCATGGGTAGGTATCATGTAAGGGTTAAATGATTGACATAAATGTTCTGATATGGTAGTCTAAAAGCAAAGAGTCATTTTGAATACCTCTTGTTTGACAATGTATCTAATTCCAGGGTTCGTACAGAATTCTCAACAAACTTTTCCAAAACTTTTCCAAAACTTTTCCACAGCCCCTACTCTAATTTTCCAAAACAATAGATATTAGCAAAAAGTGGAATTCAAGATACATACCAGTGCTAACTATTACATCAAAACAGATGTTATTTTATTCTCTGCTACTAAGGACTGCGAATAAATCTACAGTAAACTCTTAACAAACAATCTTTTAAACAACAATTTTACTTATTGCTTAATCTTTGTAGAGTGTCTTTCATGTGCTTTATCATATTCATATTCTCATAATAGTCAGATCATTGCAGATTGTCTAACGTTCGTGTGCTTTAACATTTTGAAAATAATTACGTCAGTTAAGATTGTCTTTCATGCGCTTTATCTCAGCATTTAAAACATCCAGCTCTGATTTCTTGGACTTGGCTGCTCGTCGGAAGCTATTTGACTTGGTTAGTTCAAGCATATTGCCTTTCTTCTCAGCCAAATCAGCCAGCTTGTCTGCAGAATAACAAAGAGAATCAATATCTTGCTCCAAGCAGGTGCGTTTGCTTTCAAGTTCATGAATCTTGTCTAAACACAGTTTTCTCTTACGGTCTCCTTCAGTTTCCACCTGTTCTCTTTTCTTTTGCTCAAGATACTGGTTATACTTCACTCTTCCACTTTGTGCAGCTGATATAATTTCTTTAGTAATTTGGACGTTTTGGAGGCCACCACAGGACTGGACATAATCATGTATAACTCTCTGAGCACAAATTGAGTCAAGGTGGCACGTTTTTGGATCAAATTCTTTGAATTGAAAATGATCGCCTAGACCCTGTTAGTAATGTCTGAGAATATTAGAGCATTCTGATAAATCCGCAAGATTTTATTTAGAAAAAAACTACAAAATCCGACCCAGAATGCAATATGGCCTATAGGGTGATCTGAAAATTTGTCAAAAAGATCGGGGTTTTCGGCACAAAATGATCGCCTAGACCCTGTTAGTAATGTCTGAGAATTTTAGAGCATTCTGATAAATCCGCAAGATTTTATTTAGAAAAAACTACAAAATCCGACCCAGAATGCAATATGGCCAGGAGCTCCTGATATGGCCTATAGGGTGATCTCAAAATTTGTCAAAACGATCGGGGTTTTCGGCACAAAATGATCGCCTAGACCCTGTAAGTAATGTCTGAGTCAAGTGGCCATGGTATGATCGGCAAGATAGGTTTTTGCTCAATAAAAGATCTGTAAGTTTTCAACGATTTTAAACTCAAAATAGAGTCAAAATTCCAAGAAATGCCAAAAAGAGATTGCACTTGCTTCCAAATAATGTAAGATACCGATTATGGATGTATGAGGTGATTTGCATTGAGAAAAAGTCAAACTAACTTTACAGTCAAAGGACATGAAGTCTAGATGGGCACGCCTTATGTCCTATGCCTATATTTACACAATTGTTTTGATTTACTTACAATTATATGTAAAGGATATAAGTAATAGTCAATCAAGTAAAAGTAAAATGATAACGGCGGTATAAGTCTAAAAGAAAGGCAAAGAACTCGGCAATCTTTAGCTTTACATTAAATATTCTAATAGAATGTCAGCTGTTATGGGAGGTTTTTTTGTGACGTATTTTGGTGGCGTGTACACAAGCTGGCAGATGCTGGCCGTCAAAGTTTTTATGAAACTATCGGCAAAGTGTAAAAAGTGCAGAATTATTTAGTCTTTTTCGTATTAAGTAAAATTATGAACATCAAGATAGCAAGTTTAAGGTATTTTGCTTTATTTTCCAAATAAATTTATTGATATCTCAATTATAAAACTGAGTTTTTACACAGTTTTTGAGTCTGTCACGAAGCCTACAAGTCCTTTTTGTCACGTTCGCCATATAGTAGGGCTGTTAAGGATAAAAATTGTTCGTTTTTTGATACAAGCATAAAAGTTTGCACAAATACTTATCTCAATGTACTTAATAATTTTTGATATGGAGGCATTTGAAATATGACCTACATTTCAAGAAATGCGCATGTCTAAATTCCACAGGGATCCCATGAGCATGGAAACGAGGCTGTAAAAAAAACTTGACTTTTTCTCGATATTAGATGCAGTTTGTAGATGAAACTTTGGAATTAGACATCTTTGGCGTATGAAGAATTGTTCTTGACGATTCTAAAGCGATCACGTAATTAATCACGTGACTAAGCAATGTGATCTAAAAATAAAAACAAAATTAAAATTAATTAAATTGATGTTTGTTATTTTTGATGGGAAATCTGAATTTTGACCATACCTTGGCAAAATTAAGAGTTCTACTGGCATTGGCCTCCACAATTACATAGAGCAGTGCAGTCTAGGTTTGCCTTGAGGCACTTACATCTCCCTTTGCACCCCTTCTTACACCCACAATGAATGAGCTCGTAGCAGCTGTCTTTGGCCTGGGCCAGTGTTGTCCACAGTGGTTTCCATACATTGTCGTCTTTCTTCCAACCCCATTGCTCTGGACTCTGTATAGTTGGTTTCTTTAACAGAGATTGTCCCCATATTTGAGCGCCTTGGTACAATGCTCGTAAAATGTGTTGCTTAAGAGCAGCTTGAGTTGGTGGTATTCCATCAATTTTTCTACTTTTCTTGGCAAATAGAGACTGTCTTGCTTCGTTCACTCCTGAGAGTACGCTGGTCTTGTCATAGAGAAGCACAACAAACCTTTCAAGGACTGCTAACGATCCATCTACATCACGTAAGGTTGGCGAGGGCGTTGACAAATTCACTAGCGCAGTAGTGAGTTCTGGATATAAATTCCAGATCTCCCAGGCAGTCTTTTTTCCTCGTCCTGCGAAGAATGACACTGTAGAGAGATATATATGTATATTAAACAGAATTCACATCAGCACAAAGGTATAAAAAGTGCAATAGTGATTACCTGTATCACAACCGGTCATAGCATGAAATAGAGGGAGTGCTTTACATCTATCAATCCCCAGCTTTGTGGCAATGTCGTGAATTGGAAGATATCTGAAATGCTTCCCCACACCAAACGCAACCCAGAGTTCATCTGCTGCAATCCAAGGAAAAATAGATAGTGCAAGTACGACGACATCAGTATCAATTGTCCTTATCATAATACGTGTGTAACCACAGAGCGAGGCATCATGAACATGTAACAGGATTCTTGTGTCTGCTTCCTCATGTGTGCAAGGCATAATATTGGATAATTGACCATCACTTCCATAAGAAAGAACACTCTCTTCATGTGTACTACGAATTTCTTTGTCAACCAATACAGCTTCATCTGTATGAATCAGTTGCTCTGAGAGAAGATGAAACAGTTCTTCCTTGTTTTGATCGACACGCAAGAATGAGTGCCAATTCTTGGGAATTGGAGTAGATGGCTTGACTTGACGTCGAGCTCCCTTTCCTCTTCGTTCCCTTGCACATTTCTTAATCGAATCATCTCTGTATACGTCCCAAATTATATCGATTCTCTTGACATCTTGAAGCCTTTTCAATATAAAAGGCTTGAACACACTGTCGCTATATTCTTGAAACGTACGTGCAGTTCCAGGACTCAGCATTTGCACCACCACAGCTCCATCAATAACTAGCACCTCCACTTCTGGGCTTTGGGCTTGAAGAGTATTTACGTATCCCTCTAGACACTTCACAAGATCTGCTTTCTGACCCTTTCTTAGTTCTCCCATGTCAGCGATTGATGGTGGCCATGGCTGGTTTTCATGTCTAAAGAAATCCTCTAAGTTTCCGTCCCTACTCTGACATGCGATGTAAAGCCGTGAAAATAGTGCACAATCATTCTTGAGCTCAGCAAGTTTGGTCTTGTGTTTTGGTTGGTCCTTCTCTTGGGAACCGAATAAACGCAGATTGTTCTTCTTTAGTGGTGTTGTAATTGCTGTTGATCTCTTTATAAGTCTTGTATCGACATAAGACTTATATTGTTCCTGGCCAATGTTGATGACATTCTTGACAGTTTGAACAACCTCGTCGCTCATGACATCTTTGGTGTCAAGTGCTACCAACTCTTCATCATCCTCCATAAATGGATTTCCAAGATCCTCAAAGCTGCTGATGACTGACTGTAGATCATTTTTAAATGCCATCTGCTGACTATACGTTTGCTCATGATGCTTGAGATTCTGGTCATTTGAGGTAGTTGCTGATGTCTCAAATTCCTGGACTATTCTTGCAATCTCAGGACCTGACACCATCCAGCGTTTTAGAGCATTTTCATTATCTGTAAGCCCTACAGCTCCGCCTTCGCCTTTGACTATGGCATTTTCTTGTTCATGCGCTAATTAATTAATTAATTAATTAATTAATTGATCTAACGCCATTGAAGAAAATGGTTTCCTCGATTTGTGCACAACAAACAATCCCTCCACAAATTTTTCATACACTTCTGGATGTTTGGATTGGAGCTCTTGCATGTCACGAATGTGTACTGGTAGCCATCGTGAATAATTTGTTTGGTCAAGAGCAAACATCCATGGCATTAGCTTGATTAAAGACTCCACGTACAACTTGAAGTCACCAACTCTGAACGCTTTCACTAATTGGAGGCACAGAAGCTGTAGTTGGATCACTCTAGACCAGTATAGAAAGTTTGGAGATTTACCAGATAGCTTATCTTTCCAATGGGGGAAAGGCAATGGTGGGTTTTCATCTGTTGTATCAATGTACATCTGGTAAGCACGCTGCTGAAGGATGTGCAGAGCTGCACAAGTTATCTGATGTGCTCTCCTTGTTCTTGTTATATGGCTTGCACTAACAAAAGAGTCTACCACACCTGGAGATGCAATGTCAGCATTCGTCAACACCACTGTCCATCCACTTTTGTCCAGCCATTTCCCCAACGCTCTCAATGATGCCAGTTCGATGTGCAGACCACCAAACATGATCACAAACTTGTTTTCTCCATGCGTGTGCGGCCATTTCCACTGAATTTGTTTGGCAAGGGCAAAAAGAGGTTGGTCCATGGCTATAACAGGTACTTGTTCTGGGTTTACGAGCTGCACTGCAGATTTGACGATATTCATACCGTGTAAAACCATAGGCGCTGAATGTGCGGATTCTTGAAACATTGGCATCAGCGAGGTAACTGCGGGTTCATGTTGAGTTGGAGGTTGCTTAGATGCGTGAAATGCAGCCCATGAGAGGTTGTCTTTTGCATCAAGGTTTTCTTTTTCATAAAGTGCAGAGATGTTATTCAGCCATTGCTTATCATTCTCGTATCCTCTAGGTTCCATGCCACAATCGGCATCCATCTCTCCAGTTACTGGCGAAGCAAACACATCTCCTTCTGGCAAAACCAACGGTTGGACCTCAGTAAACTGTAATGGCAATGAAGTGATTTTTCTGTCTTGTCGACGAGAACCATCTATAACATTTATCTCACGGATAGTACCAAGATTGTCATTGGTTGGGTGCTGAATAAGTGATATAGCTGTGCCATGAAATGAGTCACGTGAGGTAGTCGAGCTTGGATTGTGGTCAATATTGTCGTACCCAGCTGTGGTAAAGAGGCCATTTCGTAGAACAGGGGGACAAACGACCCCATCTCTTTCAAAGCGATCACATACAGCATTGGCAACATCAGTCGATATTCCAAGCACTCTGTCATACGAAATACAAAGTCCTAAGTTAAAAAGAGTGTCAATGAGATTACGTCCTCTTGTCAAGCCATGAATCTTAAGTCCAACATAAATGGGCAGTGGACTTTCTCTTTTTCTGTTGTGACGTGAACTACATGCCAATGCCTTACTTTGACGTACAGTAGTGTTGTAGACTATGAGCTGCGAGATTGTTCTAGATGCTTGACTTGGGTTAACTTCTTCAAGATCTATCTGTCTTATTATTGTACCTGGGCCTTTTAGAATCATACATATAAGAGCTCTTAAAGATGGTGGGATAGAGCTATCTTCACAGTCAGGGGAGAATGTTCCATTGAAGGACTGAGGCTGGTTTAAAATCTCATTGCGCACTATTTTTGCGGCTTTTGCTAGATACATGCCATCAACATCATCTTGTTTGTTAACATCTTTTATGGCTTCTCCAATGGTACGATCTAAAACCAGTAAGATATCGCGTCCTTGTGAATGGGCTGACATGCTTGGAAATGCTTGCAAAATTCTATCTTTTAATCTTGTAGAATTTACACGACTTGCATCAACTCCCAACTCCTGGAGTTTTGTTGAGTACAACTTGACAAGATCGGCTAGTTTAAGAACAGGGACATTAGCATTAGTATCTTCGAAAAATTCGTCAATGTAGGACACCAATTCAGCAAAGGCTAGTCCTTGCAACTTATCCTTAGGCTGTTTACTTTTTGACGTCGTATTCTGCCTTCTTCGATTGTACAATGCAACAAGGCAATTTATATGGTACTTGGCCTCTAAAGCAACCATGTCTCCAGCAGCTAGCTTTGCCAAAAGTTTACCATCCTGTAGTTCCAACGCACATTCACGAACTCGTGTATCAATTCCAGTTGTTGATGCAGCTTGGAGAGCTGATATTTTGTCGATTTTTTCACAAAAAAAGCATCTGACTTGATTTGAAGTACTCTTTGTACTAGGTGTACTTGACCTTCGAGCTTTCACAGGACTATGCTGTTGTTCTTTCTCTTCATTCATTTTGCGTTTTTGAGCTCTCTTAAATTCAGTGTTATTAAACTTGTTCCTACATGACTTGTGCCACGATGCTTCATGCTTGACCAAAGTGTTCTCTATTCCTGATCCATCATTAATCGTTTCAGGATCAAAAAATGAAGGTATTGCATCAATTGCTTTGAACAGATTAATACTATTGGTTAGTGACTTATACCCTGCACCTACGTCATTTCTTTTAGAATAAGCTGGGCACTGTAAAGGCTCGTTGGTTTGCTCTTGACAGAGTACACACATTGTCCAATCGACAGAATTACCTTGATACTGTGACGTGCTTACTACATTTAGATCATTGCTACAAAACAAAATCAAGGCAGACTATGTCACTCTAAAGATCATATCACTCCAAGATTATATACCCTCAAAGTTGAATGAGCCTTAATTAATGCTTGCTTTCCCTTCTTTATTTTAAAGAATTAAGATTGTTTATTCTGATTGCTTATTAGATGAATCTATTCATATATTAAAGCATGTGTGTAGGCTAAGCTGTAACTGTGGTTTTTGTGCAAATCATTTTGTGTTTTGCATTCAAATACATGATGATTATTTTGTCCAAATCATAAATATAATGCATGCTAACGTTCGATAAAATTATGCAATCAAAAAGCTAAAAAATACCCCCAAAATAACACTTTAAGAAGTTTTTTTTGAATTTGTTCATCTATGAAACACTTTTGACTTTAAATGTTTTATAATAAAAGCTAAATAACGTGTTAAATGGAGTCAAATGCAGCTATTATAGAGAAGACATGATTTTACCTTGGGGTCGCCATTTTGAAAATCGAGTAGAGACTGGGCACTAATTGGTTAAATATTTTCGAAAAATCATACAAAATCATGACAATTCTAATTATAAATAATTAAATTTACTCCAAAATGACTTGATACCTAAATAAATATAATAAAAACAATTTAGAAATAATATATTTTAATAATTTGTGGATTTGATAAAAAAATTGTTGTCTCCAATTTTTATCTTAGATTTTATCACGTGATTAATCACGTGATCGCTTTAAAATCTTCAAGAACGATTCTTCATACGCCAAAGATGTTTAATTCCAAAGTTCCATCTTTATACTGCATCTAAAACCGAGAAATAAGTCAAGTTTTATCACAGCCTCGTTTCCATGCTGATGGGATCCCTGTGGAATTTAGACGCGCATTTCTGGAAATATAGGTCATATTTCAAATGCCTCCATATCAAAAATTATTAAGTACATTGAGATAAGTATTTGTGCCAACTTTCATGCTTGTATCAAAAAACGAACAATTCTATGATTTTATGTACCTTAGCAGCCCTACTAATATTGAAATTCAGTCGTAAAAGACACATTCGTGTAAATTTAAAAACATTTACTTCACTTTACAAACAAAATTAACTTCTTGAATTTGACTTATGTATATTCCCTAACTGCTTTGGATGACCGGTGAAAATCCGATGGCATTTTGTTATGATTTGTGAAGATTTTTTCTCCATTGCTAATTCATTTCACCAAGATGGTGCGTTGATATTTTTCTTTCTTTTTCTTTCTTTTTCCGGTCAGCAGATAAAAAAAAAAGACTTTTTTGTAAGCAAGAATAATAATATTACTCACCTTTCAATCGAATTCACAAGTTTGTACGCTCCAAAACTACAAGCAACTGGAAAAAGCGCGAAAATGTGGCAAATCATCACGTGATGTTACCGCGTGCGAAAATAACACGTGACACCACAGGAATCCCGTCTCGAGCTCCGGGCTCTCTGGTCCGAGGGACGTAGCAAAAAATTGCATTTACTAGTGGTAGATTTGTTACAAAAAATCCGCATTTTAATAAATTTGGAATATATAACAAAAACGAATATCTTTAAGGTAGGAGCTGATTACAACCAACAAAAAAATCATAACTTTTCCATAGCCCACTGGTCAAAAAGGAAAATTTCCAAAACTTTTCCAGGTCCTGGAAAAAAATTATCGATTTCCAAAACTTTTCCAAAACTTTCCAAAACCCGTACGAACCCTGTAATTCCATAAGTAAAGTTATAAAGTACCATAATTTGTTTATGGTGTTACACCTTTTTTATTGGCTTGTCTATATTTAGCCTGATTTTCAGAGTGGGCCTGGGTCCTATGCTATCGCTTTCTTCTCCCCAAACTCAGACGGAGTTTGGGGAGAAAGTGATAACATAGGACCCAGGTCTGCTCTTAAATTCAGGCTAGCCTATATTAGGTATCATGTAAGGGTTATATCATATATGATTGACATATATGTTTTGATAGGTTAGTCTAAAAACCAAAGAATCATTTAAATACCTCTTGTTTTACAATGTATCTAATTCCATTGGTTGGGATCTCTTTTGGCAATTCTTTAACACTGTCTTCTACTACAACATGAGTACAGTGTTCATCACTGGCAGCAACAAACTTGCCGCCTGAAATAATATACAATAGATTAGACTTGCTGTATGTGTGTGTTTGTTTAAAAAACATTATTGTAATTGTAGTTAAATATATATCAACGAGGATAAGTGATATATATAAAATATCCTAAAAATATTAAAAAGTGGCAGTATTCATGGGGGTGGCCGTATAGAACAGGTAAATTTCATAGAAAAAATATCAGCATGCATTTTGTCGGGACCTAAAAAACTGGCTGCAATAACAGGTTGGCCGTATTAAGGGGGTGGGAGTAAGGCGGGGTTCCACTGTATATAAAATGCACTATAGGAAGTTTATTTACCTTGTTGCTCAGTTGATTCTTCCATGTGAGTTTTCTCTTCATCTGAAAATCCATAAAAACCCAAATGCAAGCCATGAAATGGAGCCATTTTATACTTATTCTGCAAAGTACAAAATATTCCTAAATTAACTTTTCATTTCAAATACCTTTCAGCATTGTGCACATAAATGATCACATTGTCTTCAAACTCTTTCTATTATAAAGTAGATTATACAAATGGATGTAAAATATAGTAAATGGATGTAAATATGTAACTGATATACACCTACTTGCAGTAAGGTTGTCATACAAAATAGAACATTTGTCACAAAATAGAACATTGTGATTTAGTGCAAAAGGAATTAATTAAAAGACAAAAGAGAGAGTTCAGCTTGAGTGATCTTCTTTTGTCTTTTAATCAATTCCTATCGTACTAAATCACAAATGTTCTATTTTCTTTATAACAAATGTATATTTTTGTATGACAACCTTACTGCAAGTAGGTGTATGTTAAAAAAGAAAGGTAAAAAAACTAGGTCACAGACTAGAAAACAGTTATACACAACTATCTATGTCAAAAAGTCTTTATTATTGACTGTATATTTGAGGCACATCGAAGGGATATTTTGCAACTCCATACATTTACTGTAAATATGCAAATTACTAACATCACAAGTGATGAGCGAGCTTGGGCTCCCTGTGAGCTCACCTATACAGTTGAAGCCTTCAAGGCTGAACTAAAGATACACTTAGAACACATCGAATAATGATAAGTATGTTTCATAATAATGCTTACAACTTCAAAAGACACTTACCATCTCTTCACTAGATGCAGAAAAATCCCTGTAAATATGAATAAAACAAGAATTTTTGAAATGCATCATTATGCAACATCAACAGCAATTATTACCGCCATTTGCATAATAGCAGTTAGTATAAAATTAATAGACAAGTGATTATAGAAAACCACGCTATCCACCTAAGGCCTAGTGAATATCAGTGAATAACAACCTTGCCTCCGTTAATTAGGTTATTATTCACCGATATTCACTAGGCCTTTGGCAAATAATTATCACTTATTGACTGGGACCGAGGGAAATAGTATGTTTTGTGGTCTTAATCGACTTCCGGTAATCGACTTCCGGTTTTGTTATTTCCTGGTAAATAACATATTGTTGCCCACTGAGAGTCGTTGCTGTGGAAACATCCAAATTTGTTCACGTTCATGTGATACCCTCTCGTCCAATCAAAGTGCGAGAAAAATGAACTTTGACAGTTGGAATATAACAATTGTTAATTATGACAGTTATATGCAAATGTTTCAAAAAACGTATTCATTGCATTCAGGCAATTAAGAACAATATCTTGGCCAGAAAGCCTCAACTTGAATCCATTGTTCAATATCATATACATATAACCGTAATAACAGCTATTGATGTATCCTGCTAGACTAAAGTTACTGTTGCTTGCATCTACCTGTTAACGGTTGCGACAAAAACATGTTCTGTCTCGCAGTCAAACTTCAAAGATTGGCACCTCAAACTTCACATGTTTGTAAACAAAATTCGTGAAAATCCCGGCTTGAAATTATTAGATATGTACTGCACTTGCATCTATCCTTTAACACATTCGACTATAATAATTTCTTATTAACCGAGCGCGTGGGCTATTTTGTCATCAAAAAATAATCCGTCAAATAAGAAAATAAAAAGGCAAAAATATTGCGAAAGAACTAGTAAAATGAACAAAAAAAACCCTTCCGGTCCGTACGGAAAAAGTATGGCCCGCTTACTATCGAAATCACTAGAGTGGTAAAATGCTCGTTTGAAATTCTGTCTCGTTTTTGTACCATGTGATCGCTTCTGGCCAATCATTTTGCTCAAAATTGGTCATGTGGTACAAAAAGACACACCCCCAAGGCCAAATTTTCAACAGACATTTTACCACTCTAGTGATTTTCATAGTATTGACCAATGAGATCGTGCGTTATATCTTTGCTATATAATAATAAAGGATGATTATATGGCTACGATAGTACGCGCGCTCTGATTGGCTGATTTCCGGTCTGATATTTTCCCATATCAGACCGTTACCATGACAACGGTCCAATTTTCGTATTTTTTTTCAGACCGTAAAATTAAAAACAACTTGTAAAGTATTGCAATAAATATTTTGTTAAAGTTTTACCTTTTCATACCTGCAAAGTGTTTTTAGTCAGTTTAGTTTGTGTGTTTATTCATTCAATAATGAGAGATTCGGCGATAAAATATTTGTGATTTCGTATATCGCTAAGAAAAAAAGCCATATAATAAACGATTTATTAACCTCGCTTGTACGGTCTGTCCGGAAAAATATCAGACCTCGGTCTTTTTTGTACCGACCTCGCTGCGCTCGTTCCGTACTGTCAAGACCTCGGTCTGATATTTTCCCGTACAGACCTCACGATCGGTTAATAATTCTTTAATATGCGAAATTTTACCCTGCGAGCAGAGATCTCTCTTTCCTTTCTCTCTCGCGGGGAAGGCAAAGAAGACTCTGCTCGCAGGATATCTAGAAATTTATCACAACAAATTGAATTTATTAAGAGGATTGCATTGGAAGATTGCAAAGTTTGGCGCCAAATTTAGAAGTTTACATCTAGACAGAACATGTTTTTTGTCGTGACCATTAATGGGTAGCTGCAAACAATGGTAACTGTAATAACAGCTATTGTTGTATCCTGCTACATTTAAGTTTTGCTGGGAAGTGGTCAATAGGCAATCAAATTCCAGCCACTTGTGTGACAGTTTGAATACATTGTTGGCTTTCCTGGTAGCCTATTGGCCAATTCCAACTCCAAACAGTGGTAATAATTGCTATGGATCAATGTAGCAAAGCTAAAATAAAAAGATGGTGAATTTGTGTCCCCAATTGATGGTGAATTTTTGTCCCCAATAGCATGTTTTAGTTACTAAAATAGATATTGCAAAGCCTTTTTGGATTGACATGCAGGCAGTCTTGGTAAAAAAGGCTTCGATAACAAGGAAAAGAAGATCAAGAAAAATCATAGTTTTTCCATTAATTAGAAACAACAAGACAAACAAACATTGTTGCAGCATATTAGTAATTGTTTGTCCACATTTCAATCCCATAATGCATCATTGTGACATCATCAGTGGAAAGCACTATTAGCTTGTTAGCCAAATACATCTGACACGAATAAAGTTTGAATGATTAACTGATTGATAATAATTGATAAAATCAAGATGATAGCAATCAACTATGATGCTATTGAGAGGATAATAGTTTATACATACAGTTCATTTTTCTTTTCCCAGCATTCATAGACCCAGTCAACTGTCATGATGTTCTTCCCTAAGGAAACTGCAGTCTGAAACACAAGATAAAAGATAAAATACACACACATAAATAAACAAAGCCTAAATAAACAAAGCCACTTCAAAACAAACTGCTGATCTTATGAGTCCTTGTTTCTTTATTCTTGATGTGATACTAAATTGATATCAATGTTTATTGTTACCGCTGTTTTCGACTTTCTGCGAACTCAAACTTTCCAACAGCTGGTTGTTCGCTGCTGTCAATCAAAGATTTAAAAGGTACCGACTTATTAATTTTGATTGATGGCAGCTAAAAACGTATTTCACAGCAAGCCGTGGGAATGTCTGATTTCGCAGAAAGTCGAAAACCGCAGCAATTATCAGAATAAAATAATTATTGAAAGTGGTGGTGTCTAAGAATACGTGTCTTTAGTATAAATACACCAGTGATTATAGAAAAGTGTGCATAGTTGAGAAATTCGCACATTGCTGGATAATTACCTACAGGATTTGGAGTGCTTTTAGAACAAAGTTTTTCTTCAAAAAATGGCTGGTTATTTTTATTTTTTGAAATAATCCCTTTTTTTATTAGTCTCCCTCGCAGCCGTTCTTAGTGTCGGGCTTCCTGTCCCTCCCCACTAACAGCTGCTTCGATTCGAACAACATTCCTTTCCCTAGTTTAGCCAATCAGCATTCCGCTCATATATCCTAGAGCGGTTCGCGCCATAAATCCTAACCAATCACAGCGAGTGTACTATCGTTTCTAGCTATGACAGATCAACTGAGGAATTTCGCACTTGGGTATTACACTGCGGGGAAGCAGAGGAGAATAAACATTGGATAGACTTTCCAGTCAATGGACGAAGTCGAGTTTACTTCGCTGATCCTTAAAATACTTTTAGAGGCTTTCTTGAACTTGACAAGTTTTTTGTGGCATTGATTTTTGCATTTGACTTTCGATAAACAGGAATCGCTTTCTATTACTTTGTTTGGTAGTTCTCACATTTCCTCCATCGACAATGAGACGCCTCCAACTTTGACCTTTTAGATATCGCGTAAACGTCATGTTTACAATTTTCTGTTCGCTGATTGGCTCAAAAACATTACAAAGGGAAAGGAATGTTGTTCGAATCGAAGCAGCCGTTAGTGGGGAGGGACAGGAAGCCCGACACTAAGAACGGCTGCGAGGGAGACTATTTTTTTATTTACACAAAAACTATTATCCACCTTGGGCTCAATGAATATTGGTAAATAATAACCTATTATTATTTCGGCAGATAATAATATTGTTAAGTTATGTTCAGTTGCCTTGGATCATGTTACTGACGGAGGGAAATACAAAGGATGAAGATAGAGGAATACAAATTCATTTATTTTTCAACATTCAAAGTTGCTCTACTTACCCCATACTTGTGTCCATGTACGGTGCCTGCAACTAAATGAGTCACACGCCCACTAGGTTCATCTCGAATACTGCCACCCATATGATGGACCAAGTTACAAAGTTTCTTTGCTTCCTTCTTGTCGAACCCAGTAAAACAGATTATATGGTTAGCCATAGTAGAACAAAACAATGGCCGTGAATTGCAGGGCAGCGATTGGTTGTTCTTGGCACATGCTAATACAACAGGGGGACCAATAATTGTTTGTTCTTCTTTGTATAAATTCATGAAGTCGTCTCCTTTGAAGGGATCACAAACAAATACAGTTTCAATATCATCTGTGAGTGTCTTTAAGCATTCCTTGGTATCTTCTGTAGTAATGACTTTGAGTTTCAAGACCTAAGAAGCAAGTGTAAAAAGAGTAAAAACTATAGGTGAGCATAGTATTCACAATGTACAAGTGTTGGTATTGTGATGCTAGCTAATTTGTCAACAATTTTCACAATAGATTTGTTCATTTTCTTTGTTCTAATAAGAATAGTTGGTTGGCCAAACCATAACACAGCAAGTCCACCTATTGAGTTGAGTTGGACAGAAATGTCTTTTTTTTTACCGTAACAGGCAAATACAATGTAACTATTATTGATATTTTAGAAGTGTTTTTGGAAGTATTACTAAAGGTCATTGCAATACAAAATTGGAGGAGACAATCAATGTATTTTGTAGACAAAGATTCTCACATGTTTTGTGATAAATCTCAACTATAACATCCATTTTCTTGATAAAAATATTAATTGTGAGCTGCCTGATTAAATTAATGGAAATGTATGACCATATATATTTACCTCAATGGCTTTCCCTAATTCTTCATTTTCAATGTTTTTCTTGCCAACAAGACAAACTTGTGTCTCCATACTTGAGACACTTTCCACTAAAAAAAAGAGAGACATTTGAAACTGAGATTATGGACGGTATGAACAGAGAAATCTAGAATCAATTGTCGATCACATTAGAAATGATAACGTTTTAAATATTTCAAACATCAATTCATTAATATTAAGCAATACAATTGTTACAGTAAATTGTAATGAAAATTGAAAACAAATTTAGCTCAATCGTTATTCAAAATCAACAATTACAAAATTAGTTTTTGATAAGTGCTCGTTTCGGTACGTGTAAAACATATTTTCATAATTTAAATTAATTAGCAACGAATATGTTATCTTCAAGTACAATATCGAGAACAGTTGACCGCCAAAAATATATGTTTTCATCTGCTGCAGAGTTAAATAAATACTACAACAATTTCTTATCTTTTTATTAATTCTTTTTATGCAACAGTTCGGAAAACAGCGTTTCAGATTTGATATAATTAACCAAGTTAAAAAAACCTTTCTAACGCCTAAGAAACATACATACAAATGATAAAATAAGACTTCAAAATACTGTAGAATATAGGATCATTATATGTAGAAAAACTATGAAAGAAATAACCACAATAATAGAAAGTTATCGATAACAAACCTTCATTTCTGGCACGTGAATTTGAGACGTTGGAATCCGCTAAAGTTTCGTCGCACATTTTTCTCCAAGAATCGTCTTTTACTTGCTTTTACACTAAAATAAGTCTTTCATATAAATTCCTGGTACTTTGACCAAATTAAATAGTACTCTTGCCGCTTTTTTTTCGGTGTAATTTTCGCTGAAATCTTCACAAAATAACAAAATTCTTTGAATTAGAAGAAGATCCTGATTCAAAAATGGCGGTTGTTGACCGTTTGAATGACGGACTACCAAATATGGAAAACAGTGTCAGCGGACTAAAAATTGGTACTCAGTCTCGCTCATATCTTCTACCACAGGTAATCCATGAGCTATGAAAGACGGAAACATCCAGCTTTACCAACTTTTTGGCGATCGAGGATCAGATTTTCATATAAATAACTATTTGACTAAATCAACGAACGAACGTCAACAACAACAAAACAAATAAGAAACAACAACTGACAACTAAAACAATAAAGAAATCAACAACAACAACAACAACAACATCATTATCACCACCAACACCACCAACAAAACAGATAGGCAACAATAACCGATTAACGACAGAAACAAAGAAATCAACAACGACAACAACAACAGCAAACTGAAAGCAAACACGACAACTACAGCAACGTTCATATCAACCACAACGACATTTAAATTTCACATCAACAACAACAGCAAACTGACAGCAAACTGAAAGCAAACACGACAACTACAGCAACGTTCATAACGACCACAACAACATTTAAATTTAATATCAACAACAACAACAACAACAACAACAACAACAGCAAACTGACCTGGCAGCAAACACGACAACTACAGCAACGTACATATCAACGACAACGACATTTAAATTTCACATCAACAACATCAACAACAACAACAACAAACTGACAGCAAACAAGACAACTACAGCAACGTTGATATCATCCAGAACACCATTCAGTAAATTGCTGATAATCTAATGCTAAGGGACTGGTCATAAAGTATAGGGGGGGGGGGAGTTGGGCCGGAAAATTCAGAATTCCCAAGGAATGACTTTTATTGGCCCACCCTTTAGTCTATGCATAGTTACACGTAGCCCACCCCTATACAATGCACCACAATTACCCCAAAATACCCCAAGTGTATTGCTTAATTTTTCATGACCCACCCCTTTTTTTCATGCTCAAATATTATGGCCCACCCCACATTTTTTTCCGGCCCACCCCCCCTATACTTATGACCAGTCCCTAATTATAACCAGTCAATATTTCTAATTAGCTAATATATGCTTATTCAGCTCAAAATTCAGGGTTCCTTTTATTTGGGTTCAAGCAGCGAAACAAGTTGTTGTACAAAGGCATGTTCCGACATGTTTACAACGCTTTCCACAACATCAGCCATGCCTGAGAAACCATGCATGTACCCTAGAAACTAGAGGGTTTCTTGATCTAGTATTTGTATTTATCATTTGTACGTCTGTGTTCGTTATCATCAAACTGTCAAATTTACTAACGCCAGTAGAAAATAACCTCTGGTACCCAGGGTATCATGCATGTTCACCTAGCTAAAACGCAACGAGAATTAATTAATTATATATTATTATAATATAATATTAATTATAATATTAATTAACACTTCTACCCACTATACAGGTTACAGTGTGTTTAAAAGTCTATACAGATGATGGTAAATTAATCGACAAACTTACTCAATTAGGACATACAAATATAAAATGAAATATTACAACTTTTGTAAAAATATATGTAAAGTATCCAGTAAATGTTTGTAAGCTGTGTTTAAATTCATAATTGTGTTGTTTCTTCAGCTTATTTTAATAGAAAAAAGCCAAGCTTTCAAGCAACTTGCTCTTCATCAGTGAGGGCAAAACAAAAATAAAATAAGCTGAAGAAACAACAGAATTATAAATGTAAAGTAGTTTTGGAACGGATATACTGAGTAGTGTCATATACAGAAACAAATATGATATATTTTAATAAAAGCTGTTTCAAAGTTTCATTTGCAGCAAATAGCAATAGCATTACATGCAGAGTACAAAACTGATAAAAAATTGTACTATCAAAACAACCTGGCCGGGAATATCGCTTAGGTCACCAAAGCATCATCGCGCGCGCGCGATAGGCGCGATGTTAACGGTGCCGTAAAGAAAACCTCGACGATAAATAACTTTGTAATTCCTAATGCTTCCTTAGTTACTCTTATGCAACCAGCTAGTGATTTCCGTAGAGGAAATATAACTTTATTCAACTTTCTTGTCATGGCAAAAAATAATTCACTTCGGGTCTTTCTAGAAACTCGAGCATGCGTAGTGAAGTGGAACGTCTCGCGTCCCCGAGAGGTACGCAGAAATCACGATCCGAAGTACCTACACGTTTCATGTAGACATAGTGGAGTCGTTCATGTAATTGGGAATAGCTATAGCGTGACCGTTACATGAAGTTGCCAGTGAAGCGATCAAAAATAATAATAGGTTATGCATCACTTTGTTCTAGACTTTGAAAACATACTGACTGATTTACAGTGCGAATCACAAAACCTTGGGTACCCACAAATATTTTAGAAATCGTTTTTTGTTCGTTGAACAACTCAGCAACAACTATATCACCGCAAGAAGTTTGACTGATATATAGTATGATAAACTTTTTGTAGTTAGAGTTATTTATTGAGTTGTTCAACGAACAATAAACGATTTCTAAAACATTTCTGGGTGCCCCTGGTTTTTCGATTCGCACTGTAAAATATTTTAATCAGTATAAAAATGATAAATTAAAATAAAATAAAAAGGAAATCATCTACTCGCTTATCTGTCATGCATTGCGAAAGAGAAAACAGTTAGGAATTTCAGTTCAGTAAGAATAGAAACAAAACAAATTCGTCCGTATTGAACCGGTTAGGGAATTATTTGATAATAGTTAGCTTTGCCTGCATTATAAAATTACCAGAATTTCAATATTACTGCGCGGAATAGTATACGAATAATAAATGCAAAATATCCATTTTCATGCTAGTGCCGTAGGCATTATGCAGATTGAAGTGTCACTTAATTGCTACTCCTCCCCCCTCCCCCACAGCCATTAACATCCCTCTAAGTGCCCATCTCTAAATCAACTTCCGTCACCCTCAGGCCTCACTCCCTCCCTCTTGGGTTAGAGCTGTTTTCATTTAATCCATGAAACACACGTTTATGTGTTGCACCATAATTCCATCTTTTGCTGTTATTTGACTATCACGTTTTAACTAAAACACTTTATTTCATGGTTTAATGAGAACTGCTCTGTACTATCTTTGTCAGTGTTTAATGCCTTACACTAATTTTTATTCCTCTGACCTCCCTCACAATCCTTAATATCCATCTAAGTTTGCACTTCTCTCAAGGACTTCCACCGCCCTCACTCCCTCCCTCTAGGGTTATTATAATGCCTTACATTAATTACTACTCCTCCCCCCCTCCCTCACAGCCTTAACATCCCACTCAGTTCAGGCTCTTCACGTTCGCTTTTAACATGAATTCCGTCACCCTCCCTCCCCCCTCCCTCAGGCATAGGTTACTATCTTTTAATGCCTTCCGCTCTGTTATTGTCGATAAGAGTGGAACATTTCAACAGTAGGACGTAAATCAAAACCATAGTTTTTTTATCTTGAATGTGGGCAAGTTTTTCTGTCAACATGAGCTCTTTCCAACGATGTTGAAAGATCATAGATTCTTAAAGCATTTAAATGATGTAAATTTAGACGCAATTAGATATCGCTGAGCAAAACAACTCTACGAAAAGAGAAAAACAAGTCACTCAAAGTGGGTGTATATTTAGGGAAAACATGAAAAATGACGATTTATTTTGTTAATGAGCAGCACTCAATTAAAATTTCTATCATGAAAAACAACTGATCATGAAAGCTAAAACTCTTATTTTTATATAACTCCTTGTAATTATTATGTTTTACATAAATTTTAAATCATGCAGGGATTGAAAATGGAAAGAAATGCTGAAAACCCTGTGGTTTTACTCAGAAGGGAATAAAATAACGATGGGCGTGAATCATGCCAAATGTTGTGAAGGGAAAAGAGTTGCTCTTCGGAAAAGTGAGGTTTTACTGCTCTCTCTCTAGATAAACAATAGTGCGTGATGACTGAAAACTTTCCAAATAAATTGTATTTGTGTTGCAGTGGTCCATCAGATTTTAAATAGCAAGGACACAGGAAGTATTAACATTTCAACTTTTCAGTAATGATTGGATCGTGTCAATCTTGAAGAAAAAAAAAATTCGAAAAAATTCCAATAGCAATCTGTAAATGTGGAGTGATGTATGTTTAAAGCGATAGAGATAGAGGATCACAGAATTTGACTGACTGAGAAGAAAAGGTCAAAGGGAAATGAGGTGCAAGATAACAAAGTTCATATATATATCAGCACCAAGTTGATCAAACTCCGTCACGAGACCGTACTACACTGTATCCCTAAAATGTGCATAAAATCTCAGGACTTTGAATTTAGAGCTGCATGTTTGTCATACACGAAATGTCGTCGTCATTCATGGCATATTTGGCTGAAGACTGCAGTGTTCGTGCCCACAAACAACATGGCCACCCACGACCGATTAACTATTACCTCATCTAGCTTCCTGACCAAACCGACTGGCTCCCTTGTGTCTGTCTTCTGCCATTAGACTGACCATGATTTCCGTTGTTGTTGTTTGGTGTCTTTGTATTTTTGAAAGTGGTATGGTTATTAGCAACGGTAACCATCATGATCCGGGACATGAACTTGGACTGTGTACTATATATAGTGAGCTGCTATAAACTGTGTTATATTTCTGTTAACATACAACGGAGGAACGCGCACATGTTCCGGCGATTGCGGTGGAAATGGAAATGGATACCAATGAGAAATCAATACGATCATTTATTCTATTGCGCAAAGACATGTATGACCAATGCGATCATCCGTTCCATTGAGCGTCATTTGTTCCATTTCGATGGATATAAAAAATCACTGAATACGATCATGTATTCCATTGTGACATGCATGTACGACTGTTGTTTGCCATTATTTTGCGATGCGATTATAAATAGTTCCATTCAATGCAACTGATGTTCTCCTTTTTAGTGTTAGGAAGGGCTGCGAGGGAGACTATGCAACTGACGAACGCAGTAAGAGAACGTGGGAAACCCTTTTTACTGGCTCATTTCATTTTTATTGATCACTGACACAGTTACAATAACTAAAGCTGTTAAACCACAAGTTTATCTCTTAATATCTCATTTACACTTTGCAAGTTGAGTTTATCTGTATCCGTTAAAGTTCCGCATTCCAAAGAGTTTCCATCACAGTTTATAGATAATCCGTTCTTCTAAACGTTAACACTTGCAACGCAAGCAACGCAAGCTGCACCAGGCGAAAGTTTACTCCTTACAAGAAGTGCACAAATGAAAGCACAAGTGCACGATAGAGTCTCGGTCTGCTTTCACGAGTAGAACACGATCTGATCTAAGCACGCGGGATGTTGGGAGAACACGATAGAACTGAGCTTAGGGAAACCACGACGCGTAGTAAGAGTTTTGGCCAATCAAAGCGCGCGTTATATCTAAATTAGTTTATAATAAAATATTTCTGTAACATTACAGAGATCACCTCTTTTCATTGGTATAACACGGAAAAAACGCATGCATAAGCAAACGATCTAGACAATTCAAGATTGAATACTGATGTCATGATTACATGTTTCTCTGGTTTACCAAGCCAAAACGACCGTGATGAGTTATGATCCTACGCAATAGTTCTTAATTGCATGCACGATAATTGTCGCCATATCTCATCAAACTTTTGACGACCGACAAACTAAGTACTGAAATCACTCATAGCCAAAGAAAATCACACAGTTCATTGAGTCAAAGATTTTTCCAGATGTTTTTACTCCGTGAAAACGTCAGGAAACTAGGATGACGCAAATTCTGGTCGTCTTCCTCTCGCGTGTATTGAAACAGGTTGTCATGGTCATGCGAGCAGGACAAAGTGTTTCTTCCTGAGGTAGTCACGTTTACAAGTATATATAGCCTACCCGTTTATATACACAACAATAAACACTCATAAGGCAGGCGGAAAGGTATATATAGTATAATATCAGTGAACAGCTCAGTATTGCTATGGTGATGTTTTCATGAGAGTGACGTCAGTCTGTTATGATGTGTATGTACGAAATACACCGAATCGAAACACGATGGACATTTAATTTTGGCCTACTCCCGGTCATAAGATCGCCCAAGATCGCTCAAAATCGCCTAAAATCGCCTAAGATCAACTAGGATCGCCTTAGATTTTAGGAGCTTTTTGATAAAATCGCCTTCTTTTTGCTAATCGCCTAAAATTACATCGCGGATTTTAGGTCCCGGAGTAAGCCTATTTTGGGTATAGCTATTACACTGACTAGCCTCTTTTTCGCTTGAAAACACTCAAAGGAGTGTTCAAATTTGAAGTCTAGTCAGTCTAGAACAATTTTGATATTTATATTTCTAGTAAATTTCGCACGATTCTATATTGAGATTTAGACTGTTATAGTTTATTGTTTATTGTCGTTATAGACCAACACTCTGCAATACATTTTACTGAATTGGCGCCATATTGATTAAGGGACACAGAACCCTTAAAACTAATATATTATCAGATTTTATAACCGTTTTAGCCAGAAGAGAATGTATATATTTACGATTGCCCAATATGCCTACCACGCAAATTGAAAATATATCATGCACCCATTTGCCCTGGAAACAAGAAGGTTTCTTGATCTTGTATTTGCATTTATCCTTGCAAGTCTTTATCTGTTAAAAATAAATTTCGTAATTTCACAAACCATCAGGTTTAAAAAAAAACTCTCTCAAAAACTGGTATCTAGTTAGGGCAGCAACCCGGCAACGACTCATATACTCACACTATAGCTTAAACGTGTTTTAAAGTAGTTTTTAAAACTAAACATGATTGTTTAGAAAATTATTTACAAACATAGTTCACTCTTTAATGAAAAAATACATATAAACTATCCTTCATATATTGTACTGAACAGATTAGAGATAAAATAATTATATTGAAGCTTTCTAGTCTCTAAACATTTTGTTTAATAAAAACTCAGGTTTTGGTGTGAATGCATGGGGTAATTAATAGTAAGGTAAATAACGGTTATAAAGACGTGCGTGTATAAAATTTTAAACTTAATTATCAATTGTATTATGTATATATTGGAAATGTAGACTGATCTATAGACGTGTAACCAGCAGAAGGTATATATATATATATATATATATATATATCGTGCAGTAATTGACCCACAATAAGAGGCCTATACTATAGTACAAAGACGTGACTAACTGATAAAGGCTGTATGTCCAGAAAAAGACTCACGCTCTCACGTACACACCGGCAACGATGCTGTGGGAAGTTGACAGCAATTTGAACTTTTAGAATTAAATGGTTTTGTTTTTTTTCATTTCATTTTTCATTTTTTTCTTCTGTTTTCTACCGTCTCTGATTCCTATTCATTTTTCTTTTTGTTCTTCATTTTGTATGTCTTCTCTCTAGTTATTTATTTATTTAGTTCTTCTTCTTCCTTTCCTTACATTTTCTTCCTAATCTTTTTCTTCTCTATTTTCTCTTCAAAGAAAGAACAATCTATCCTGTGACAACAACTGTTTATTGTACCATTTCGGATCTTTATAATCAGTATAGATAGATATAGTTCAATTGGATTGAAAAAGAAATGGTAAAGGCAGTGTGAAATAACCGGGCATAGGGGCTAACTATAAATCAGACAGCCAATGATGACAATTGATGATGCGTGATGATGATAATAATGATAATAAATAAACATGACGAGAATAATAAAAATATTAATGAATTATTGGCAACACGCTAGGCGATGATAATGATGATCTAGATGATAATGATTGATGATGGCAATGATATGGTGGTAATGATGACGATGATAAATATGGATGATACATTATGATAAGAGTGACGATGACGATAGCGTGATGATTATGATAAAGATGATGATGATGATAACTAAATGACATCACTACTGATGTACCCCCCAGATACACTAGTAATTAAACAAGCTCCTAATCGAAACAAGTCAGATAGGATTAAAACTTATCTTCTTAAGCAGCACGATTTGTAATTCTGGCTGCCCTATAGCACTCATAGAGTAACATAATCGAACGGCAAAGTTATCAATCATCAATGAGTTCTTCACGACTGTTTAAGCATGTTGCTACTCTGCTCAACTAACGATTCGGCCTAACACATCCTCATTCCTTTGTCATTAACAAAATCACTATACATGTAAAATGAAGTCACTATGGACAATGAATGCAATACTTTAGCTAGGGATTAAAATGTCACTGTTGAATCCTTTTGTTTTAGTGATTAAACCTTCATCACACCCTTTTTTCATTTACTCTAGTTTGTTGATTAACCGCACGGCAAGCGGTCCATATCAAATGATAAGTCACGCCAAGAGAAATGAACATGAATAATATTCTAGATTATTGGCCTGGGGATGAAATTATTATACGCTTTGCTAAATAAACAGTAAATTAGCCAAGTAAAAAGATCCAAGGCTGTATCCCTGTAGGTTACCGACCCTCTATCCTTTAGAGTTACTCGTAGAAAGTATTGTTTACAGCTGTCGAGGGGGGAATAAACTTACGTAGTTGCTATTCACATTACAAGATCACAAGACTTCAAAAACAATCTTGGGGACCCAGGGAATTAACAAAGATATGGAAATGGCTCTTTATATCTAAGTTGTTTAACGAGTGGAGAGCAAATAGTCTGCTTAATGCAACACTACGAAGTTAAAAAGTCGGAAAATCAACCGACAAAAGCCGACGCCGTGTAATTATGAATTCTGAGAGAAATTACAATATTTTTGAATATCTTTTAGAACTTTTCTTTGACAGGTAGCAGACACAGTGCTATTAGAAGATCGGGAAGGAGCCGTAAAAGAACGAGAATTAAAATAAGGGAAGAAATAGTTAAAGCTGTTTTACGCTATATTTTTTTTATGAATTTCACTTTGTAGTGATTATAATAGAATTAATGCAAATAATTAACATAGAAAAATGCCGAAGTCAATCATTAATTAACCCAAATTACGTGCAAAATTTAGTATCAAAATTGTGTTTTTGAGGACAGCACACGATTCTGATGACGCTGTGAATAGGGCCGTGACGTCACGATGCTCATCGAAGCCAGACAAGCAATCAAAGAAACAATTTGGAAGTCAGGACCCAAGGGGCAAAAACAAAATACACCAAATACAGTAAATTTAAGTTTATTTTGACAAAAGTATAAAAAATACAGTCCCACAGATGTTCATCAAGAATTAACTGCGAGACATTCAAAACGCTATTTTACCTTAAAAAATATAAAAATAATTTTTTTCCTTAAAAAAATATATATAGAATCCTCTAGGGATTGCATATGGGTTTCTAATTAATACCGACTACCTCGCTTTACTAAAGCTATATTTACAGACCTGCGGATTCAATATTTATAACCCTTATTTATTGTTATTGTTAGTATTCGATTCTCTAGCATGCATTAATTATAGGTTAGTTGGTTGCGTTGAATCACGTAATTATGTTTATTAGCATATACCTATACAATAAAAAGCGATCAAGTTGAACAAACCTATATAGCGACATGAGCCAATATCGATCTGTTCGTCAACATGAATCACAAAATTGCGCTGATTTAAACTACGACCCATCACACTATCAAACAAAAACCACAAATTACTCTTGAGTTTGTACTTCTCTGGTGCGACTCAGAAATCGCGAATTCTAGAGCAGAAAACGCTACGATCAAAGCAAAAAGCCCTCTGGCGGACACAGTAGGAGGAGCTTGCATCAGATCAAGTTCTGTGAACCTCAAAACAACTCCAACTGCTACCCGATATTGAACTTTAGAACTTTATGTACATTTCTTGTCAAACCTATCAAAGCCACAAGATGCAAAATAAACTTGTACTTCTACTATTAGCCCCACTACGATACAACTAAATCACGATTCCAATATATTGATAAATGACTCGTTATTGACTTGAGTCAACTTGGGAGTTTCGGTGCGAAACAGAGTTGTGTTGTAATACATTTCCCTGATTTGGGAACTACGTTTCTATTTTGTAATAATAACCTCCATGCTCTAACATCTACCCGGTTTTATCTATCCCTAATTTGATTAGCAGTTAGTAATATTATAGCCTATTTACAGCTACAAAAATACTTGAATTTACATCGATAATATAAAAATAAATGCTTTTAGTCTACATGCAGTTCGCTACAGCCACGTTAAGAAATTAGGATCGGACATTTTGGAAAGGTTTGGAGTTAAGACATCGACATCACTCAACATGTCTGTTGGAAGATCAAGTCCTACACCGAGATCGTCCGTGTCCATTGCAGATGGCGTAGATTCGCCCTCGATTGTCCCAAAATCGACATTAGTGCCGGGCAAATTGTCGAAGAAATCGGGAAGACGACCAGAAGAGCGCGATTCGCCGCCGGGGATGCACGACGGGTCTTTGGTGTTGTAATTTGCATCGAACATTTGAGTGTCATTGCCTGTGTTAAGATCAAGGTCGTTGTTGAATGTAGTAGTATTCGTAAACCCAGTGTTCATTCCGAGCCCAGAATCGAACGATTCGTCTCGAATGTGTCCATTTGGCGTTGTATTATCAGGCTGTGGAGCTAGTTGACCGAGAGCTGCTTCACGAACGAGATTACCAAGCATTGATTTGCTGCCGCCGGTATCGAGCAAGCCGTGTTTGAGAAATATCTCTTGTTTTTGTAATTCTTGTTGTCTTTTCTTGAGTTGTTCCTGTTCAAACTGAACTCGTTCCAACATGGATTTGTGTTGCTGTGGCGGTCGTCCTTGTGTTAATTGTGGGAGTTGTGGTGGTGGATGTTGTGGAAGTTGGGCCGGATTTGTTCTACAGGGATTCAGTGCTCCTCTAGGATCGACCCAGCTTGTTGATCGTCTGAGATGATTTATGTAGTAAATCTCACCTTCTGGCGTTATAGCTTGTTCCCAGCCGTCAGGCAGAACGTTCGAGCTAGTCAAATTGTTGGTCGATTGAGTCTTACGAGGGTCAACCCATGTTGTAATTTGCTGAATATGGCTACAAAAATAACAACAATAATATAGATTTAATAACTGTGGGTTGGTTTAGGGACTGGTTTATTCTACCCGTAAATCACTTCAACACAAGAGTCTCCAACACCCGCCATGTTGTGTGAGTACACGTAAGGCAAGCAACAGGTTTTCTACAAGACTTGATACACTTTCTTAACTAGAAATAACGGTAATTATATCCTCGTAACTTATCAGCTAATGCTTGCTAATACGTTGAGACACAACAGGGAAACAAGCTAACACGAAACTGCTACAAATAGTACGTGTGACATTACTGATTTGTAAAATGTTTTCGCTTCAAGCAGTTGTAACTAGCAAGTGACTACAGGTAAAGATCAAAACTTACACAGATCAAAAAGTCAAATTACTTACTCCATAAAATATGGTTGTCCTGACGGCGAAGTTCGCATCTCCCATCCTGGAGGCAATTGGGATTCCTCGAAAGCTGCACCATCGTAAGATTGTGTCCTTGTGTGCGTCGGTTGATGCAACGAATACATCCCAGCAGAACTTGTAGGTATTGACAACGATGCCGGCGAGCTGTGAGCCCGTGAGTGAGATATTTTCAATCCTGTGTTATCATCAGGGCTCAGCTTATTTGAATCAAGTCTTGAAGGTGGTTTGAAGAAAGACGGTGGCAATTTACGTAACTTCATAGGTAGCGTGTTCGCCGAAGGCTCACTAGCCTGGGCGATTGTTTTGCTCGCTGACTGTACTACGTTGAAAAGCGCTTCTAAATCGTTCTCCGAGTCAGTTCGAACATTTAGGTAACAATTTTGACTGTTTTTTCGTTCCATTGTTATGTTTGTCAGAATCCTCCACACACTCAGTGCTGGGTAATTATTGATATGAGGAGAAGAGATTAATTTCACTCATTTTATACCTCTAGCGTTGCGACTCAAATTTACACGGGCTTGGCTGTGACGTCATCCACGTCTCGCGAGGATCATAGTCATGGATACAGTAGCGCCAGCCAATCAGCGATCGGGAATTGATTTGTTAATCATGACTAATCACTCCATTGATTGTATTCTGTTTATTTTAGATCCATACGTCACAACATCTTCTCTGAGCGTGGGAGAAAGTGACTCACCGAGAAACTGTTGTTGGAAAATTGATGTTCTAGCAAGAACTGTTTATCTGAGTTCAGTCTGGATGGCTGTCTAGTGTAAATACTGGAGAGAAGTTTCAACTTCTGTATCATCATTCCAACACTGTGAGAAATTTGATATTATTGAAAGTACAATGTCGTTTATGCCCTTACAATCCACTTGGATTATAAACAATTGGACGGCCTTTGAAAGAAGTTTCCAATCGCTTCTATTATTGAGCCAAAAAAGCCTGTGAAAATTGAGATTCAACAGTTTATTATTGGCTATCGAAGTTACAGGCCAACGGAAACTGCACCCCAAACAAAACAATGAAAATTTTAATTGCCCTCGAGTTGAAAAAGTTCTACCATATTCTACAACATTCGACTCTCAATCAATTTTTTTATCATTGAAAAAAAAACTACAAAAGATCCTAACCTAATCTCGTGATATTTAAGTTTTGTGCCTGATTTTAAATGAGATCCATATGCGTTGAATCGAGTTAGTTATCGTCGCGTTGAATGACATTTGACACATAACAACTGTCCGAGAACAATGGACATCACTGAAGCATGGCGTCCAGTACCGGAAGAGTGTTTATGCTCCAAACAATAAACTTCAATTTGTGGGCTTAAATGCATTGGAAAATCCAGTGAAAAAAGTTCAAAGTGGTGCCGTTTTTCGGTTAGCGTTCGAAACTTGATATTGTTCTTCCCCCTGTCAATTGAGCTTTTGGTGCTATCAGTGGGACCTTTACTTGAATCCTGTGACCTTGTGTGACACGATCATTTATCGTAAGCCCTTACCCGACACCACTTTGACAGCCGTGTGTCAACAGCCTACAGACAGCCCGCTGTACTGGGGTTTACTGACTTGAAATTCTGTTTAAAAACTACAAATCCTGATTCTAAGCCATCATAATACAAAAATAAACACTTAAAAATTCGCTAGAATCATTTAACTTTGGGTATTTTATTGTAGTGTTCCATTACTCTTGATTCGCTAAGTCACGATAGTTTGGAGACTCCAACACGTGACCCTTTCGCGCGCAAAAAGAGAGCAGTTTCGTGTACAATTAAAAGTTCATGTATTTGAACAAATTCCCCAGCTCAATGTTAAACTTTAGTCGAGAATTAAAAACGTCTTTGAAGTTGATATTGTTTAGTTATGGATTTTGAAAAGTCAACAATATCAAAGGACAACAATAGAAAACAAAGTCACGCCGACTCAAACAGTGCAATCCAAAAGAGGAGTTTACTAAATAAGATTTTGTTTTCGGTACTATTCATCTAAAGTCAATATTAAAAAAGTACTTTCCGACTTTAGCAGCTATCGTTTTTTCTGCCTCTGTACATAACTTATTACAAGACATCAAAAACCTCCTGTTTTTTCTAAATTTCAAGTTTTATACTGAAAAGTTCAAACCCCCAATGGACAAATTAATGAAATAACAATGCACTTTCTAATTGATATTTAGTCGTTTTTGTACCATTTGTCTGAGCAAATATTAGAATAGTACTTTCCGACTAGGAACTTTTCTCAACTGTTTCATCAAGTCGGTTTATATTCTCTATATTTTCCAAGCAACGATATTTGGCTGAAATTTAAAACTACAACCGCAGACAGCCCAGTTTCGTTTATGACCTCAAAGACATACGAATACTATACTTAGCTTATATTTTTGTTTTGTATCCTTTTTTAGTTCGGTATTATTCATATTTGAAAGTAAATATCAAAAAGGTACTTTACAACTCGTACATTTTTCGAATTGATTTTTTTATTTCTATTTATTTGTTAATGGCCTTTGTTGGTAGTAGGTAAACTTTCGGGATATCTCAGTATAGCTGAAGTAACTTCGACTTCAAGTTTCGCAAAAGATCAAACCACAAATGATCAAGTTTAGGATCAATCCATCCAATGTTTTTATTGGTAATCGGTTTAAGTAGCACATCCCGTTATCACCAACAAAATGTGGCTGTGTCATTGTCTAGAGGGTGTATCAATCGATCTTTTGATGTTGTAGATCACTTTATGAGCCTACAAAGAAAACGTTGTCAACAGTGCCTCTCCTTTTCTACCTACTGTGTGCAACAACGAACTTTGATGTCTATGTAAGATCCTGGAGAGCAATTGAAGGCAATAACCCTTCAGTTTCATGGCGCTAGAGAACGTGCAAATCGTCTGTAAATGAAAATGTATTGGTCTAATGTGGAGTCCAAAAAATTAGTCCCCTGCGTATCGGAGGTTATTTTCTACTATTCTAGAGTTTGTAAATCTGACTGTTTGTGAAGCAACGAGAAACCAGACGTACAAATAATAAATACAACTACTAGATCAAGAAACCCTCTGGTTTCCAGGTTACCAAATCAGACGACGGACTCTTCGTCTGAAATTCTGTTAGTCCCGTTTTCACACCAGACGACTTGTCCGTCATAAGACGATTTGTCCGTCGTGAGACAATTTTTCCGTCCAGACGATTTTTCCGTCATATAAAGACGACTTGTCCGTCATGACACGACTTGTTCGTGTTCTAGTGTCAACATGGCCATTGTCAGTATATCGTTTTGTTATCTTTATCAACATGCAACCACCTCTAGCTTACGTGTGTGCGTGACAGCGATATCGAGACAAAGGTTACTATATCCTTCTAAGGTTTCTTTCCGTGTGGATGTAGTGAACAGAGTTCACTGTTCTATGATGGAAAATACGTGTGGAAGCTATCAATTGTTTCTTGTGTTAGCCATTTGGTAGCTAATTTAATAGTAAAGTTATCTTTAGTTGTCTTTCACTTAGCTTTTCGATTCAAATTTCTTGTTTCCGATTCTCAGTTTTTTCCTCTTGCAGCAATGTAGTCGCAATCATGACGTTACCATTTGAATATAGGCATACGGAAAGTGCACTCTCGAAATGCTATATCATTATCGTAAATGCGCACTGTTCAACGACTGCACAAGTGCAAATGTGATCACATTTTCTTCTACATATGCATGTATTTCATTTTAAAAACTTATTCGCAGGATCATGATTAAAACGTTTCTTTAGGTCAGTTGCTTTTTTTATTTGTCAGGAAGTGTGAATGCACTAACTAGCTAGCCATAGATGTATGAATATTTCTTTTAGCTAAATGCCCGATTATGATTTCGCGCAACTACACATAACTATATTGTTTGTGCTGAATCTTATATCAGTTAATACTCTTAATGCATGCGGAAGGTTAAATCAATGTAAAATATTCTATTTCTAGATATTTCAACAAGAAATCAAGAAACTATATATATATAATCATGTTTTCTTAATCAATATTTTAATATTCAAAACTATGTACTTTAAAAAGTGCAACTTGACCCGAAACAAGTGCACATTGCAAGCATGCAACCATATACGTGCAATTTGTTTTCATCGCGGCCACTATAAACTAATAATAATAGCTTTATTAACGCTTCCATGTATTTAGTTTGTACAACTAATTGGGGACGTAGCTAGTTGCAATACTTGGAGAGATTGACAAAATGAAAATCAATCAATCAAGCCGTTAAAGCAACGAACGCCTCGTGCGTAGGAGTAGCTGGATCCCTTCCAAACCTTCATCCAATTGACAACTGCTTTGGTAGAACACCGCCTAAGGATTGAAAAAGGTTTACTGACCGCTCTTGTTTGTGTTAGCTATCAAAACTAACCTTCACATCCCACGTGAATTGCCCAATGGCTTTAAATAGCAAAGTCATTTTGTTTTCAATTAATGTGAAGATATTAGCTATTAGTCGGGTTTGTTCAATCCCTGGAACGCCCATATATATAGAGCAATATGGTCATTTATTTGACACAAAAGGTTCCTAGTACTGAAAACCTCTTAAACGATTCAAGACTTCACGTTCTGTGTTTTTTAAGCTAGCATTTAAACTGTTTTTGTTTCGTTAAAAATACCAATGCTGTCTTTTGTTATCGTACTGTGACCCATATTGAAAATAGATTGTTTTCTTTATAAAAGGTGTGAGAAGGGAAAAAAACCGTTTGAACTGAGATTAATAAATATGATTTGCTTGAACAACGCTTCATATGCCAAAAGATAAACATTGGTATTTTTAATAACTGAAGGTAAATATGGAAGTATTGAGAAAACGTTTGAGACCAGGAAATAATAAGATAACAGATATGTAAAATAAAAGGAACGAGAAAGAATGAATCTCCAAAATTATTAAACATATTTATAAAAATGTCTTGAAACAGTTACAGTCAGGATACTCGAACCATTCAATGAAAAAAAATAAAAAAAATGAAGCAGTGAGTTCAAATACAATAAGTGTTCATAATAAATCTTATTTCTAATCTATCCCCTGCATGATGGGATGTGGATTAAAAAAAGTAACAAAAAAACTCAAAGTGTTCACGGTTCGAGTGCCCTCACTGTAAATGAATTGGCTCAGCTAATTAACTGATTTTACCTTTTATAATGAATTAATTAGCGATCTCGAAGACAAAGGAGCAATATTCAAATGCAGTAAAAGACAAACAAAACTAAAAAGAACAAAGGCAAACTCCTTGATGCACAAATTAGAAAGCAGAACAAAGGATGAAATGCAGTTATCCGCATGTATATTTGAGCTAAAAATCTATTGTTTTTGCAACGAACGAAAAAAAAATATTGAGTCGGTTACTCAATAACTTGAAACTGAATAACCCGATGCATCTCTTCCACAGGGAGCCCATAGCAGAGTGCCGTTTCGCAGACTAGATGCGTCCACATAGTTACACCCTGCAAAACAAACCTGACTAAATAACGGTTACGGTAATAACTGACTCTATTAAATCGATAATCCACAGTTACTCACTTCAACTGAAAACGACTGAGTAGTGGTAACACCGAAAAATAATAGTTAATCTATGCATCCACAGTTTTGTACTGTAATTTGAAAAGTGCCCGCCTAGCCCTACCCACTGTGAAAATAAGTTTTGCGTACGTCAATGACTGTTGTTCGGGCGACCCTCCCTTCAATGTTTTTTCTCGATTAAGTGTTGTTTCCCGTTGTTTGCTCCTTGTTGCTACCCAGGGCACCAAAGGCTACAGACATCAAAAAACGCTTAATACAAACACAATCAAATCAAACAAACAAACAAAAACCCTTTGTATTACAGGAGAAATTGCTGCAAACCGCATCACAAACTTTTTTATTGATAACTACCAACAGAGTAAACAAAAAAGGCAATTTACAAATATAGAGTGCCACAATAGATGTGACACACGCATCACAAACTATTATTTACGTAGCCATCCCTGTTTTGTTTGAGTGTGCGAGCTTAACTGCAAAATGTCACGATTGAGACGGCTCTGCAAGAGGCCACTGCATGAAAGGAACAAATACTCTCAACATGTAAACTTTCCCACGCATTAAACCATATCAATAGTTTGTATTATTTATATATAGCATCAGTGGATACGTGGCGGTATGATGTTAATTGTGGTAACTTAGCAAAGAAGTGAACTTAAACTCAAAATAGAATGAAAGCTCTTTCTTGTTCTTTCATCGCCCTTTTCTTCTTCAGTTATACTCGCCTAAAGAATTGAAGCTAATGACATTTTTGTTTTTGTTTTCGTTTGATATTTTTCACCAGTTACGGACAGCTATTCAGGTTGAATGTTCCACAATCTGTTTACAAAAACGTTCATTTTACATCATGCACACATTTCTCTACTTGGCGCTTTAGTGTCAGTATTTTAGCGTCTCAAAAACAAATCTTTTGTCGTTGACTTCAAGCCGTCTGAACAGTACTTAATTGCTGCTGTGCACTATAGCTAACACTCGTGTTCGGACCGCTTCTTTCCGTTCTGCCCTGAACTCTTTACATTATTCCTTCCTTCAGCCATAAAGCCTATTATACCTATTTAATTACAAATTTGATTACTATTAATGCAACGTCTAAAGAGGTCGGTCGTTCAAGCGTTTGTGATGGATTGCAAATGATCTTTTTGTGCGGCGGAGATAGCCAAGTCACGTACTAACGTCTCAGTCAGTCAGTTTCGTGATTTTCTGTCAACAAATGTACACGGAAACTAAAACAAAAGAACATTGCGTGAGCAAAATATGTTCTGTGTAAGGACGAGTGCAGCATATTATTTGCCGACGACATCAGTTAGATCGTCAAGTTGTGGTTGAAAAGATGTGTGAAATAGTCTGTATGAGTTGTATCATTTTGGCGCGTTTTTCTCAAAAGTTGCGCGCGCGTGTGCGTTTTGAAGCGCGGGAAAACCGATTGACCTCATATACTTGACTTTGTTTTGGCCAGCGTCCATCACAAATAAGCACGGTTGTAAGTAGAAATGTCTGCTTTTTCTCTTGCAGAGTTTTCAATCGTTTTACTACATGTAACCGACAATAACTGGCGGATTTTCTAGTGCGGGCTGCGTTAGCGAACGAAGTCCAGCGACTGAAACAGTATATATACTTTAGTCTAAGAAAGAATGAACATGCACTACAAATAGTGATAAATTAGTGGTAAACTAGTGTGTCGACTGCAACGTTGTTTCTAAGAAAAAACAAATAAAGTAAAACTATTTATAATACTAGCTGTTAAACTGTGTGGAATAGGGTATAAACTTGACCATGGAGGGTTGTTTTTTTTGGGGGGGGGGGAGGGGGGGTTGTTTTAAAAAGGCGATTTATAGGACAGGTCAGTCTGTGATATATTATTGTTGTAGTCAGGATTCATGATTTTACAAACGAATTAGGTTGTCTCAGACTAAATTTGATGATTTTTAATTAGACATTTCGGCTAAATCTTTAGCCTTCATCAGTAGAAATTAATATTGTACAAGTTTGCGTGTGCGAGAAATCGCGTTCTAAACTTTAAAATTGACTGCACCCATTTGAACCCAGAATTGTACATGTGTTTGCGATAAAGTGTTTGCGACAGGGCATTAGGAATTTTTTCATTAACTAATCAATAGCATAAAAAACATCCAATAAATAGCATAGACTGATAAATTTCCATTTTTCAATAACCATATTTCAATAATTAACAATTATTCGCCGAAGGCGAAGTGATTATCGGTGAATATTTACCGAGCGGTGAGTCTTCGAGCTGCGAGGTAAATATTCACCGATAATCACTTCGCCTGAGGTGAATAATCGTTTTAGTATAAATACAAAGGTGATTATTTCAAAAAAATTGAAAGTGAAAATATTTTATTTTTTAAAAGCGCGACCGTCACGCGAAAGTGTCCGGCTCGCATTGTCTCGCTTAATGACAAAAAAACGTGAAAATTTACTATGATATACCTTTAAATAGCTTGACACCAAACTTTGTAGCTTCTTTAGTCGATTTTGGGACAGCATTTTCTTTAAAGTTTTCAGTTTCATCTTCGCTAACAGTGACAAAACGACTACTGGCAGCCATTTTGTCCGAAAAGGTGATTATCGGCTGATAATCCGAGATAGCAAACCAATCAGCGCGCGCGATTTTCTATAATCACCTGCGTATTTATACTAATATTAAATACATCTTTTTCAAAAATCGTTGTCGCAGCCGAAGCTACAGTCCACACTCTAAAGTCTGCAAAGGATGTCGGTTACATGGACTTAATTTGTGATTCATTGCACGTTTTTTAAAGAAATATTTGTATTTATATCTACCACAACAACAACTTGTTATGGTCATATAACACAAACACGTACAACCAAAATATGCTATGAATACATTGATAAAAAGAGAAGAAATACCGACATCCTTTGCAGGCTTCAGAGTGTGAACTGTGGCTTTGTTTGCGACAACAATTTTTGAAATAGCTGTATATCATAGAAAACGTATATATGTATGGTCACTTGTAGGCTTTAGAGGGAATTGTGCCTGCTAGTCATCAAAGCAGTTATCCCACTTCTAAACTAGAAATCACTTTTTGTCAGAAATATTGACAACAGTTCTCCAAAAGGTTATCAATTTAATAAGCCTTTCTATAGTGGCCAAACAATACAATATTGATTAAATCAAATAAAGGTCAATTCTATGTGCCCTCTTGGTTGTATTCTATTGGATGAGGAAAGCGATAGTAAACAAGGGTTTTCATTCGAGACAGCTCGACAGTATAATGGCCTCCCACTCTGCTTGTCTGTAAAAAAGGGTGCGTTTTAAAACTTTCTCTAGAACTGAATTACTGGCCCGTCGAGGGTATAGACCTCTTTACATTCCTTGTGTGTTGTCCCATTTCAGATCACGTGATACAACCCTTGGGAGTTGAATCTTTCACATGTAAATTATATATCATGTTCCACAGGTAGCCCAAGCTCACTTTTAGTGTTGATTTACTAAAGCATCTATGGGTGGTTTTGAATAAAATAAAATTCAATAAAACTCATAGAGTGTCTTTTGGTTGATTTCTTTAATCCTCTAATTTAAGTTCGTCAGTTTCAGTTAATTTCTCTTTGCTTTATGTAAAAAATCATCATCACGATGACGATCTAAAGCAATATTTGAGCTAGTATATTTGTCATTGAACTTGCTTTGTTGAGTATCTTTCTCTTTAAGGTTATGTTACATGCAACGATTTTCATCGACGATTTTTCGCGATACGCCGTTGCGCAAAAAAATTGATGCGTGTTACATGCCGCGTACGCAAATTTTCGGATACGGCAACACGATGCGAGTTTTTGATTCAAGTTCAAAAACTCGCAATGCGAAATGACGAATATTCAGTAAGTTGATGCGTGTAACAGCTTTGTCGTCGATTTTTCGCGCAACACCTACCCAGAATGCAGTTCGGGGATCGATCTGATGTCATGACCGCGCGGCTTGGGAGCTAGGGACGATGTTGTCATTACAGAAATCGCGAAAAATTGTCCTGTGTAACATGTTGGATTCGTAGGAATATTGCATGAAAAAACGGCTAGTGTAACATGTATTAGAATTTTTAACACGTATCGCGAAAAATCGTCGCTGAAAATCGTCGAGTGTAATATCAGCTTTAGGCTAGAAGGCGATTTACTGGGCTCCTGAAATTACTCAACTGTTAGCCCCGACAAAAAAAATCCAATCGATTGCGTTTTGACATTAAAATATCGTCGGTTTTATGTTTCACTAGGGATAGCACGGATGGGGCCGAAATCTCCACCCTTCCCGTAAGCCTAATCGACGCCTTAGTTTCACAAAATATCTCGAGGTAATCGTCCCGCATTTTTCGTTTTGGTTTTCAGCTTCATATCCCCCCCTTCAGTTCTAGATTCATTTCCGGGGGGTTCCGGTGACTTCAATATCATGACGTAGTCTTGGTATACAATTTCGCAGACGCGTCTGGTTTGGCGGGAAATTGTTTGGCGTTTAAATCTGCAGGAATTCGCTTGTTACCGCAGACCAGCAGACGTTCTTTCGCTCCTCTTTGCTCAGGCTACAGTTGATTGCAGCGCCGTCAAGCATTTTGAAAGTAAAATCTTTAATACAATACAAAATCTGATGATTAATGAGTTCAGGAGAATGCCAAATATATTATATTGGGGATTCCCCCAATATATTTTGACCCCTAGTTTGCTCCTAAATTGATTCATTCGCTAAACAAAGTGTTAATATATTTCATTCCGACATACTCTTAAACGTTTTTTCACATTTATTATTGTTGTTTTTTGTTTGTTGTAAAATAAGATCGAAATAAAAGTGATTTTACTTCTCAACAAGTCACGACAAAACAGCTTTGACAGTAGCCTGCGTAAACAGACCCTTATTACGCAGGCTAGTTTGATAGACACTTTCGATCAAATGATCGTTATCATAGCCAATCAGATTTCTCCATTTATAAGTTGAAGTTCCCGGATGATCTATTGCAGCCTCTTGTTAAATGTGCTTGTAAGCAGTTTTTGTTCTCCAGACTTTGTGTTGTTTTCGCAGACGACCATTTCAGCTTCATATTCAGACTTTTCTAAATCCATCTAGAGGATTTCTTCAATTGGTGTTGAACCCGTCTTGTACTTGCAAACAAGTCTTCTAATCGTTGTATTCTTGATGGGTTCTTCAGATGACTCCACTGAACGTTCAGAAAGATCCGATTCACAAACCGTCACCAATTATGAAGGCATAGTCAAAAAGTATTTGGGCTTTTTAAAAGGTTTTGATACGGCTTCGAAAGTAGTCGATGTAACTAGCCTTGCATCATTTGGAATTGGTTATTTATACCGCCTCTATGTCGACGCGAAAGAAATTTTGGATCAATTGGAGTCACTTGATAAAGAGCTCATGGCAAACATCGAGCATCTCTTTCTTCTAACTCTGGAAACGTTTTTCAATGTGATAGAGAAAGACCCAACAAAATCCAGTCAAGATGACTTTAAAGCTCTTTTCCATGATATGGGTGATCTTTTGATGGAGATGGACAAAATTGAAAAGCATATTCGAGAATCCACCGTGCCCCTGCGAAGTAAGGCGAGAAAAATTGAAAGCCAAACTTTTGTGACCAAATTGGGATGCATTATTGTAGGAAGTAGCTTGGCCTTGACGTCCTTGGCTACAGGATTAATGGCAGCGACTAAGGTAATTGTTCTCAGTACGGGTGCCGTGATCGCCGTTGGCGCTGTTGGCGTTGTTGCAGTGGTTGCTGGTGCTGTTGGTTGCTACTATTTTTACATAATCGAAGAAACATGTAAAGAAACATTGGTCCTTTTGAAGAAGTTATTAGAAAATTTAGATAAAGTCAGGGCCGTACTTATAAGATTTCGCACATGCATTGAAATTGGATGTAAACTTGCGTTCGAGCATAGTAATTGGGACGTCTTTGATGAGCTTATTGAAGATCTCAAGGAGGGGGTAAATGAGAAAAAAGAAAGAGAAAGGAAGGGAGGACAGTTAGGAGGAAGAAGGGGGAGAGAAGTGAGAAGGAGGAATATGAGAAAGAGAAGGGAGGAAAACTGATTAAGATTAAGGAGTGGATAATTGATGAGAAAGAAGAATGAAATAAGGAGAGAACTGAGAGAAGTGAATTGAACGAGGGGAAAAGGTGGACATGAATTAAAAGGGATAACATTTCAACTGTAAAACAGTCTTCATCGCTTGCTGAAATTCCATACAGGGATAATTCTATTATATTACTGACTCAGGATTAACTCTTTGCAGTTACCTCTAGATCCATCACTTATTTTTAAAAACAACAACATATTTTACAAGTAACTAATATATTTTAATAATAGTTGTGTATATACATCTTTTAAACATATGTGTATTTTTAATCTTTTGATGCATTTTTGATATTTACTTTAACCCTTTGACTACTGGGCTTTTTTGAATTTTTGAGCGATTTTCTGGATATAAACGATCCGTAGAACTTCTTGACTCCATATTTGGCGTTACCATGGAAAGTGCTGCTGTTTTGTAATCTCAGGGGCTCAAGTTCTCAGGCCACATGACTTTTAGATGGTTTCGAAGCATCGTTGGATATTTACACTGGCTCAAAGTTGGCTTAAATCGGAATTTCGTTAATTTTAGGGTCATATTTTGCCTTTAGTCACTACTGGAAGAGCATCATTAAGCTTCAAGGTAGCAAAGAGCTCACTTTCTGGAAGAAAGCAGCGAGGAATCTCACTTTGTCAGCAAAAAACGATCGATGTTTGGCTCATTCGGTTTTGGCGGGCTTAGAACAAAGTCAGGTTTGGAGTTCGACTAAAGGCAAATTCTCGGACCTGCCGCGGCTATTTATCGAAGTTGTTATGATAGAGGAACACAACAAGCGCGAAATTTTGGCAGAAAACCGAGGTGACCCTAGATTTATAATAAATTTATAAACGGACTAAAGGGGAACTCTATGCCGAGCGCTGTCATCGTTACTCACAATGCTTTGCAGTCGTAAATACCTGAAAACACGTGCGTATCAAAATGGCCGTAATCAAACGACCTCAGCTCAGTTCGTGAAGTGAAAAAACTTGTCAAAGCTATAGCACAAGGACTGAATTTTGTTGTGAAAACGGCGTTTTCGTCTAAAATCTATTTTTTCGATAAAAAATTCAAGGTCAAAAAAGTGTGATTTCCACTATTGAAAAATACGGCAAAAACGGTCTTTTTTGACTTTCCTAAAGTTCATATGGAATTTTTGTGCTGAAATTGCTTGTTTCTTGTGACTGATATGTTATGAAAATTTGAAGAACTTCCTAGTGCTTACTAACATTCAAACGGCTGGGCAAATTTGGCTTGTTTAAAAAAGTAAGAATTTTTCAAAGCAAGGTCGTTTTTTACGGGCGGTTTCGGGCGCCGTAGGAGTCAAAGGGTTAAGTTAGTTTAGGATTTCACAGGACCCCTTTCAATTGACAACAGTGTTCCTTTACACTGATGGGTCATCTTGTCAAAATATTCGATATCATCATCATTATTATTCATAATTGTTGTAGGTTTTTTAATAGTTAAGGTAGTACCGGATACTTGCTACTGCGCATCCATTTCGCGCATCTCGTTTTCCATCATTTATTTGCGTTTTTTTGAAAATTTATCTAAATAATATTTTAATTTGAATCCTTATCTATAACTTAAGAAAGTATTATGTCATTTCATGCAACTTTGGAGGTAAAATGGGACATTTTTCGAAACATGCTCAGATTTTCACTACCTGACAAGGTCGCTGTTTTGTCTCAAAACAACAAATTTACAACTTTGTAAAAATGAATAGATAAAATATGATTTTGACGTCTTTAGTCGTAAAACTAATACAAAATAGGTTTTAGGGTTTCTGGAGATGACAAGGATAATTTCACAAGTTTCAAGCAGATGTTTAAAGTACTAGAACCCAGTCCCGCGCGGACCGTTGCCGTGTTTTTTTAACAAAAAAATGGATTCGGTCGCTTATAACTCGCCTATTAGTACGGGGACCCCCATTTTTTTTCTTTTTATTCAAGACTGCATTTACTACTCTTACGATTTAGAATAAAAAATAAAATATTCATTGATTGGATTTTCTGAAATTTTACAAATGGTACAACTCTATACACATGTAGTGTGCGTAATTGGCGTATAATTGTGCTTCTATGGCTCACTTATACCCATATTTGGAAATGATTCAATGATTTTTATGACAGGAAATGTTAGATAACCCTTAGATCTATCGTTTGATATAATATTATGCTTTTCCTAGCAGAATACGTTCGCATTCTCTTGACTGCTTTGAATAGATACTTTTGAGCAAATCACCGCAAATTATTGCAAAAACCTACTTTTACTATATCTTATAACTCTATAACCAATACGGTGACCCCAATTTTTTTTCACGTTTTTTGACTTGCCTAACAATGATCTATAAATGACAGGATTTATAAAAAAATTCATTGAAGAAATCCAAGTATCCGGTACTACCTTAAACCAGGGTTTAACCTACCCATGCATTAATAACTTGGTTGTACACAATACAATTCAAATTATATTGCTTGATATCAATGAAGACTTTAAAAAACATAAATTGAATAAAATGCTTTTAGGCTATCATTTGTAAACGTTTGTTTGATCTACTTTTTAAAAAGAAAAAGAAAAACAACTAAGAATTAAAAAGCATTCGTGCCGTACTTACGGGGGGGTACTCCCTTGTGGATGTGGTAGTGGATGGGTGGTATAACATGCATAAGACATTTATGGGCTTTAAAGAGGGTCCTGAAATGGGGGGGGGGGGGAGTTGTCCGAATCCCATTTCGCAGTTTATATTTGGACCAAATCCCAGTCAAAAATCACATAATCCCATCAGTTTTGCTCAAGTTTTCAACCCCATTCCCATTCCCATTTTCTATTGTTCTTTTATTTGTCAATCCCAGTCCCAGTGCATCCAATCCCATTGACCAGTCAAAAATAAGGCCAATCCCAGCTCTCATTTTACCCCTTCAGGACCCTCTTTAAACGGGGGGCGATTCTGCTGAGCATTCTTACTTCCTTTTCCTTTTCCTCTTCCCATCCCCCATCCCTTCTCCTACTCCTGTCAAACATATCATATAATAAAGGAGACTTAAGAGCTCTTTAAAGGGTCGGGTAATCTCTATAAACCCAGTTTACGATCGTATTTCAACCCCACGGCAATGATATGAAACCTTTATAGGCTCAAATGAAACCTTAGCTAGTTTCGCAACCCCATGTAACCACGATACCCTTGTAAGGCTACACCTTCACGTTATTAAGGAACGCTGTACTATTTGAATTGACTAAAGATGCTCTTCCCTCTCTTCCCTCTTCATTAAGAAATGTTACAGATCTGGCCTCCTTTAAATCATCTCTAAAAAGCAAGCATTTAATTTG
Organism: Metridium senile; assembly: GCA_949775045.1. Lineage (NCBI taxonomy): Eukaryota > Metazoa > Cnidaria > Anthozoa > Actiniaria > Metridiidae > Metridium > Metridium senile. The sequence continues at coordinate 9,572,568 of OX459096.1, read as the reverse complement.
TAATTTTCTTCGTTTCTTTATTTTATTTTATTATATTATTTTAAACTTTTTAAAACAAAAGCGCATAGATCAGGATTGTATATGCGCTATATAAGCATATTATCATTATTATTACTATTATTTGCACAGCCAATATTTTGTTGTATATACTAAATAGCGCGTGGTTTTGACGTCATTAACACGCAACACGCGAGAAGAACATGCGAAGGCTCAAGCGTCATAGTTCCCTAAAAATGGTTAACGTTATGAAGAGGGACGTTTGCAGCACAACTACACAACACCACAATACATTTAGAAGGCTAAGAGGTGTATATTTAACTTCTTTCCATTCCTAAAACATCGATCATCCCGTTGTGTTGAAATCAGTATTTCTGAAGTTCGTGATTTATTTTTTCTAATTTTTCTAATTTGAAAATTGGGTTCAGATCGATAACATAAGGTATTTGATTTTGTTCTTGTATTATTGATATCACACTTGTTGCCAAAAAGCCCCAAAATAGGTACAATTTGAGAGTAACAAACTTGAATTTACTTGATGTTCCTCTGACGCAAAAAAAAGACGTGTGATGTGATATGTTTTTTTTTTTTTTGCACTGATAAATAATAAATAAATAATAAATTATTATTATTATTATTAGTTATGAATACATTGTATTCCATTACTTGAAAATAGTGATATTCTACTTAACTTTACTGAAGTTTCGAGCTTTAGCCTTTCCGACGTTTTAAGTCAACATTTTTTACGGTGTTACAAATTTCATTATATTACCTATCGTTTATATCAAACACCGACTCAGCCGATACTAGTTTACTGGCTAGTTTCCATTTATTTTTTCTTTAAAAGAAAGTCTATTGACTTGATCAACACCATGATAAGCACGATAAAAAGTCTATGATGCATGGAAAGTAGTGATGGGGCAAGCGTAGGCAGAACTTATATAAGAAATTATATAATAAAAGCAATGAGGATACTATTTACTATTCAGATTGCACAGCAAGATCATAAATGTCATAAAAGAATCCCGCCTGAGAAAACAGTCGTTATTTCGCTCCTCTTTACGGGGGAGAAGAGGGGCGAAATAACGGCTGTTTTCTCTGGTTACCCCATGGTGCGAATTAGCAAAATAGCAATAACAATAATAAGTATATATAGAAATTATTATTGAACTGTAAAATCAAGGCTGAAACCGTGTAGAATGCTTAGCACGGCTTTGACACATCAGAACCAAAACTGGGAATCAGAAAAAGTAAAAAAAGACGAGCTACAAACTGTCATTATGCAGAGTAGTAAACATGACAATGTCTTATTTATGATATAGCAGGGCCCATGTATAATGGGAATCTAAAAATAAAAAGATGAGCAACAATAAATTAATAAGGCTGTCACTAAAGGAAACACGACGATAATTAGAGTTAACAAGGCAAAAATTGAAGTGAGAATTAAAAAGCAACTGTGCAATAATTAGATAGTATGTTTATTTATTTCCCTCACGAATGTCGAAGGCAGTTTGAAACCGCGACGTTTCGACTGCTACTGCTAGTCTTCATCAGGCGATGATTTCAGACGGTTTCAAACCTTTGACGCCGGTTCGTAAGATAAAATGAATAACATATTTATCTCATATCCACGATGAACAATCTTGTTCACTTTATTATGCAATACTTGTTTTCGACTAAAGCAAGCGTGAAGACCGGCTCGAACTCGTCCACAAAAGGTGCCTTCATCCACAACACTAATGCACACGACCATGACACAATTAATTGGGTAAATAAGACTGTCACGATCAAAATATTGGACCTTGTTACAACGAAAAAAAAATAGAGTTTAAAAATAGAATTAATGAATTAGGATGGATGAGCGATTCGAAAAGAATGCCGGGATCGAATGATTGAAATAAGATCGCGATTATTTTCACAGTCGAAAATCGTCGAAAATAGTAAAGCGTTGTTGAGATTTAGTTATCAAACAAACTACAAATTGAAATTGTTCATTTTGCACACTTGCCTTTTCGTTCATGTTATAGTCTTAAAAAGTAATTCTCTCTTTCTCCCACTCTCTCTCACCGCCTAAGTAGGAGTAGGGTAAGTACACGAAGGAGGGGAGGGTGCGGAAAGGGCAACGGTAGCGTGCCAGCAAACACGTATACGTAGCTCAAGCCATGCTGATTCTCAATGGGAACGAGTTAAGGTCGAATGACCACCCAGCGCCGCTGTTACCAAATTTGGAAATATGATTAACTAATAACCGTAACGCCATGACGGCGACTTGTGCTATGACGTCATACAACGTCGCCGTGAAGTCTAAAAACTACGACTTGAAATAAACAATGTTGATGACTTTCGCTGAGGAGCAGAATTCAAATGAATGGTGTGTAATTGTTATTCAAAAGGAAAACATGGTTTTGTTTTGTTAAAAACCGGTCGGCGGTATTCAGTAGCATCTGAGGTTTTGTGCAGTATACTTATACACCTATTTCAATAATCGTTGTCGCAATCAAAGCTACAGTCCACACTCTGAAACCTGCAAAGGATGTTGGTATTTCTACTCTTGTAATTGATTCGTATTCATAGCATATTTTGGTTGTAAGTGTTTGTGGTATATGAACATCACAAGCTTTTCAGTGATAGATGATAAAACAAATATTTAATTATTGAAAAAGCGTGTACTAAATCACACATTCAGTTCATATTACCAACATCCTTTGCAGGCTTCATAGTGTTGACTGTAGCTTCGGCTGCGACAACGATTATTGAAATAGGTGTATATCATCGTCTTCGTTATCATCATCATAAAAATTGTCACCAACATCAGTATCCTTATTCTTTAAACCATCATCATCATTAGAGTACAAACACTAAAAGTGTGCAACATAAATACCACTAAATACTGCTAAATTATGCAAATTCTTTTGTTCTCTATTGTTTAATCAACACTATTTAATGGTAAATAGTACAAAGTATTGCACACTTTTAGTGTTTATAGTCTATCATTTTGTTCTACTATATCATTATCTATATCATATATAAATAAAATTGCAATTTGATTTGATTTCTTGGATAAACTTGCGACCTATCATTATTTTTGTGCTCATGCTGACTAGCCAGTAATAAGTTAAAATTTGACGCCACTTTTCAATTCGGTATAGGCACTGTAAATATTCGCATATCGACAGTCGCACAAAATACACCGCGCGCTATGACCACCGCTATAACGAGGTTTCATTAGTAACACAGGTAGCCCAATTCCCAATATCACCAATCTTAACACAGGACCCCCACCTGTTTGTTACAGCCATATTCGTAAAAATGTCAGTCGAATTCATCCATGTACTTTGCAAATTCGCGCTGAATTTTTTCGTTAAATATCTCATTGAATTCATTATGGTTAATGATATGATATAACTTGCTTTTTGGACGAAATGAAGGACACTAGGTTGCTTTAATCGCGTTAAAAAAAACGAATATTGTTTGCTCACTCGTTCCTCAATAAAATTGCATAAAATATTAACTATTTTCTAATAATATATGGCAAATGTGATAAGCTACTACATGTAGACATTACCTCCTTATGGATTTGAAAGTTCCATTCACTGATCAACAAAACCTTCTGGATGATTTCACTCAGATGTTTTCCTGGTATTTTGCATTGGTACATTGCAAGCCAGTCATGAATTTTAATATCCCATTTGCATTATAGCATCATATATTACCAGTACAAACATTAAAAACGTGCAACATAAATAGTACTAAATAGTGATATTTTATGATAATTATATTGTTTTCTATTGTTTAATTAGCACTACTTAGTACTAATTAGTACTACTTGTTTCACGGGTATAATATTTGTACCCCGGGAGGGGTTCTCCCTTTATCCAAGTGGTAGGGGTGATCGGCGTACCTTTTAGGGTTAAATTATTTCCAGTGCGTACCTTTTAGGGTCCATTTAGAGATTTGGCTCAAAAATCAGTTCTAAGGGTCGTTTTTACTCTGCTTTATTTGTATCTGAGCGTACCTTTTAGGGGTCATTTTCAAAATCTCCGCCGATCACCCCTACCACTTGGACAAAGGGAGTACCCCCCCCCCCCCCCCCCCCCCCCGGGATTTGTACTCTACCAGAATGCTCTGCCTTCGTGCTTTTGTTAAATAATTAGTGTCAATTAATTGTTCTAGTATTCAGAAGAGGGAATAAAATCTGAAAAAGAAAGAAAAATCGTAAAGCATTCTGGTACTGGTAGTAAAATGACGTCATCGAGCAAATGACCTATTACCGAACTGATTTTGTTGTAAATCCAAAGGCGACGGGGCAGTCATTAATTTTACGGTATAAATTGATTGGCTCTCTTCTCCCTGGAGTATTCTTGACGAACTATTAGCATAACAATAAATCTTAATTCGCCGAACTTCATGACGCGATGGTCTACAGGTGGTAGCTTTATGTATTAGGTATCGACTACCATCTCCCTTCCTGGCTTTTGCACTGTTTCACTGGGGATAGCGCTGATGTAATATTCATCCTGTAAACTTTAACCATTTTAATGCCTCAGCTTCACAGAATGTTTTGGAGGAATCGTCCCTATTTTAATTTTGTTTTTGTCTTTCATAGTCATTTTTTTTCTCTTTCTGGATTCATTAATCCGAGGGGTGCCTTCAATACCAAAACGTATAGTTTTGATATTTAATGATCTCGGTTGGAGCCTAGTCGGAGATTCGGCAGCCCTTCTTTTCTTTTCTTTTCTTTTCTTTTCTTTTCTTTTCTTTTCTTTTCTTTTCTTTTCTTTTCTTTTCTTTTCTTTTCTTTTCTTTTCTTTTCTTTTCTTTTCTTTTCTTTTCTTTTCTTTTCTTTTCTTTTCTTTTCTTTTCTTTTCTTTTCTTTTCTTTTCTTTTCTTTTCTTTTCTTTTCTTTTCTTTTCTTTTCTTTTCTTTTCTTTTCTTTTCTTTTCTTTTCTTTTCTTTTCTTTTCTTTTCTTTTCTTTTCTTTTCTTTTCTTTTTCTTTTCTTTTCTTTTCTTTTCTTTTCTTTTCTTTTCTTTTCTTTTCTTTTCTTTTCTTTTCTTTTCTTTTCTTTTCTTTTCTTTTCTTTTTTTTGTTTTGTTTTCCTTTGTTTTTTTTTGTTTTTTTTTCTTTTCCTTTCCTATCCTTTCTTTTCTTTTCGTTTCTTTTCTTTTCGTTTCTTTCCTTTTCTTTTTTTTTTCTTTTCTTTTCTTTTCCTTTCCTTTCTTTTCCTTTCCTTTCCTTTCCTTTCTTTTCTTTTCCTTTCTTTTCTTTTCGTTTAATTTCTTTTCTTTTCTTTTTTTTTTCCTTTTCTTTTGATCTGGTTTTGCTTTTTGGTTTGTGCTGTCCGCTACGTCACAATATTGCTATAGACGTAAATGAGCGGGAAACATATCCATTGAACACTTGTACATAAAAATAGTTTGTTAATTGGTTCATGAAAAAAGCAACATTGCATTGGGGACGGGGAGAGGTAGATAAACTCATAAATGAAAGAATGATAGAACACCTCCAAAAGTGTTCAAAATGTCGTCGTGCAAACACATTTTGACAATGATTGTAGATTTCTATAGCTAATTATTATTATTTATAGAAGAGCCGAAAATCAATACAATCTAAATACCTAGTATTGTTATTTATTTCAATCGCTTAATTTTCGTCTACTTATTTTTAAAGTACCAATGTTTCTATATATATTTTACAATATTCTAAACATTTATATGATAATCAATTGTTCTATGTTTTTTTTCGTTGTAGTTTTGCTATTCCAGTTTATGCATTATAAAGTTATCTAAAATAATTGCATTGTTACTAACAGTTCTCCAAGACTAGGGTCAAGATCCAAGTCTTTTGGTAAATTATCGAAGTTTATGTGTATCTTGGTGTCCGGCGCCAAGTTGTAACCCTCGGTCAACATCAAATACAGAAAATTACCATTTACACAATCAATTATACCAGTTTGACTTGTTGGAGCGCTGTCGCTGTTTTCGTCACTTTTGGCGGGAATTTTCGCAGACGCGTCGGTTTTGGCGGGAATTCGTTTGTTTGTAATATTGGCAGATGCGCTCATTTTGGTGGGAAATCGCTGGTTTGTCTTTATTTTTGACGGGTTAATTTTGCCCTTTGTTTTTGGAGGGTTACGGCTTTTGGTGGGAAATCGCTGGTTTGTCTTTATTTTTGACGGGTCAATTTTGGCGGGAATTTGCTTTTTACCGCAGACCCTTTTGATTGCAGTATCAAGCATCTTTGGAGTGAAATCTTTAGTGCATTCTTTGTAGCCGAGTTGTTTCATTGTTGCTACCACATTTGGCATTCCGTAGATCTCTCCTTTCACCTTATGTTCAAGATACGCACATCCATTCGCTTTACTACACAACTTTAAAAGTTTAGTTTTGATAACTTCTCTACATTTCTTAACATCACCCGTTCCTTCGATCCACTTTACACCAGGGATTCCCTTATATCTCTTCTTCATTCCTTTAGGGCCACAAGGACTTTTTACAACAATTTTCAGGGGTTTTGAAATGAGAGCTTCAAAGTACTTATACAAAGGATAGAGACTGCCCTTCCTGAAAAATGTCGAGGAGACGATAGCATGAGATATTCCAGCGATTGTAGAGAGAGACGTCACACTTTTGTCGATAATGATTTTCTCGTAGGCGATCTCACTCTGCAAAATCCCATTAAAACTTAATGTAGCTACAGTCTTCTTATTGGTTTGGAATTTCCCACGGACAAAATTCATGGCATGCCATCTGAATGAAGCATCAACGAAGTCGTCGTTGTCTTTAACTGAGTACGGACCGGTAAGGAATGGAACTGATTTATTTCCAAAGAAGAGATTAACTTCACCCAGCACGCGAAACCATGCGTCTTCATTTAACGACTTGCTTAGCTCATCCAAAGAAAACAAAATCGGAGAAGTAAGGTGGTGGGATTCTGGTACGGCTTTTTTAGCTGCTGTAATCAGAGGTACCATTTCTTTCGACATCAATTTGGTACCTTTGAAGATTGCCTCCGCATCAATATTCACGTATTCCGGGGATGTATGTAACTTCTTGACGTCCGATGGCTGGAGGGTTTTCTCTTTCTTGATTTCAAATTTGAAGACGGAAAGTGTTAACCTTGAAGAGTTGCCTCTGGGGGTGATGACGACCCCGTAGTCGGTACACGGTGCGTGACAGGGTGTTATGTCACCTAGTATGGTACAGATAATAGTCTTTAAGTTAGTTACAAATCGACCGATTGATTGATTAGTTTGTAATGCGATTTATTAGTGAACCAGTTCGCCATCAATGTCAGTCAATCAATCAATATATCATCAATCAATCAATGGCAGTCAATCAATCAATCAATCAATCAAGCAGTCGGTCAGTCAATCAATCGATCAATCAATCAAAATCAGCATATATGTAAATATTTTAATGGGCCAGATTGGAAAAAAGCTCTGCTTTATTTGATACCCAATAAAGATTTATTATTATTATTATTAATCAAACAATCATTCATCTAGACAATATTAATTTGTTAATTTATTAATCAGTCAACCAATATAATTAAACTGTCAATTAATCAATCAGTCAATTACAATTTATCAACAATCAATCAATCAGATAATCAGTCAACCAATCAGTCAATAAATGATTCTGTAATTTAATCTGAGATTAAACAATAAGATAATCAGCCAATCAATCAATGTGTTCAATCATCCATCCAGTCATTTAGCAAGTATGTCAGTCACCGTCAACAAATAATTTTAATCAAAAGAGACTACCTGAGTTAGTCTAAATAGTGTGTTTAGGATATACATTGTAGGCAGTCATAAAGTAATTAAGTAACGTCTTTACCTAAGGTTGATAAATAAGCTCCATGACTGCAGCAGAGAATGCCAATGAAAGTAAGGACACTAAGCACTACCATGGCCATGGAACAGCAAGAAAACAAGACACGAACAGTCGCTGATGAACAAACAAAACTTAAATAAACCAACTTCATTCAAAGCCAATCAATCAATCTGCATATTCTTTCATTCACTGGGTTGATTGTCATTTTTTCACCGTTACTCAATCAATTCACTCCTCGCTATTGTTGGCAAAAGGATCATTCTAATATCAAAAGTAAGTAAGTGAGTTCGTCAGTATGACTATGAAAAGCTCACGGCATGAACGCGGTCAAGGCACGGCAAGGCACATCAAAATTCTGAAAAAAATCACGGTCGCAGCAAGGCACGCACACGGCACTGAACTTTTCAGAGTCATACGAAATCTGCTCTAAGTCTTTAAGTAAGTAAGTTAATTTATATAATTTCTTGAGGAGTTTTTAAAAATGTTGATTTTAGTTCTCTCGACAGTAGCCTTCATTTTCTTGATTAAAAAAAATAAGAATTGACTTTTCACAGTATAGGTATTTAAGTAAGTAAGCTAATTTATATCATTTCTTGAGGAGTTCTTAAAAATGTTGATTTAAATTCTCTCGACAGTGACATTCATTTTCTTGATTAAAACAAATAAGACGGAATTGTGGGCATGTTGATAACATAAAAAGTACCCATAATTTTTTCGGCCTTTTGCTATAGAAAACCTTTTTGAAATAGCTGGGAAAAAAATAAAGTTTAGTGGTAGTGACATTATTAACGCGGGCTTCCTGTGGTGCGGTGCCTTCTTTTTCGCAAAATTTTTTTTATTGAAATCAATAGATACAGTAGAATATTTTGAGGATAAAAGTATCATGACTTTTAAACTTTTAAATAAAAACATCTATAGATTTATTATCAGTGCAAATTCTATTTAAAAACAAAATGCACCCATGCAATTCTAATTAGGATTAAGAAACATCGTGGTGGTAAGAGGAGATATTAAATTAAAACGTGTGAAAAACTACGTGTGGTACAAATATCTCAACACAAAATATAATAGACAAAATCAGCTAAGCCGTTAGCCGATTATAGGTATGTCAAGTCCGAGGTATTTTGAATTGTATATGTACCCTCAAAAAAACTGAACTAGGTGATTTATGTTTAGTTTATGAACCAGCCTAGCAGAGACTCAGGGGTTGTCAGGTATCGAGTGTGTTCGTCGGAAATTAGTTTCAGGCCTGTCTCGGATCCTTAAGTCGCCGTTGCTTAATGCGACTTAGTGCGACTTAAGTCGATATTAGGCGATTTTAGAAAAAATATAGGAAAATCAGAGGCGACAGACGATTTAAGGCGACTTAAGGACACGAGGCAGGCCTGAAACTAATTTTATAAATTCCTCCACGAAATGAGAGACTTCGAGCAGCTTTCTTATGACTGTGACAGGTTCAGTACCGTGTGCATGTCGCGACCGTGATGTTTTCTATAATTTTGACGTGCCTTGCCGCGACCGTGATGTACTGCTTGACGGCGTTCGTAACGTGAGCTTTTCATAGTTACACGAAATCCGCTCTAAAAGTTCGTGGCACGGAAGATCTTTAACCCTGATATCCGTATAGCACATAAAATAGACATAACACGAAAAATGCGCAGTAATGTATCCCGAAATAAATGAGACTTCCTTTTTCAATATGCTATTCGATACAACTAGTCGGGGTATCCGTGAAAAATTCACTACTTTTCCTAATAGGCGCTTGGGCTTCTCTTTGTAATGATTGGGTTCCCTGTGTCAATGATAATGCAGGATGGCGGTCGAGGCGAGATCGCTGCGATACGACTTTTTTTTCTAGTTTTGCAAGCATTTAATATCTTGTTCCAACTTATCCCCTATTGCACCCACGATTACCTGTTTCTTAGCATTTATGGAATTCGTTTGGTGACACAGTGGGCGGGTTTATTGGAATAAGATGCGGACATTTTTCGCTTAGCGTATTATATAATTGATAAGGTACATGTCTTAATTCTAAATTTCGATTATGATTTCCTAAAATGTATCAAATCGCTGATTATATAATTATTACCCCTAAGAGATACGATGAGCAGAACCGATATATACTTTCACATCTGAGTCCCCCACCCCCCTCCCCCCGGGAACCAGTTTGATATTTAGTCAATAAAACCGAGAAAGTACTCACAGTCTAAACAAAGTAAATTGTTTTCTTTGCTTCTATTTTGTATTGACTACTTTTAGAATAATTTAGTTAAGAGTAGTTTATGATGAAGAGAAAATAAAGAGGACTAAAAAATACCTCATGAATATCAAATCTAAATCAATATCAATCATATCAACGTGGAAATTAATTTAATCCACGATTTCTCTTGTCAAAGACAATAATGAATGACCTGTATAATCAACCGGGTTAAAAAGTATATATTAACTATAAACGAAATAAAAATGTGTGTTTCTTTCGTTTATCGATCTTACTTTAAAGGTCATAACTGAATTCTTGTTGTTCGTTGTATTTTATCAATCAATTCATTAAATGAAAAACACCCAGAAAATTAACATGAAATTTTTGATATTCATTAAATACTATGACAGCATCTCACAATCATTACTTACTTTAAACTGAAAAAAATTGTATATATTTTATCCTTCTTCTAAGCCTCTTTCTCAACTTGATCTGTGTTCTGTTTTTTGTTTTTTTTGTTAACTGGTAAGCTTGAATCGCATGATCGATGAAACGGGCGATCCCTTTTTGACCGGTGGCTGAATTCAACCAAGAATCGATCTCGCAGGTGACAGTAAGCTCTCGTTACCCAGCAGTTTTTTTTTAAACTGGTCAGGTCGTACTGGATATTTGAGTAGCTCCAGGCATTTTCTCTGTGTGCAGGAGTGGAGGTAAGTTCCGACAAGAAAGTTTCTTCTAACTTTTAACACTGAAACAAGATATATTGAGGTCAAAAAAGAAAAATTGTTTCATGAAACTCTAGGAAATTTTGTTTGATTGGATTTCGTTACTTCTAACTTCTTAAAAAGGTGCCATCATTTAATAGATCAATCATCAAATCAATCAATCGATCTCAAGTAACAAAATAGCAAGCGAAAAATGACTATAGTTATTACAATAGTACTAAGTAATCGAAAAAAAGTTGTTTGCACTTCAAAGATATCCTAAGAATCGAGACGCCTTTTCGAGGGGTTTGAGATTTCTCAGAATGTATTAACATTACTATTCAAATGGATACTGACCATTATTATTGTGAAAAGCATTTATTTGGGATATAAAGCTCAATCAAACGCCCAAACAATTTATTAATTCATTTGAATCAAGAGGAAAACAAACAAAAATAAATTAATGTTGGCAGATTTCCTACTGCTTTGATTTAATGATATTACTTGTAAACAAGTCAAGCAAAACTAAAATGACATAAACTACAATTAAATCGATGACAAGTAAATTAATATACGCTTATGTTTCTAAGAAAATAATATGTAGTTTGACTAAAACGGCAAATTAAATGACAGCGTTTTAATAAAGTAAAAAGTAACAGGGGCGGATCCAGGGGAGAGGAATTGGGTGACTTTTACCCCCTCTTTTCATCTCAAGCTTATCAAAGAAACATATAGATATGATAATGATACGTTTTTCATAACATCCAAACATGTTTTGCTAGCGTTTTTTAAAATGTTAATTGAACACCAATATTAGGAAATTCCTGAGAAAATCACGTATTGGGGTTTATATATATATATCCGAAACCAAAATTCCCCCCCTTTTTGGAAATCCTGGATCCGCCCCTGAGTAAAACAACCTTATTTTGACGTTGGTAACTCGTGACAGTCATAGACTGATAAACTTGAGGCCGACTAGCTTAATATATATAAATAGCCTTCAAAATTCGGACTGCACGTTTGCTAGTGAATGTACGGACGTTTTAACGATCATTGCCCAACGAAGCATTGTCGTACCAAACGTCATTAAAATGAAAATCTATTCATGCAGTGTTAATTAGAGAAACCAAGGTGGTATTATATACAAAGCACAAAAATAGTTAACCGTACTGACGTTTTGGGCGTTTACGAAACTTATAAGTTAATTTGGTATATTCCAGGTCAGTGTTTTCTTCTCGAAAATCAAAGCTGCAGTCTCACACATAAGTCTATATTCGCTTTTATCACGAGCCGCCATATTGGTTGAAACAAAAGGTTTTGAATCCATAAAATAAACATGGTCGCCGTATGATAAAAGCCTATAGCTAAGCGTTATCGTCATTTTAAAGGAGCCGTCTCAACCACGATGCATTGCGCGCCGTGTCGGCCATTTTCGATGCCATCAAAATGCTCTTTCTATGACATAGATTGAAAAGCCATTTGAATATCCTAACATTTACAACCAAAAATTGAACTCAATGTTGTTCCTTATTTATTATATAAACGGTACACCAACTATATATGGATTGGTTGCATATTTGAAATATTTACAAATTTTCTCAAACAATTAAGAGCGCAAAGATTTTCACTGTTAAAAAAAACATATGAAAAATCAAATCAATTTCAGTCTACCCTATAGTTTGATTTAATAACTATTTGTATTTGTATTTGATTGGGGAGAGAGAGGGAGGGGAGGGGTGGTGGAGAGAAGGATGAAGACAGAGCCTGCAGACAAACCCCACGTTTTTTTATTCAAACTATACGGTCACCAGATAGTAGTTTTTGATTGGCTAAGATCGAAGAACCACGCATCGCGTCAAGGTGTCAGACGCACATTCACAACATGGTGCCATTTTATAGTGATTAGTCATCCTAGAAAGCTCTGGTTTTATGTTTTCTTCATAAACACGAACAGAGGAATATTATTGGGAGTGAGTATTTTAAAAGACTGTCAATATTTCAGTTTACTTAGTAGGTTTTCATGATTGAGTATAGTTGTCAAACTCGTCTTCTTGAACAAACTGAACTCAGTCTGAACTATTGTCTGGACTTTCAGTCGCTGGTCTCACCATTCTCTCTTCCCTACCCTCTCTCCCCAAACCCTAGAGCCGCCACGCAGGCTACTTCCATCAACACATTTATCATTTTTTATTTCCAGGGATATTAAAACATGTCTGGCGGATCACAGCTTGGGTGTGTCTTGAGATGTACTCTTGTCATTCTAGCCAGCTTACTAGCGTCAGTACAACCAGCGTCCGTTACAAAATATGGTAGGAGATTTAAGCAATTCACGCAACCTCCTCCCAAAGACCTTATTCCTTCGCTTTTGGGTGGGGCGCCCCAGGGAAAGAGGACGAGCTTGCATTTCACGGTGACGAAGGGAAATCGGACGGTCGGAAGTAAAAAATGCAATATATATTGATAGCCTTTACTTTGGCAGTCTGAAAACGACAAGACTGACTATGATTGTGATGAAGGAGACGATCATGTTGATCATGATAAAATTGCTATTCTGATGACGACGACCGATGATGATTATGATCATAATTTTTTTTTTTTTATTCACCTTGGTTGCAACAGCAATTGCGCATTTTTGCATTACGTATATAATTGACCATTAACATTATAGCTAGCGTCATATATTACCAGTACCATAATGCTTTGCCTATTTTCTTTTGTCAAATGTTCTAGTATTCTCAAGAGGGAATACAAATCTGAATAAGAAACTGGAAAATTCGTAAAGCATTCTGGTACTGGTAGTAAAATGACGTCACTAATGACGTCACAAATGGCCTATTGTTGACATCTTTTATCGTCTTTAGGTCAGTTAAACCCTTGTGAGGGGCCATGTACAGATTACGTCATTCTAATGACACCAAGATACGACCAAATAGTAATGAAGATTTACAAAGTCACAAGATATAAAGGAAACCCTATCGTAAAACCATCAGACATAAAACAGATCCACGCTAGTCCTGATAATATACCGTTAAAGATATCCAAAATTGCGACGTCTCCAGATAAGTTTGACGACATTTTCACTACTTTAATCAACGCTGCCAAGAAGGTCATTCCTAAGGATTACCAATTTGGTACTCCGCTGTTTTTCCTCAGTTCTTTTTCAACGGAGGATATTTACTCGTTTGCATTTACGGACGTGATGGCCAGAGTCGTCGATTTTCTTAACGATGTCGACAAGCATCCATTTCTCCCTCCCAGTAAGCATTCAGTCAAAAAGATGAGTGGCGCAACAGAGATAATGTATCGTTGGATGACGGCGGCCTTTCTAGCCGATTACTTTACACCAGGCAAACAAAATCTAGCAATGGATGTCGGACTTGTGAACTTCAACCTTAACATGGTATCACAAATAAGCTTTCCTCTTTATCATATGGATACGAATGCAACTAACTCGGTCGTGGTTAACGGGGAGACTTATCTCCTTGCCTCTGGTTCTCATACGCAAAATGGGCTGAGTCGGGCTTTCAGAAAGTACATTCAAATTCTAACCAAAGGCAAAAAACCTATAAAACCCACCCCAAAACAAACCAAAATGCCAACTTATGGCATACCTCCAAATATGGACAATGCACCATTCGTCAAAAGGTATGTTCCACATCCACAAAACGTAGGAGGTTTGCCGAATACGGTCAATCCACCAAATACGGCAAATGCTCCAAATACGGCAAATGCTCCAAATACAGGAAGCGCTCCAAATACAGGAAGCGCTCCAAATACAGGAAGCGCTCCAAATACAGGAAACGCTCCAAATACGGTAAATGCTCCAAATAACGGCAACGCACCAGGTACTGGTAATACACCGAATGGGGCCAATCTCCCAAATACACAAAACAAACCAACTAATCAGAATAGAGACATCGCGAGCCCGTGCTCTCCACGGGGAATCCAACTCGAAGTTAAAGACTCAGGGAAACGATTTGCCCTAACTGGAACCGGCGACATTGACAAGTGTCGGAAAATCATACAAAGTGCTATTATGGAAGATTACACGCGTTCCTCCCAAAGTCCTTACATGATTAGCCCGAGAAAGAGCATCAAATTCTACGCTTTTAAGGAACTAGTCCCGATACTGCAAACCATTGCGTGTGAAAACTGCCAACACGAATTCACTGCAGCTAAAATTGACGCAGCGTCGAGGAAATACTGCAAAGGTGACAGTGCTACTCAAGCTAGTCCAGCTAGTACAACAGCTTGTCTTAACGCTAACTTCTTTTATTTGATGCTGACCAGAGCCTACCACTTTAAACCACATACTCCTATAAAGATCTTAGAAGCATCTAAGCACAATATCGAAGAGGACTGGGCACTAGGAGCTTTTCTCTACAAGATGAGATTGTTATATTACAACGCAGCTTGATATTGTTGAGAAATTATATTCATATTATAGCTTAATATTGTTAAAATTATATTCATATATATTGTTAAAATTATATTCATATTATAGCTTAATATTGTTAAAAAACTATATTCACATTATAACTTAATATTGTTAAAAAATTATATTTATATTATAGCTTAATATTGTTAAAATTATATTTATATCATAGCTTAGTATTATTAAGAAATTATATTCATATTATAGCTTAACAAAAGCAATTAAGAAATAGTAATTGCTTCTGCTTTTGATTAGAATCAGCGCAAAAAAATGGTTTGCAATGGACGCCATCTTGATGACGTCATCGATGAATGAGATGAAAATGGCTTGAAAAATTAAAATGCTACTTAATATTATCGGCATATATTATAAGTACTGGCATCACCAAATGATAATCGCTCTAGAAACTATTCATTTGGCAACATCAACGCTATTGATAAAAGTAATGGAAATGGCCGCCATCTTAATGACGTCATCGATGACAATAGTAGAAATATTGTACCATTATATAATTATTAAAATATTATTAATTTAGTTAACTGCTGGCACCATTGAATAATCGTTGCTTTCTTTATATATTGTAGCTAAACGGCTTAAATTTGAATTTAGACATAGTATTTAAGGCGTTGTTACACTGTGCAATTTACTCAGCAATTTGTCTCGCAATGCTTGAAAATGTTGCGTTGCAAGTTGCCGAGGTGAAGTGATACACTGTTAAGCGATCTTGGCAACTTGCAATGATTTTTGACGATTCATGGTGCTCTGGGGGACTAGGGAAGAGAAATGAAAATGTGCGCATGCGTCCTTGAAAAGAAAAGCTTATAAAATTGCGACTCAAGTTACTGAAAGGGCGATACACCGTGCAATGGCGTTGCAAGTTGTTGAGTTCCGTTGCGAAAAGTAGAACTGAACTCTGACTTTGTGTAGCACTGTCTGCAACAAAAACAATTGCGAGACGGCCATGCACCGTTACACGGTGCAATTCTTCCACAACTTGTGTTACAACGGCATTGCGAGACAAGTTGCTGAGAAAATTGCACAGTGTAACAGGACCATTAGTGTAAATGCACGAGATATTATAGAAAATCGCGCGTTGTGGTGATTGGTCGAGCTTGACACTATTTTTCGATATTCACTTACAGCGTTTCGCGCGCCGTTTTAAAAATAGGAAACGAAC
Organism: Metridium senile; assembly: GCA_949775045.1. Lineage (NCBI taxonomy): Eukaryota > Metazoa > Cnidaria > Anthozoa > Actiniaria > Metridiidae > Metridium > Metridium senile. Next base: position 9,556,218 of record OX459096.1, on the reverse strand, counting down.
AGTTTTTCTTCAAAAAAAGGCAGGTTATTTTTACTTTTTGAAATAATCGCTTTTGTATTTATACTAAAAAATTATCTACCTCAGGTTCAGTGAATATCGGTGAAAAGTTACCTTGACTCCGTCTCGGAGTTATTACAGTACGACTACTGAAACCGGGGCCACCCAAATAAATGTCAAAATAAATAGTTTTTGAGATCAAACGAAAAACTTGCAGAGGGTTCTCACAGGCTAAGATGTTTCTTATTCAATCTTTATCTATTCGTTCACAAATAATGAAAATTATTAGCATTTTAAGCAAAAAAGTCAAGTATTTGTATTTGAAGAGATTCTATTGTTCATATTGGATACTCATGTTTTGGTGGCCCCGGTTTCAGTAGTGTGTGAATGAATGAATGAAAACTTTATTTAACGAGGAGACCTCATCACCCTAAGGTGCTTTTCATGAGGGACCTCAAATAAGCCCATAAATTTACAAATTATAAGAGTAAACTGTATACAAAAAGAAAGTATAAAATATATATATGATTTAAAATTACAACCCTAAAAACTATAATAAAAATAGAAACTATATACAAATATACAAAAATACAATAAAATACATAACATATCAAATAGTCTATAATTATAATGTTAAATACTAGTGAAATAGTTTTTCTTAAAAATTGCAAAAGACGCTGAAGATTTAATGCATGAGTTCGGTAAAAAAATTCCATTCTTTTAAAAACATATAATTAGATCTTGATTGTCCCCAGTTAGTCTTGGCAAAAGGCAGAGCTATATCTGATTTATTCCTAGTATTATAATTATGAATATTTTCCCCTTTAGGGTTAATATAGTTAAAATCAACATTATTGTTAATAGAATTAAAAACAAAGGAAGATCTATACAACTTTCTCCTAAAACTAAGTAGTCGCACTGTGAATACTATCAATGTCCCGATAATGTTAATTCATCGTTTGCAACATGCATAAAATATTGGGTAACTCACATTTTGTTCAGGCATGTAGCAGCAATGTTTTTTGTAAACTATCTATGTCACATGACAAAGAATAACTTTTGCAGAATAGAAGGATAGTTTTGACTTTTGACAATATTCTTAATATACACTTTGGTTCTCATTTTATGATGTAGCTACTCAACTCAATCAACTGGCAGCCACTAAATAGCATAAAAATATTAATGATGTCACATAACATATGCATATAAAAGTATAACTGCTAACCTTCTTGAGATCGGCCACAGGCAGCCCAACGAGTGTATCTGAGGAATTGATTTTGTCACAAAATACAACTTTCTTCGATTTCTGTCGTGCGTGCGAAAGTCGCGTGCACATGTGATTCGCAATTCCGCACGACAAACCACAGGAAACCCGCGCGCTCAAGTCAAGTAGCAAAATCCTTTTTTTTTCCAATACCGGCGCGCGTTTATTCGCTTTAAAAAAATCCTCAGTTAGACTAGCTGAGTTGCCTGTGGATCGGCTATAAATCATGTGCTCAGTAAGTTATCATTAAAGACTGCCTAGCCTCGTGTTTACGTTTTACATAATGGTGTTTTCACATGTATGCATGATATATAGTTGATTATAGTTGACAGTAAAACAGACAGACAGTAAAACAGATGGTCACCGAGACAAAAAGCAGGTGGGTAGGTAGGAGGGTTAGTGGTATAGGTAGGTGGGTAGGTAGGCAGGAGGATTAGTGGATATATGTAAGTGGGTAGGCAGGAGGGTTAGTGGTATAGGTAGGTGGGTAGGTAGGTAGGAGGGTTAGTGGATATAGGTAAGTGGGTAGGCAGGAGGGTTAGTGGATATAGGTAAGTGGGTAGGTAGGAGGGTTAGTGGATATAGGTAAGTGGGTAGGTAGGAGGGTTAGTGGATATAGGTAAGTGGGTAGGTAGGAGGGTTAGTGGATATAGGTAAGTGGGTAGGTAGGAGGGTTAGTGGATATAGGTAAGTGGGTAGGTAGGAGGGTTAGTGGATATAGGTAAGTGGGTAGGTAGGAGGGTTAGTGGATATAGGTAAGTGGGTAGGTAGGAGGGTTAGTGGATATAGGTAAGTGGGTAGGTAGGAGGGTTAGTGGATATAGGTAGACCGGTAGGTAGGAGGGTTGGTGGATACAGATAGGACAGTGGATGGATAGGTAGGTGGGTGGGTTGGTCTGTTGGTGGGTAGGAGGGTTGGTGGATAGTTAGGTAGATGGGTGGGTGGGTAGGTAGGAGGGTTAGTGGATATAGGTAGGTGGGTAGGTAGGTAGGAGGGTTGGTGGATAGTAAGTAGGTGGGTAGGTAGGAGGGTTGGCGGATAGGTAAGTAGGATGGTAGTGAGGAGGGTTGGTGGATAGTAAGTAGGTGGGTAGGTAGGAGGGTTGCGGGTTAGTTAGTTAGGTGGGTAGGGTGGGTGGGTAAGTTGGACGGTTGGTGGATAGTAGGTAGGACGGTGGGTGGGTAGGTAGGAGGGTTGGTGGATAGGTAGATGGGTGGGTGGGTAGGTAGGAGGGTTGCTGGTTAGTTAGTTAGGTGGGTAGGGTGGGTGGGTAGGTAGGAGGGTTGGTGGATAGTTAGTTAGGTAGGTAGGTAGGAGGGTTTACATCCTCGGGAACCCAGGGGTAATTTTCTTTTGCTCGTTTCTCGCTCCCATAATAAATACCCCGTAGTCTGTTGGAGCTTGTTCCGGAAGTCAAAATTCAAACTTATGTAACGACTTTCTTTGAATGGTTATCTTGATTTTCATTGGCATTAAAGAGCTGAATTTTGACTTCCGGAACAAGCTCCAACAGACTACGTTCCCAGGGGTATTTATTCTGGAAGCGAGAAACGAGCAACAGAAGATTACCCCTGGGTTCCTGAGGATGGAGGGTTTATGGGTAGGTAGAAGGAATTTAGTGGATAGGTTACATGACATGCACTATGAAAAGCATGGAAATGGACATTGATAACTTTGTCATTTATTGTGCTATTGACCATATTGAGGTACAATATTTGGACCACTTTCCTATGTTGTAACTAGTTAGATTTCGAACTAAAATTTACCAAAGATATTAAACTGATAATTTCTAGATAACATAAATAAAAATTAAAAGTGATTTCAACATCTATGTTGTTGAAGAATGTCTTAAGCATGGTCCAAATAGATATACCGGTACCAGTTTTCAAATAATGAAAATAAAGAAAAATAAAGAAATAACCTAAGATATTCCTTTATATTCACTTATAAGTATTGTATCTGATGTAAACATGTATGTACACCATTTATTCAATTCTAAAATTATGTACAAAATAAAGGATTTTGCATCAAAATAGCTTTCTTTGTTAGTGATCTAGATTTGTTTTAAAACTGTTCATTTTATTAATAAATTTATTGCTGAGCTTTTTTAAATTAAAATTGACTTTACATTCAACATGTAGCATTATTTTAAGTACTATCAATTATTCTATAGATTCTTTTCATTAATTTTATCTTACAATTTATCAAAAATCTACCGGTACTTACAATATTATTCATCGATGATTTGTTTTCTCTATCAAAATTACATTTATGTCAACTACCAGGCTGTATACAAGTATCTGATTGCAATAGTTAGATAGTAGCACATACTACTTGTTGTTAATTTAAGCATTCCTTGAGCAATATGCTACTGATTTGGATTAGATTGAGCGAATTCTTTTAAGATTTTTCTTGCCATGGCAAAATTGTTCTCAGCGACTATCAATGCTCTCTTTATAGCATCCCTTGAATAGCCCTGTGCTTCTAATATTTGAAAGTCCTCCTCATAAAACTCCATATCATCATCATTATCCCGTTGCGGCAGTAAGTCTATTTGTTCCTGATCAGTACCCTCAAGTTGTTTAGGATCAAATACCCCCATGTAAGCAGGGTTGCTGTAGCTGTGAGCAGGGGTACCAGACCAACTTTTCCTGGTCTCAAGGTTCTGATTTATATTTCTGCAAGTCTCTGGTTGTTGTTCATGTCTGTTGTTAGATATTTCTGATGATGACGAACTCATTTTAATGTCTCTATGGGGAGATTGTAAAACATTCTCTGTTGAATGTGCCTTTGAAAAGGCTCCCCGTGTTTTCTGCACATTGTTCTCTGTTGCTGGTAGTTCGGAATTATATATTACATTACTATGCACAGTTACATTGTTGTCATTGTCCGACGGTGGCCAATCAGTTCCTGTGAATGGATCATCAGCAAAAGGATCAAACTGATCTTGGGCAAACATGTTTTTGAAGCCATTTTGTTCTGTAAGGTCATTGGTTGGATTTTCATTGTGCTTTTGGTTCATGATTGGCAGGGGCACATCATATGAAGACTCAAATTCCTCAAAATCTGTTTCTGTAAACACTACAACTGGAGCATTTTTAGTGGAATGGGTAGAAGTGAATGTATTTTCTGGTTTGCTTTTGGTAGGTTTTGGTTCCTCAGGAGCTGGGTACGCCAATTCTGCGTAGTTAAGCTTGGCTGAATTTTTGTTGAAATTAGATTTTAATGGAGCTTTTCCACTTGAGACATCTGCATAACCAATTTCCTTATTTTGACTTTTCTTCTTCTTTTCTTTGACTTTGTATCTTCTCTCAGGGATAGCAGGCGGTGGCGAGGTGTCTGAATCAGAGTCTGTGTGAGGAACAGGGGGTGGTGGTTTACGAAAAACTGAAGGTGATGCAGTTGGTGATGTCTGTGGTGATGTTGACGGAGACCCACGTGGTGACACATTAGGTGAAGCAAAGGGTGATCCCTTGGGGGAGTTCCAAGGGGAGTTACGAGGAGAAGCACCTGGTGTAGTCCTTGGAGAAGCAAACGGCGATGACTGTGTGATAACTAGTGTTGGTGACGTTGGGCAGGTTATGTGAGTTACTACGTTTCTTCGCTGAGGTAATGGAGGTGGCCTGCTGTCACTGTCTTTGTGTTCACTGGATGGTGAGTTGTGATGGTGATGTTGGGGTTCTTGTGAGTTGTGAAATTGATCTTGTGAGTTGTGATGGTGATGATGGGGCTCTGCTGGTGATGGCCAGGTCACTGGTGGATACTGTGGAACAAATTTAATATTATGTTAATAAATATTTCAATATCTTTTAGTTTCTCAACAAAAATATTGTATCAATTGAAATTATACAGGTTCAATGCTATTTATTTACATTTGACTTTATAAAGGATTTGACAAACCAGAAGTCTACTTATCCCCCTTATTAACTTCATATCACATTATTATTGTTGTCACCGTAATGGACAATTTGCATTATACTAAGCATCATATACTACCAACACCAAAATTATTTGCCTTCTTTCTACTTTCTATTGTGAATCAATTAGAGCCAATTTTTAAATCTTTTCACAAGAGAGTTTATTTTGAATAATAATAAAGAAAAGTTGTAAAGCATTTTGGTTGTGGTAGTAAAATGACGTCATTCTGAAAATGGCCTAACAGGATCATGACATTTATCTAAATCATCATCATCTTCATTATCATCATCTTCGTTATCATCATCATCTTCATTATCATCTTCGTTATCATCATCATCTTCATTATCATCATCTTCGTTATCATCATCATTATCATCATCTTCGTTATCATCATCATCTTCATTATCATCATCATCTTTGTTATCTATCCATCACTATCTTCTTTATCATCAACATCATCCTAAAACTCAGCATATTCACCAGCATCATCATCATGTTGGTAAAATATAAGCCTGGTATATTAATTTACAGGCACAAAATGTAATCAGCAATACTATATCATTCATCATTACATTACACATACACTCACCTCAAGATCGTCATCATAAAACTCCTCGCTGATGTCATGATTGTTATTATTCCTTCTTTCTCCTCTTTCCTCAGAACCATTGTGAAAAGGATCAACTACTATACTGTGTATATCCTTGATCTCCGACCGACAAAATGGACAAATGTCGCCACCTTTCTCTTGCCACTGTTCTAGACACAGATGACACATAAGATGGCCGCATGGTTCGATCCTTACATCCTTGTCGTTCTCGGCACAGATCTTACACAGCTGGAAAGTGGAGCCCATCTCACAGTAGAGCTCATACTGTTCTTCGGTAACTTTGACGTGTTCGTCAGGGGGTGTGACCAGGAAGTGCTGAAGGTCAGGGTTTTGTTCTTTACCATCTGGATACAGGTAGCTGAGTAAAAGAGTTTTAACTATCAGGCACTGTTTTCTTATATATTCATGAATGACAAGGAATCTATTAGCCTCCTGTACATTGTATGCAGCCACTCCTTTGTGTCGTAACGCAATTTGAGTCTCCCCTGTGTGACGACACAAAGGAGCGGCTGCATAGGAGGCTCATTTCATTTCATGTTCATATTCATGATGTTGAGTATATATCACTGAAAGGTTTTTTTGGTTGTGAAGAATGTGCAAAGTCAGAATTTGTTTTCCAAAAAAAAAAGGGAAAAGATAATATTGTCTTGACATGTAAGCCCTTAGGGAAGGATCAAAGGGTCATTTAAAACATTAAAACAAATAAAACATTGAAAATAAATAGATAAATCAATCAATCAATCAATCAATCAATCAATCAATCAATCAATAAAAATACAAAACACCTGCATAAAAGAACAGTTGAATATGAACCTTGAGGAAACAATTTGCCAACTACTTCAGCATGACAAGGAAAAACAATGGTTCTTTCATGTAGGTTTTTACTGTATTTGTATGAAATAAATGTTGATATTTTTACTTACTATCCTTCCCTGGCTCCGTCAATGAGTGCTTGACAGAGAGATCTGTTTTGGGGTATGGTTTGTAAAATGGTATGCTCAGGTGTGACATAACCAATTGCCCATTGGCCAAGCCTTGTGCAGCTAAGACGAAATATGTAACTGTGGACAAAAATGACAAAATATTATTATTTAACATTCATTTACAATAATTATAATTACAATAGCATAGCATAGCATCTATAGAATAGCATAGGAGAGCATAGTGTTCTGTATGACACGTATAGCTTAGTATAGTAAAACATAGCACAGCACAGCATAATATAGCATAACATAGGTTTCAAAGAGCTTTGATCATTATATATTCCCATATACAAATAAAAGAACATACGCGTAATACGGTTCTAATAACGACAAAATATTCACATTGTTTACCTGAATGATGGGCGAGTAGCCCGAAAGCTTGGTTTAAATAAAACCAATAAGGTTGATGAAACGTTTCTTTTAAAATGAAAAAACATCATGTCAAAATTGCTAAACTTCCTTACCTTCCAGCTTTATTGAGATGTTGAATCAAGCGTGCTTTAACTTCATCATATGTCATGAACGCACAGTATCCTGGGTGGGTCACTGCTAAAAGATTCCAGTTCTGTAAGAGGTGTGACCAGGGTTGAAATAGTCTTGAGAAGACGTCAAACTCAAATATTGATATATGATTGTTACATGTAAGGTCTATAGTAGACTTGAGGGCAATGGCTTCTAAACAAGACGATATTGGATGCTCTGCATGAAGTGTTTGACGGAATAGTTTCCATGTTACGATAGTCCTGCGGCAGAAAGTAAACATGAATATTGCATCCATAACAGGCGCAGAAAATCATTCAATTTTGTTTTATCTGCACTGTGTAATATTCAAATAATTTTTAACATGAAAGCTTTTTGCTGACTGATTAATCATCAGGATTTGGGTGTTCAAAGAGCAACTATCACAAACCAAGGCTTATATAGGTTTTATCAAGAGTTAAACTACATGTAGGATATCATTATTACAGGATTAACCCTATAAATTTAATAAAGAGTTAAATGAGGTTAAGCACAAAACCAGCATTGACTCTAGGTTTTACTGAGAGTTAAACCAAACTACAATTAGCATTTATTGGGCTTCAAGCAACCAGTGTTAGAGTAAGAGAAGACATATCTTTATTTAGCATTATATTTGCATGTATACATGTATGCTTAATTACATTTAATTCCTTTTTCTCTAACTTGTTGTTACAAGTCATCTAAAAAAAACAGATGGTTAGCCTAGGTAAAAAACTAGCTTTAAAAATCTTTCATTAAAGATATATAAGGTAAATAGTGTTTAGAAAAAAAACTTAGATTCTATTCCAATAATATAGAAAAAAAAGTTAATATTATACTAATTAATATAGATCTAGAGAAATACAGGAATAAAGAAATAAAGAAAAGAGAAAGGGATATTTACACTAGTATAGACATTTTCATAATTGCTATATTGGAAAATACATAAGATGAACTAGCTAAAATGAGAAGTTAATTAACCAAGTTGGCCTCAAGCCTGATCTTATAATGATTATTCAAAATTAAAAGAAGATGAAACAGAATTAACACAGTATTGCTAATTAAAGACTTTCTTTAGAGAAACAGCTGGGAGAAGAAATAGAAAAATATTCATAACAAGCATCTCAGCAAATAGGTATGGTTAGACTACAAAAATAGAAAAATATTCATAACAAGCATCTCAGCAAATAGGTATGGTTAGACTACAATTTCTACTTATTTTTGTTCATTAAGAAATGTAATAAAGACCCGATAAATAATGAAAATGTGAGTTTATAATAACAATATTAAAGGTTTTATTAGGAAGTCATTTTTTTTGTATATTAGTGAAAATAAATGTATTTCTTTTTGTAGGAAAGATAAACCAAGATAAGCAGAATATCTATTAAATGAAAGAAAAATGTTTAATTGTAGTTTATTTAAAGACCTTAATAAGGAATTGAATACTATTAATAATAGAAGTAAATAACTGTGCAAAAAAAAATAATAATAAATAAAATGTGTGAAATTTTATTTTGTAATTTTACTCTTATCTGATAAAATAAATGAAAAGCAGTAAATTTACAATAGCATGAAGTTAAAAAATGTTCTTTTACAAACGACCGATGAATATTCAAAAAACACTTATATGGACAGAAAATTGAATAAAGCAAAAATGACGTTTTAAGCCAGCATGTCAAACAAACTAGTCAATTTAAAAAAACAGGTATTTATTGAATTTACCGAGAATGGGCTTTATGTGCCTTCTGGTGAATTAAAGACTGTGGAATGAGATGCAATGAAAAGAGTTCATTTATTGATGTAAAAATATGATTTTTTTAGATGAATGCCGTCAACTTTTGCACGCTAGGACAGATCAATTTCACGGTTTTGCTTATACACAAACAATAATAATTAGCTGCAAAGTGCAAAAGATTTATTGTATTCTGACACACCCCAGTTATACAATTAGAAAATATATCTAAGATGTGAATAGCTTCAGCACTTTACAATGAAACTACGATGTTTCAATTCGACATCAACTCGAGAAACTTGCAACTTCGGTGGAATGTAAATAAACAATAAAAACAACTTGTATTATTGTACATATTATAAAATGTAGACAGTCAATTCTATACTTTGGAATCCAATTCACACTTTATAAGCTAACCAGAATGTTTTTATTCAGTTTTAAAATCGTTGCAGAGAAACGTGCATAAAAGCAAGTCAGGAAATTGAACAAAGTTGAAAAATAATGTCCATGTAATCAGCAAGTTTTGGAATTGACTTTTTTATCATTACTTTAAGCCACACACACGATTACTTAAATTAAGGTTTGCCACATCATGAATAGTTGAAAAAACCACATTATAATACTGATCAATTAATCTTTCACAATTTTCTTTGAAAACGTCAATAAAACATACAATTCATAATTGCGCTTTTGAAATAATATATTTCAAATTTCTAAATATAAACTTGAATCGATGGTCGATTTTTATGCTAAAATAGATCAAAGTCTACTATCCTATAGTGATTTATAATGTAAGATTTTCAGTAATATATTTAAGATTTCAAATTTCGAAAAAAAATGTCATATAATATTTTTGTTGTTCAAATTGATGAACTTCGAAACCAAAAACCCAGTCACATATACACGACAATTATTACAAACACAAACTCAAACTTACTTATTTCCAAAATTCCTTTGCCAAAAGTCTCTGGCATCACCTTTGGTAACCTTGAATCCGTCGCCTATGTAGGTTCCATTTGGAAATAAAGCCTTCAATTCTGTGAGCATATGACTAAAAACGAGACTTAGTTTGGTTAAACTCCGTCTACTCAGTGAAGCGTCGTCGTACATTTTCTCTTTTCCATCCTTGAACAGTCTGATGGCGTGTTTCGATTGCTTCATAAGGTTTTCTATGTAAATCCTAAAGTATTCAATGTCGTTGAGAATATGCATTCTTTCTTCGTACTTCGACATGATTAGTTTTAAGTGTTGGTACGTATCGGGTAGAATGTCTAATATATATGGAGGACTGTTCTTCAAATTCATCCGTTGATTTTGACACAATTTTACGACTTTGTCCATCAATTTCCATGATTTTTCGATAGTTCTTTTATCAATCTGTAATCTTTGAGCAACTGCGTGTGTAAAAGCGTCGGTAAGGCCACCTCTTATCCGCGAAAAAAAGCCAGAATTCCGAGCTGCTGTTGGATGATAGTTCGCCATTTTGTGCCATTCGCTTTCCTTGCTTGATTTCCGCGTACTGGTTCTGCGAGCTTCTTGGTCACGTGATATAAATCCACCAATCAAGTGCGCCATGCTGAAAGGTAAAAAAATCCAATATTTAGCTAAAAGGACCAGACTTTCGCATTTATTATCTTTCTCTCCAACAAGAAAAAACAAAGAAGCGAAAGTTTCTCTTTTACCCGTGAAAACCGAAACAGGCCTTCAATTGTAATTGTGATATGTTTGTGGCAAGTTCAGGAAATAATAAATTGGCCAATGCTGACAATCTTTATCATGCATGCAAAATTTGACCCCTTCGGTGATGTATTCTAGAATGCGACTAGTTTCACGATAAAACAAAAGATTGGCAAGACTCCTTGGTGATGATACACAATAGATGGTTTAAGTAGATAATATCAAAGTGTAATATTAAGCCCAGGATGTGATGTGCGCTGGGAATCGGTACAGGGAAGGGATGGGTTTGGAATGGGTGGGCAGACACCATTTCCAGGGATGGTTTCCTCTGGAACCCAGGGTATCAACAACACATCATTAAAACATTTTTGCAACAAAATAACCCTTCAAAACTACAACAATAATTTCCAAGTGCTAAAACAATATATATAGAAAGATAAAATCCTAAAAAATCCTAAAAAAGAAATAATATTTCTGATAGAATAATCCTCGAAAGATGTTGATGATAATATTATTAATATAATATTAAGGAATTGATAAGGTCTACAAGACGAAACTAGTTTTCCTTTGTAAATAAATTTCTTGGCTTTAATTGTGTAAATAACTGAATTCTTGGGTTTATTCCCTTCTACATAATGAAATAATATTATTGATAATAATAATAATAATAATAATAATAATAATAATAATAATAATAATAATAATAATAATAATAATAATAATAATAATAATAATAATAATAATAATAATAATAATAATAATAATAATAATCAGCTAAGAAGTAACCTCCGGATAAATCTGTCAGGCCGGTCATATAATTACACTACTAGCACTGAAGCACAGGCCCGTCCCGTCAAAACACATTCAAAAACTATTTCAAGATTTCATCACATTTCCGCCTATATATTACACAGGAACCTCGGTCGTCGCATAGGACGGCTGGATTTTAAACAAGTGTGGGCGGTTTCTGCAGACAGATGTGTGGTGCTGTGTAGAGGTGCAGCTGAATAATTGTTATTACATAGTAAGTATATTAGTATGGTTAAGCTGACCTTTTCGACGACGAATCATCGTGATACATCGCTGTTTCTCTGCTAATGAGTTGTTTCGCTTGACTATGAATGCTAAAGCTTGGCTGTAATTTTGACTCGCGGCCGAAGGGTATGAAATTTCCCCCGAATTGTTTAAACTGTTTTATAGTGGTTAAAAGCACGTGCTAAGCGTCAGGATGTCTAATAACACGATTGGAAACTCTTAGTTTCGACTGACGGTCGACTAGAAAACGAAAACTTTTTATTTCAGTTATGAAAACTTGTCGTCATTCACTCACGAATATTGTCCCTCGGCGGCGACATTTACTGAAACTCAAACAGCTGGTATTAATTACACGACTAATTTGAAGTCGGCCACTACCGTAGTTTGTGTAAGTTAAGCTAGAAAACGAATGATTACTTCAGCGGGTAAATATTAGGATAGTAGAAATAATTACGGTCATTTCCTACCGAAACAGATGACTGGAGCGGCCAACACGAACCGGTTTTTGCTGGTGTTAGATGGTCTGAAACAATTCCCCTTCTAGTCCAAAACACAGCGCGTACGATTTGACCAACGGCTTAACTAATGTACCTCCTAGCACATTGATTGGATTCAAAACGACCTTCGGGGTTACATTCTATTTTAGATTACACGACAGTTTACACGACGTGATATAATAGAGGGCAAAGCAGGAACCCTCCGAAACCACGAGAAACATACCGAACATCGCATTCGTGACGCAGTCGGCGGAAATCAGCTTTATTTGGTGTAATCATAAAACAATTATAACAATAAATAACACTTAAAGATTATCAATTTTTTTACTAAAACAAGTCATTTTCAAAGCCTTTTATGAAGATTTAGGAAAAACATTTCAATGTCTGAAGCGAATTCAATGTCTGAAGCGAAGAAGTTTTACACATCAGTTATTATGACGTCATTGAAAGCGAGGTTTTCGAACAAGCCAGTATACGTAGTAGTTTTATGGTTTTGTCCCACTCAAGTTTGATAGCAGAGTGATGAATGACATTCTTTCTCTAGAAACTGTAACGTCCGAAAGTTTATGAACTTTGGTTTTGGTTTATGGCCAAATAATCTGGGTGCAGTGGCGGATCCAAGATTTTCAAAGGGGGGGGGGGGGAGGATTTTGGAAAAGAGGGGGGGGATTTTGGTTTCGGATATATAAAAACCCCAATAATGCTGGAGCTATCCCGGACGTAAGATATAACTGCTTAGAAAAAGAGGGGGGAAAAGTCACCCAATTCCCCTCCCTAGCTGGATCCGCCCCTGGGGTGGGACTTCGCGACTGGGAAACCAATTATTTATATACACTAAATGCAAGAACGTTGTCCTTTGTCTTTTGTAATTTAGTGGGAAAGGGATTAATTGAAAGACAAATAAAGATCACTCAAGCTGAACCTCTTCTTTTGTTATTCCTTCCTTACTAAATTACTTATGAAAAGATGACAATAGTTCGTTTCTTTTAACCTTGAATGCTTTAAATTGCTTAATCATAGCATGTTGAAATTTTTTATTTATCTATTTTTTCTTAATACCTTAGGTAAGTTACATATTTTTTTTGCAAATTCTCAAAATGATTCTAAGCAGTTGTACAGTTATGCAAATGAAGTTGTTTTAAAGTGAGTATTTTGATGTCAATATCAGGGCTAATAACGATAATTACCAGCATTATTTTATCATCATTACTATCATCTTGAACCTAACTTATTATGATCATTATCTTCACTCTTAATCGTCATCTGATCATTATTATCAATCTTATTATCATTATCATTTATATATCACCAGATAAGCTTTTTCACCCAGTATTGTTATTTTATTGCGACAATTATTACTGTTATGTTTTTATCATATCATCATCATGGTTATTGTGGCCAATTTACTTCAACTCCATTACCCCTCCCCCCTGAGTATTCATTTTGTGTTACCCGCAGATTGTCACCGCAAAGAATATAAGAAAGGTTATATCGCTTTTTCAGTAACTTGATAATGTCTATCAATGCTCAATCTATCTTCGTTTACGATTCCTATTAAAGTATGTTGAGCTGCCGAAGCGTTTTGGGTGTGCCATTATGACCTTTGGATTATCAAAAAACATATTAGTGTTTAATATACCAGGTGCAAGCAATTTTCTATAATTGATGGAAAAGATATATCCATGCAAAGCAAGTTTTTAAATGGCTTCAAATACAAATTCCAACAAAATGAAGAATTGATGATTTTTTTTCAGAGAAAATACATATTTTTTAAATGTTCATTCTATATAATTGTTACTCATTCGACATAATCAATATTTCATCGACATATCAAATCGATCGATATTTTATCGATAGTACATTATCGATGATCGATGTTATCAATATTTAATCGTCATATTTTATCGATATTTTATCGATAGCTATCGATATTTAATCGACTGCCAATTCGATATTTTATCGATGTAATCAATATTTAATCGACATATTAAATCGATATTTTTTCGATATAATCGATATTTGATCGACATATATAGGTAAAGCTGAAACATATATAATCGACATAATCAGAGACATAATCGATATTCAATCAATATAATCCATATATAGTCTATATATTTTATATCATAATTTCAATAGATTGTCAATCATAATTACACCTATTTTAAAAATCGTTGTCGCGATCAAAGCTACAGTCCACTCTCTGAAGCCTGCAAAGGATGTCGGCATTTCTTCCCTTGTTATCAATTTATTCATATAGCACATTTTAGTTGTACGTTGCGTGACGACACAAAGGAGCGGCTGCATAGGAGGCTACAGTAGTAGATGATGAAAGTATTTCTTCAAAAAAAAATGTAATATAGATTACAAATTACGTTCATATAACCGACATCCTTTGCAGGCTTTTGAGTGTGGGCTGTAGCTCTGGCTGCGAAAACATAGCCTGCTGTGCAGACTCGATTTTTTGCGCTCACTGATATTCGTCAACAAATATGTATATTCTATTCTATATTATAACATTTTTGGCGAATATTTTGAGCACAAAAAATCGATTCTGCACGGCAGCGGGCTAGCGAAAACGATTTTTGAAATAGGTCTATATTTATCTCCATATTCGAATTGTCGGCCGCTCCACAAAGACCTACCCTTCGATAGCCGGGCACGTAGCTCCGTTAAGCCTGCGTAATACACATGATCGGCTCCTTTTGATACTGAAATACCGATACCACGGTTAATGTTTTAAAACTAACAAATTTACATATCTTCTATTTATTTGTTTCTCTATATATTCTCTATGTATTATTTCTATATATAATTTCTAAGTATTTTTGTTCCTAGAATTCCGTCATCCTTGTAAATAAGTTCATTCAGATATTCAGTCATTGGTCCTAGCACATTTTAAGCTATTTAGTTATTTGCTAGGGCCAGTACCTACTGTACATGTAATTTTGTATTTGTAAATTATAATCTCTTGCAAATTCTAGGTGCAATAAAAACGTTGTTGTTGTTGTTGTTGTTGTTGTTGTTGTTGTTGTTGTTGTTGTTGTTACATGAAGTAATGAATAAATCAATGAATGAACGAATGATGGAAAAACAAATAGGTGTATGATCGAATGAATAAACGGAATAAAGGATTGAAAAAAAGACTGGAGCTAGCATAGATAAATCAATAAAGTAAAGCAGTTATTTGTTCATTTTCGTTTTTATGATCAGTCGACTGCCAAGTCTCAGTTTGTAGCTTGACCAATACTTGCTTCATAAGATAAAAAAAAATCATAATAAAAAAATCATAAAAACCATATATGGCGGGAAAGCTTTTCCGATATATATATATGTATAGGCCTGTCCTACGATTCTTTATCGGCTCTCTCTCTCTATATATATATGACCGGCCTCTTTGAACATGTAGTCGAAGAAATGCCGATACGCAGCAATGTCAAGTTATAACTGTTAGTATAGTGTTATGCAAATGCATTTGAACAATGGATTCAAGTTGACGCTTTCGGGCCATGTTTTGATTTTTGCGCAAAAGCCGTGACTGGAATCCATTGTTTTAGAACATTTGCATATAACTATTATAACAGCTATTGACTCGATTGAAAGACTAGAAAGTAAATAAACGAAATAATAATAAAATGGTTGGATAGATGAATGAAAAAGCGAATGGTAGCTGGATAAATGAATGGATGGATAAATGAATGAAAGATAAAAACAAAAATTACTAACTACGCGTGGAACCTCAAAATAATTAAAACCGAATCAGGGTTAATATATTAGTTAACTCTACCAATTAAATAATTAGAAATTAAACAAGGAAAACATGACACAATTTTGAATTACTAAAAAAGGGATGCATGATTAAAATCATTAATGTATTATTGATTAACAACGAAGCAATCGGTAATTCGTTTTACGTGATCAATATATACTGATGATCATAATATGGAACTGATGTTCGAGGAAAAAAATATTAACATTTCTTTTTGTACCGTAGTAATCATACAAATAATTACATATAAAGAATGATAAAAATATACATATACATATACTCTAGTAGAATACAAATACAAATACTTACATATAGAGAATGATAAAAATAAAAAAAATAGATATTGAGAAATTATAACATATATATCTCGTGTATTATTTTCATCGTTCTTTTTTATACATCATTCATTTTCACTGGCGCTCGCCATCGGAGAAAAGTCTAACATTTCTTTTTATACCGTAGTAAAATACAAATATTTACATATAGAGAATGATAAAACGAAAGAAATATATCGTGAGAAATTACAACACTGTCGTGTATTTTTTTTCAGTTCCGTCCTTTTTTATATATTCATTTTCCCATGACCAATAATCATTAGACATTAATAAGTGGTAAGGCATCAGTTTCCTTTCCTATAGATAGATATATATAAAAACGACGTATATATATACTTGAAAGTCTAAATTTATCGAAATTGCGAATTGAAAATAGCTATTTATTTCTGTTTTATACCCACAGGCGATAGATTACATGGCTGGCTGGAAGGAAGTCCCTTATACAATGTAGAAGGTAAAAACTGAATAAAACAGCTAAATAATAAATACGACTAAATGCTCCGGCATAGAAAACTAAGGCAAGAAGCAATATTAGTCTCTATAATATTGTTCTACGATGAATAAAATTGTATCTAAGGCCCATTTTTATTTTAAGGCCAACTTTTCGGTTATTTCGATTGTTACATCATCAACTATATCGATCGGCATCTTGTTTTGATGAACGTTTTTACTATGTAGTTCACGATAATTATGATAATATAACTATATGTATATTTTTATGATATTGAGATGTATTAAGGTATGAATAATTATGATAATATTTTTTATAATGGATTAGGCATTCTAATTCATGAACAAGAGTTTCTTGCAATAATAATTATATCCACGAATGCCACCATTTTGTCTTGCCTGTTTAATATATATATATATATATATATATATATATATATATATATATATATATATATATGCCTTCCACTTACTCCTAAAGTTTATCAGAATGATCATAACTATGATATATACCTTTTAGCTAGTAGATTATGAATGAGTTTGCATTTGGCTAGAAACTAGTGTACCGAGACTTTCGCGATTTCTAACATGATTTCATTCAACTGTGCTGTCAGATTGTCATAACAATTTTGCTGAGTTCTAAATGCTTTTCATCAAGTCAGCCAAAGTTTGCCGTTTCTCCCCCATGAATTATAAGTTACATCGAAAGTAAATCACAGTACATAAGTCACACTTAAAAAATACACCCTTATAGTAGAGTATTCAAAAAAGTTATATTATTCTAATGTCATCGATGAGATTTTCCCGCGAAAAGCGGTGCCTTAATTTATACTCGAGATTGAAAATAAACAGCCTAATTTTATATACAATAGAAACAATAATAGAATAATAATATTGATAATGAAGAACACTATTCGTTATTTTTACGGACATTACCTTGGCATCAAACGTTTGAAATCACATTTCTTCGAGCTTGTGGTCATTGTAAGCCTGAATGATTTTTGACTGAGAGTTAGAATCTTGTGACGATCAACATGGCCAACCATGCCCCTCGTTTCTACGTCGTTGATGACGTCAACGAATGAGGGTACTAATTAATGATGTCATTAATAAAATTATAAGTCTCTACTGATGACTATATCGTTAGTAGTTTCGAAAAAACAATATATATTAAAGAATGAAACTCTTAACTAGAAAAATAATTGAAACTATAATTAGGACGTGATTGCTTGTTTGACGTCTTCGGTTATGTTAATTGGAAACTGAAAGTAAAATTTAAGTTTTGTATCAAGAGGAAAATTCGTCATTTTAATTCAAAACCAATGATGTAGATCACGAGTTTATGGGAGACCGCACGTTTGAATATGAAAATAATTTACTATTAATATTCAATGCCAGCAGAGCCGGCTACTTTTCAGAGAGTCTGTCGTTGTTTTTTTGGGGGATATCATACGAAAGTCGGTTTAAAATCACATCTGTTTAAGTTTTTCACTCGTCAGTATACGGTGGAAAAAGGAGTCTCTGCCAGACGAGGGAAAACTTGCTAGATTCGTCTAGTATTTGTGCCAGTAATATTGTGGTTTATATATTAGTTGCGCAACATCAAAGAGGTTCAGATCAGTTTCTAAAACTACGTATTCTTTGAACTTAAATCAGATTTAACGTCATTTTCATAATCCCCCTAATACCATTAAAGTAAATCTATAAGATAAGGTCCTTCAAAAAAAGCACCCACCGGCCACGAGGCTTTTGAGAATAAATGAAGTTCGTGAACATTCATTCTTTCGTTAATTCCTTTATTTATCCTTTTGTTCATGTATTAATCAATTTATTTATCCATCCATTTATTCATCGATTTATTCTTTCATTCAGTCAAGTATTCATTGTTCCATCCATCTATCAATCTTTCATTCTTTCGTTAAGTCCTTTATTCATCCTTTCGTTCATGTATTAATTAAGTTATTAATCCATCGATCCATCCATCGATTTATTCTTTCATTCAGTCAAGTATTAATCCATCCATCCTTCCATCCATCTATCATTCTTTCGTTAATTCCTTTATTCATCCTTTCGTTCATGTATTAATTAAGTTATTAATCCATCGATCTATCCATCGATTTATTCTTTCATTCAGTCAAGTATTAATCCATACATCCATCCATCCTTCCATCCATCTATCAATCTTTCGTTACTTCCTTTATTCATCCTTTCATTCATAATTTATGTATCCATCAATTTATTAACCCATCCATCCATCCATTTATTAATTCATCGATTTATTCTTTCATTCAGTCAAGTATTCATCCATCCATCCATCTATCAATCCATCCATTCATCGTAAGGAATGGTGAATCAAATCATTATAGACACCTTTTTCAAAAATCGTTGTCGCAATCAAAGCTACACGGAGTGAGTTCACACTCTGAAGCCTGCAAAGGATGTCGGCATTTCTTCCCTTGTTATCGATTTATTCATAGCATAGTTTGGTTGTACGTGTTTGTGTTATATGAACATAACACGTTGTTGCAGTGGAAGATGATGAAACAAATATTTCTTTGAAAAAAGTGTAATATCGATCACAAATTATGTTTATATTACCGACATTAGCTTTAATTGGCTGCGTCGACGATTTTTGCAATATAGGTACCTGCACGCATGCGTGTAACGCTAGCTCTAAAATGACTTATTCTAAATTTGACGTATGTAACAACTTGAAAGTGTCTGTTCAATAACACTGAGAACATAAGCATTTACGCTCTCTTGTCAATAATCATTATAAAGTATTTAAGAATATTTGGCCGGCTAACGTGTCTATATAAAAGGACAGAGAGATGCTGTGCTTATTATCGTAAAAATATATATAGCCGATGATAATGATGATGATGAAAATAATGATGATCGGGATAATGATCAGTGATGAAAAGAATGATCGATAGATAATGATGATGATTATCGATAAAAATAAAACGCTGAATACTACGAAATAAAACGGGCAAATCAGGTGATTTTTCTTACTAAAAGACGGTAATAATAATAATATGTAATATTCAGTAAATACACAAGCAGCCTGCAGGTGATTTAGATTATAGAAAATCGCGCGCACTGATTGGTTCGAGAACTACAAAAAAAATTGAAAATGCATACCAATTTTTCTTCTAAGCAAAGTAGTCGTTCGTGCGCTTTTGCATACTGATAGTATAATCATCTATATTTGTTATTGAAATACAAAAGAATTCACAAAAATGTGAATATCTCGATAAAAAAATACAATAGTTCAAAAACTATTATATTTTTATCGACATATTCATCTATTTATATAATAGAGTACAAACACTAAAAGTGTGCAACATATATACCACTAAATACTGCTAAGTTATGCAAATTCTTTTGTTCTCTATTGTTTAATCAACACTATTTATATTAGTGGTAAATAGTACAAAGTATTGCACACTTTTAGTGTTTGTACTCTAGTTGTAAAAAAAGCTCTATTGTAATCAACGTTTACATAAAAATTAAAAAAAGGTTAAAATATAAAAATGCTACTGTGTAATCGTTTATATTTAGTTTTTATTTAGTAAAGTTGTAACAACTAGAAGGTATTGTTTTCTTTGCACATTTGATGTTTCTGGTTGAGTGCACGTGATAGTAACGAAATAGTCAGAAATAAAGTTTTAGCTCTTGTACATCAAATGCAGCATGTTTATAAATATTAGCAAACTCTTTCATTTTTTAGCGCTCAAACGCGTTAATAGCTGGAGCTCTATAAATACGTCAAATGTTTAATATAGTACTTGAGAACGTGTCTTGATGTAACACTCTCTGATCCAAGCTTTACAACGATATTGAGCTAATGCAAAAACCAAAACGGAATTAAGCGTACATAGACGTGCTTCAAGTCCAGTTCCAACATCAGTCTCCTTTGGGGAGATGGTGTGGACTTTGTTAGTCCGAGATAAGTAAAATGAAAAATATATATTCAGTATGTTGTGTATGATATGAAGTTAGACATCATGTGACCAGTGTGATAAAAGTCAATGTATGAACAATCAATTAAAAAACAAAATAGAAAAAAAATAATCGCAGCAGAATATCCACACAGCGCCGCAGAATATATCACACTGACTCATATTACAGTTTTGATGCCAAATGGAGATATTTTAGTAAAACTTTTACAATGTTTTAGAGTTCTTATTTAGTGAAAAGCGACAAAATAGAAAACGGAGATAAAAGCTCATCAAAGAAAGTATAATTTTTGTCAAAGTTTGACCATAGTTAATAGGAATCTTTGGAATTATCACATTCAAGGTTGATAGCCGAATCACGTGTCTCTTGCGCGATTGTACTCCGTTTCCAACCTTTGGAAAGTTAGCTTATAATAATATTAGACTAAATAGATAAATATCCATTAAATCGCCATCGTTTTACCCAACTACGATACACAATGCTATTCATTATTTATCATATTATTTTAGCCGCTAAATGAAATTCTTCATGGTATTTTATACCGTTATAAAACGTAAACATTCACAAGCCATCATGATATTGCTGAGTCAGTCCAGTACGTGAATGACTATACGGTTTCATAAGTTATCTTACCTGGTTGGTTCGATATTCAATAATGCATCCTTTCTTCAAACGTCGCTTTTCAAATACATGCATTGCTAACTAACTGTGAAGATAAAACATGGCGATAATGTCAACTGAGCAAAGAAAGTCAATCAGCAAGCGAGCTTCCGGAAAAGGAGGAACCCGGATGTAGCGCAAAGCATGTGCCAGTGTTGTGACTGAGGTGGTCCTGATGAACGTGCTCATATCTCAAGTGTTATTTGTTAACTTGTCGTGTTAGAACAAACGCGAAATATCCATTGCGTAACAAGTAACGAAAACGCTTCTACGTCAAGCATCCAATATTAGTTGATGATTTGCCATTATATGTCGCTAATTTGATTATGATCGGTTGTTTATTGATGTTGAATGTTTTAATTCATTCATCCATCCATTTATTTGTTCATTCATTCACCCAGTTTATTTACACGTTCATTTATCAATACATTCCCTCACTCATTTTGGGCAATTTAATTCATTTATGTATTTATTTATGCACTTTTTTTAGTGATATTCTTATGTTTCAGCATTCATTCATTTATCTATATCAGATATGTCCCTTTATTTATTCATAAAGTAACTACTAACAAACTAAGTACTACATCCATCAATAAGCTCATTCATTCGTTACCTTGCATCCATTTATTTTGTATAACACTTGTTTGTTTTTTATTTATTCATTTATACTATTCATTTTAAAATTTACTATTCATTTTTCTATTCATTTGATCCCAGTCTCCTAAAAGCTACTCGTCCGTAGAAACGGCGTGGCTACCCAGTCAATATCTCGTGACAGAAGCAAGACCAAAAGTGCAACAAAATTTGAAAAGTGGATCTGTTTTTCCTACAAAATACTTCATTTTACACTAAAATAGAGTATATAAATGGTAAGTAAGACAATTGCCTATCAACTCACCAACATTTCAATTGAAATTTAGAACGGTTAAGCAATCTTTCAATGCTTGTAGACCACTAACTTGTTGAACACTCTGTTTTGGTGTTTCACAACACTAAAAGTTGTTCAATTTTTCTTTATTTTTTAGGCTGCAGCAATAAATCACGGTTTGGATAAAATACCTGATGCACAGGGTTATTTAGTTATTAATCAAGATGGAGCTGTTATTGCAGTAAGTAACTTGTTTTGTAGGAATTTGATAATCAATAACAATCGATACTAGTCGATATCAAGTAATTAGTATTAAAACGACTATCGATATTAATAACCAACCGAAAGTAAGTATCGATTTTGTTGATTCGATACCTTGAGACCTTATTTAATGAATCAACCTTGACTTATCTATGTCATTTTGTCCAATAAATTGTGTAAACGTTTTGTTGTGAATAAAATAATTTAATGGAAAATAATTTCATCTCAGTGTCTTGTTTTAGTCTGCAGGAGATCTTGAAAATGATGAGAAATTAGCTAGTGTGTTTGTCAACATGTTACAAACGGCTGCCATGATTCCAATATCAGGCGATAGAACACAAACATTTAAAAGAATGTCTGGTAAGTTTATAGTTTTACACCTGATTTTTTCCTTTGAGCCGACTAGTCCCCAGTCATATCTCTCATGCGTCCAAGGATGTGCACGCAAAGGATCAAGGGAAGAAGGAAGAGAAAGAGACGACTGGGAAACCACATGTCAAAAGCAGGTCAATTTTGAGTGGAATGGATCATCAAATTGACAAGAAATGCTTTATATTATTTGACATAACGTGTACTTCAATAATTATCTCAAATCTCATTCAAAATGTCACAGGAATTTTAAGCAAATGTATTTTCCAATTTGGGTAGAAGTTCGCAGTAAACGTGATCCGACACTCTAGTTCCACATATTTGTAGTATCATTATTTAAATGCTGTAGTGCCTTGTATAATAGATATATTTGGGATCCCTGTGTAATGCAGGAACCAAGATTCCTCTGTAGTAAACACATGGAAAGTGTGGAATAAAGATGGCCGTTGAAGAAAAAACTTAGTTGTTTAATCTGTTATGGTACAAATACGTAGTAGATAGTACACATAAATTTTTGGTTAAACAGGTTCCCATTTAAATCTGTACTTTCCCATTTAAATCTGTTCTTATGCAAATTGTGTTGATGTGTGCTAAACACACATCAACCAATCAGAGTATATTATTTCTGAAGTGAACTTCTCTGATTGGTTGATCTGTGTGTTAAGCACAAACATCAACAAAATTTGCATAAGTACAGATTTAAATGGGAAAGTACAGATTTAAATGGGAACCTGTTGTTAATAGTTTGCTTTGATTTCTTTTGCAGTTCATTTTGGTGATTTTATTCTCATGGCAACAGTTTCACACCAAAGAATATTTGTTGTCAAACGACCAGCTCCAAAGGACAACAGTTAGTTTTTACTGTACTTCATTAATATTAATTGGTAATACTAGTACATGGTATACATTGATCAACATAGATATGTGCAATTTGAAGACTTCTCTGATAAATTCATTTATATTGTTAGCATTTTATAATTGAAAACCTATGTAAATAAATTATTGAAACTGAAAACTTGTAGATAGTACTAACATCTACATCTACATCTTTATTAAGTTGATAAAAATCGTAAAATATCACATCAACTGTACATAATATGTGTATATAATATAATAAATAATTAATAATTGAGTAATAAAAATAATACTAATAAAAAATAATAGTTAATAATAATATTTATGTACAAAGAGTGTCAAGATGGCGATCTAATTTAGCCTTGAATTTACTAAGTGACTCTGAGTCCACTAGTTCCGAGGGTAGATGGTTCCACTCTGGTATTGTTCTTGGGAAAAAAGAAAACTTGAAAATATCTTTAGAAATTTTTGGTATTCTATATTTTAAAGAGTGACTATTTCTAGTCCTCATTTCACTATTTGGAATTAAGTGTTGTTCTGTATTTACATCAACAAGATTGTGACTCAGTTTGTACATTAGTGTCAGTCTATTTCTCTTTCTTCTAGATTCAAGAGTGTCCCATCCTAGCTCTGAGATCATATCTGTAACACTAGCGGTTTGGTTATAGTTTTGTAGACAAAAACGGGCAGCTTTTCTTTGGACTCTCTCTAGGGCTGATATATCTTTCTTGTGGTATGGATCCCAAGAGGCGCTTGCGTATTCTAATTTAGGCCGTACGATGGTAGTATAGGTGGTTTCACGTACCTTTCTTGGGCAGTTCCAAAGATTTCTTCTTATTAGACCTAGTGACTTACTTGCATTACTTGAGATTGATGAGATGTGGGGTGTCCACTTCATCTTACTGTTAACAGTAATACCCAGGTACGATATGGAGTCTACTTGAGTAAGTTGGGAACCACAAAAAGTGTACTGTCTTTGTGGAGGCTTTTGCTTTGTTGATATGCAGATGATGTTGCACTTAGAGGGATTGAATTCCATCTGCCAGCAATGTTGCCATTGTTCAAGTTTGTTGAGGTCATCTTGTAGCTTGTCGCAGTCGGAATCATCTACAACAATACCATACAAGAGGGTGTCGTCCGCGAAGAGTTTAACACTGGAGGTTAGACCGTTGGGAAGATCGTTTATGTATGTCAGAAACAACAATGGGCCTAACACTGTTCCTTGGGGCACTCCAGAGGTAACTGAGCATGGTGAAGATGATGCACCTTCACAAATGACTGTTTGCATGCGTTTAGTGAGGAAAGATTCCATCCAAGACAGTAGACTTCCACGGATGCCGTAGTGCTCTAGTTTCTTTAATAGACGTCTGTGTGGAACCTTGTCGAAGGCTTTCGAGAAATCTAGTACAGCAGCATGGATTGATTTGTTTTGTTGCAAGGAACTTGCAATATCGTGGATAGTAAG
Organism: Metridium senile; assembly: GCA_949775045.1. NCBI lineage: Eukaryota > Metazoa > Cnidaria > Anthozoa > Actiniaria > Metridiidae > Metridium > Metridium senile. The sequence goes on along the minus strand of OX459096.1, from coordinate 9,531,012 downwards.
GATAAGTTGAAGCTCGGTGGATCGTTTTGATCTGAAGCCATGTTGACAATCTGTAAGAACGTTATAGTATTCAAAATGCTTCATCACGTGGCTGTGTACAATATGCTCAAGGATCTTTGCTGCAATACAAGTTAGAGATATCGGTCTGTAGTTGGAAGGATCAGACTTTTTCCCTTTTTCTAACAGCGCGACGCACCTTACCGTGGCCACCTAATTAATGTTTTGTACAAGTTAACCAATCAGAAAGCGAGAATTTGACCTTAATATAAAAGACACGCCAAATGTCAAACGGTAAACACTTTGAAATGTTCAAAAGCGAAGACAAGAGTGAAGTGCCAATAAGTGTCTGAAAAACCTCCCAGGATGTTTAAATTTGAAAAGGTGTAGCAAATCATTTGAAAAGAGAAACTTTTGAACGCTAAGCTAACTTGTACAAAACTTTAATTGGGTGGCCACGGTAAGGCGCGTTATGCTGTAATAGCTGTTTTCACACAAAGAAAAAATCCACACCACTGTTCTATGGAGGGTATGGCAAGGAGCTCCTAGGGAAGAGTGAGGGGGGGGGGGGCATTGTACAATGGACGTTGGGGACATGAGGGGGACATTGTACACTGGGCGTTGGGGACATGAGGGGTACATTGTACACTTGTGCTATATAAATGTATTCAAATAGACAATTATGTATGGATAAACAATATTTTATTTTCTCTACTTTATTTCTTATCATCATATGATCCCATCTATTATATTTAGATTGTTGATAAGCCAGTATAAAATATACACTGATTCATTATGTTGCATGAATAGAGACTTCAGTGTAAAAAATCCAATCCTACAGAAAAGTGTACAAACCTTGTCTAAAAGTGTCAGAATTCCCCCAAAAAGTGATAAAAGTTTAAATATATATATTCCTGTACTTATTATTTTGCCAGCAATGTGGCATGCATAAATATTATCTTAGAATTTGACAATATTCTTGAAATTGAAATAATGCTAATTATTAATAAAAAGATTTTTGACCTATTTAATAAAGTTGACAAGTTTTAGTCACAAGGATTTTTCTCCTTTTTACCTTTACTGATTTGGAACTCAGTCCCAGCATAACTCCAGAGCTCAGTCACTCACATCTCACTAAAATAGTCAACAGCGACAAACCAACTGAGACAAACTTTTGGAATTGATCTAATTCTTACCACATTTATCCAGCCTTTCTACTACTCTATACCTCAAGGGTACTCCATTGAAAAACGATTTGTTGGACGATTATATGTAGATGTATGTTAGTGGCCAGCCACTTTAGTCCATGCTGTGGATATACAAAAAACTGAGAGGTTCTTCATTTTAGCTTTTTAGAGTTGGATACAAAAGTATAACAGAACTGGCATTTAGTTGTTTATAAATCAACATGTTTTTTTTTAGGTAGAAACTAGCGAGTAAACTAGTATAGGCTGAGTCGGTGTTTCATATTAACGATAGGTAATATAAAGAAATTTTTAACAAAGACTATAAAAAATGTTGACTTGACTTTACTGACATTTCTAGCTTTAGCCCTTCATCGGAGTTAAAAACTTTGACAAAGGGCTAAAGCTCAAAATGTCAGTAAAGTTGGTCAACATTTTTTTACGGTGTTACAAATTTCATTATATTACCTAATTTTTTTTTAGGTTTGATTTCTTTGAGGAAAAACAATATATTTGCTGCCATGAGTGTTAAAATTCATTTACAGTCGGTCGTATTGCAAGACAACAAATGAAACAAAACGCTAAACAATGTACTAAGAGTGTAAATACCCTTTTTTCCTTTTGATTTTCATGGTCCACAAAATTCACTCATTCACCCAGTGTAAGTGACCATGGGTCAATTTTCATGGGTCAAAATTCATGGAGGTATTTTTGAAATTTCTGAGAAGCATGTCACAGTCTTGTATATATGTTATTCCCCTGGACTTGTTAAATATTAATTTTGAAAACAATTTGAAAATGCACTAACTATCAAGAACAACAAACACTTGGCATGAATGTGACACTGTGCTAAATCCATCTTGTCCCTTGCGGGGAGGGGAGAGGGTTTTTGATGGACTATTGTCTTGTGATCCTGTGTTCCAGTGACAGATCATAAACTGACCAACCTTCAAATACAAAGAAACAAAAATTGGAGGAGTTACGGAATACCTGGCCACAAAAGAAATGTAATGGCACTCTTTGAGAACAATGCAATATCAGAAGAGATAATTTAATGATATGGGACAATTTATTAAGACCACTTTACAGTTACAGATGGTGATAATCACTCCCCATTGAAGCTTTTCAGTGATTATTTACAATTATTGAAATCTTGAGGATTTGTCTGTTTGCTGTAAACTACTCAACAACTATTCATCTTTCAAAATAGTGGATTGAAATATCTGTATTTTGATTTATGATGTTAAGGTAGTCAAGCACACATATCCAATTATTCAAAATAAAATTAAATGGCCAGTTTTTATCACTTTTAATTAAAATTGCTTGTATTACCTCATGTAATCCTTCTTGGACAGCCAAGAACTCCACATTGACAGACAGTGATGATCCAGGAGGGCAACAACTATGGGGTATAGGAACAATATTGAAAAAAATGGTTTAAATTGGACTGTTACTCTTCGAACCAACAGATTGCACTGTATACCACACTAGACTATAGCATACTATGTTACATAGCACTGCATTACAACTAAACACACCACACTGCACCAAAACACACCACAGTGCACCACATCACACCCAACCAAACACGCTAAATTGCACCACACTACTCTCACTACACCACATCACATCATGCCCTACTCAACTAATACACCACATCGACCACACTACATGTATACCACACTACACTGTACCACACTACATCACCATCACAGCACATCACATACCCTATTCTAATGCTTGGTTGTAGACAGACCAAAGAGTCAACATCTAGATTATGCATTCCTGCCATCATTCCATCAATGTTTTCTGGTTGCCATTTTAAACAAACATTACACTCATCTTCTTCTTCTGTATTGGTGACAGTGTACCTCACTTCAAACCTGAATGATGTTTGTTTTGAAAACAATGAATGGAATGAGTTCAACAATTTAGTTATCAAAAACATTCATGTTTTATGACAAGAAAAAGTTATTTTTTAATGGGTGACATGGGTGGTGTAGTGGCAACAACCAGGGGCAGATCCAGAAATCCGTCAGGGGGGGGTCCCAATAGGCCTTTTGTAACTACTTACTTACTAATGTTGAGGTGCTCTTTTCATTTCTGATGTTCATTTTGACACAGCTGTTCAATTTAGAAGAGGTATGGTCATGTGACTTGTTGTTGAAAAAGGCCTATTGCAAATGAAGGGCTCTTAAGTAGTTAGGGGTGTCAGATCACTAAATGTCTTAAATAAAATAGGGGTAATTGCGGAGCTAGGGGGTGTCCATTGGTTAATTGGACACCCCCTAGATCTGCCCCTGACAATAACAATGTTTTTTGAAATAGACGTAAATGTCATTGATTGAAAAGGTACCTTTTTCCTTTTTGTATAATTGATTTACATGATGCTGTAACACTAACAGATGACCTTCTGATGTTAAACAATGGTAAACTGAAAAAAAGAACAGAAAATACTCTATATTATTACCATGAGATCAGATAAACATATTTACCAAGAACAACTGAAATTATTGCAGCTAAAACTTTTAAGCTGGAAATACTGTTAGTGCCATTTACACTGATCTCCTTTTCTTCTGTTTATTTTTCTTTATTTGTATTCAGTCTTTTGCATTTGTGTTTATTACATTGTGCTTATACACCTACTTGCAGTAAGGTTGTCATACAAAATAGAACATTTGTCACAAAGAAAATAGAACATTTGTGATTTAGTGCGAAAGGAATTAATTAAAAGACAAAAGAGAGAGTTCAGCTTGAGTGATCTTCTTTTGTCTTTTAATCAATTCCTATCGTACTAAATCACAAATGTTCTATTTTCTTTATAACAAATGTATATTTTTGTATGACAACCTTACTGCAAGTAGGTGTATATTGAAATGTTAAATTAATTCATAAGGTACTATTTTTCAAGTGTTCTGTAAGTCTGCTATATCAACTTACCAGTAAATGGTTTTAATCTGTTGTTGTCGTAATTTTAAAGTATCTACGCTCCATGTTATAGACGATATAAGAGGAATTTCAAAATACTGAAAAAAAAAACAATTATAATATATTTAGAAAATCCAATGAAATGAGTGCTGTTTGAATGTTTTGGATTGTATAACTAAAGTTCTTGACATCATTAACAGCATGCTACGCCTTGTGGTTACCCCGGGGGGGGTACTCCCATATATTTACTATACGGGGATGATCCGCTGAACAGGGTATGGGTTTTCGATCTTTCTGTCATAAACAGGATATGGTTTTTTGAGTTTTCTGTCATGAACAGGGTATATTTTTACCCCATTTCCCAATTTCCTTAGTTTTTTTTGTCATAATCAGGTATATCAATATATAATATGATGAGCAGTGCGGTCTTTCGTCTTTCGAGAAATTCAGCACGTTTTCGCGGCATAAACAGGGTCCTAAACTGTCATAAACAGGGTCCCATTTTTATCCCTTGTCATAAACAGGGTATAAGAATTTGTTTTTTTCTGTCATGAACAGGGTAACCGTTTTAGGATCCCAGCGGAACACCCCTACCCAAATCCTAGCGGAGTACCCCCCCCGGGGTGGTTACCCATTAATAAATTGACCAACTGTTGATGTCATATTGTGGTAAATCAAAGTACCATCATTTGCCAATGCAGAATGAGATGCGGCCTGGGCGAGTTAAGTCTCGCAAAGGTACTTGGGATTGTTACATGGAAATCAGCAATAGATAAAAACGGCATCACTGTCCCATGTGACAAAACAAACAACTTTGCAAACTTAACTCGAATGAGGCTGCATCTCAATTCTGCATCAAATGGCGAATTGGAATTGTGTAAATAAACTTACTTTGTCTTTTGAACTCTGATTGTCTTTGTGTATTATTCTGTATAAAAATGATACGTGTTCCCACGGCAATAGACTGACAGGGCACGCACACTGTTTATTGGTATTGATCGGCATTACAAACATGTTACAATTTCTATGGAAAACAAATAAAGCCTTTTACTTTTTAAAAATAACAAATAATATATAATATTTTTTAATACTTTTTGAAGATAACAACTAAAAGTAAAACTATTTTAACACTTTTTCATAACAGACGCACCACTTCACAATTCATGTTTATAACCTCACCCTCTATAGTGTCTAATATATTCTTTACAAATATTACAATTTGACTACGGAATTTTGAAGTGTTTCAATTAGCTTCAATTGTTTGATATTGTGTACATTCTGTAAATTACCATGAGGTGTTGTCAAATTGTAAAGAATATATTACACGCTATGAGGCTGAGGATGTAGACGTGAACGGTGCAAAGGTCTATTTAATGATTGAAGACACTAGCTGTCATTGAAATATAATTATAGTTATTTAAGATATTGATGTTAACTCTAGTATTTAAGGTAGTACCGGATACTTGGATTTCTTCAATGAATTTTTTTATAAATCCTGTCATTTATAGATCATTGTTAGGCAAGTCAAAAAAACATGAAAAAAATTGGGGTCACCGTATTGGTTATAGAGTTATAAGATATAGTAAAAGTAGGTTTTTGCAATAATTTGCGGTGATTTGCTCAAAAGTATCTATTCAAAGCAGTTAAGAGAATGCAAACGTATTCTGCTAGGAAAAGCATAATATTATATCAAACGATAGATCTAAGGGTTATCTAACATTTCCTGTCATAAAAATCATTGAATCATTTCCAAATATGGGTATAAGTGAGCCATAGAAGCACAATTATACGCCAATTATGCACACTACATGTGTATAGAGTTGTACCATTTGTAAAATTTCAGAAACTCCAATCAATAAATATTTTATTTTTTATTCTAAATCGTAAGAGTAGTAAATGCAGTCTTGAATAAAAAAAAAAAAATGGGGGTCCCCGTACTAATAGGCCAGTTATAAGCGACCGAATCCATTTTTTTGTTAAAAACAACATGGCAACGGTCCGCGCAGGACTGGGTTCTAGTACTTTAAACATCTGCTTGAAACTTGTCAAATTATCCTTGTCATCTCCAGAAACCCTAAAACCTATTTTGTATTAGTTTTACAACTAAAGACATCAAAATCATATTTTATCTTTTCATTTTTACAAAGTTGTAAATTTGTTGTTTTGAGACAAAACAGCGACCTTGTCAGGTAGTGAAAATCTGAGCATGTTTCGAAAAATGTCCCATTTTACCTCCAAAGTTGCATGAAATGACATAATACTTTCTTAAGTTATAGATAAGGATTCAAATTAAAATATTATTTAGATAAATTTTCAAAAAAACGCAAATAAATGATGGAAAACGAGATGCGCGAAATGGATGCGCAGTAGCAAGTATCCGGTACTACCTTAAAATCATGTTAAAATAAATAAATAGATATGGATTTGAGTTTGTTTTGACAATTTTTTAAAAGTTGCTTGCAAATTGATTAGCAATCATGTGTATATAATGCCCTCTCAAGAACAATCTCTATGTGGAGCCGGGAGATATGGAATTTCCACGTCTCCTCCACAAAGAAATTTTTTTTTAATTTTAAAATTGACTGCGAATCTCTGCTGTCACCTCAACAAGGGAGTACCAACCCCCTCCCCCTGGGGCATGTAATTACAAACCTTTGTCTTTGTGAAATACTTGAGTAAAAATTGCTGTGTGATTTACAGCCAGGATGAACACTGACTTGATCAAGAGTTATTGGTTCACCCAGACTGTTGATAACTAGAAAACAATATACATATTACTATGTTATTAGTATGACGAAGGGCTAAAGCTCGAAATGTCAGTAAAGTTAAGTCAACATTTTTTACGGCGTTACAAATTTCATTCTATTACCTACAGTTTTATAAATTCAAGATATATTACCTTCTAGAGAGACATAATGTTTGCCATTAAATTGATTATATTTACATCGTACTGTTGGAGGTGATACCACTGGTAAGGTTGCATTTACTGGAAACAATAATAATTACAATAATAGGATTAACTAATAATGTGAATAACAGAATGTGAGAAAAAAGAAAAAAATAGCAATTGAATATTTACTGAATATTGAGCAAAACAAATGAAAGAATAAACAAACAAACAAATGAATGAATAAAAGAAAAAAAAAGATTAATGAAAGAATTGATGAATGAAAGAATAGATTGAAGAATGAATGAATCAATAAATGGATTCATGAATGGATTGATGAGTACATAGAAGACTTCATTTGTAAAATATTGTTTGATTCAGTTAGCTGTTGTTAGTCAATAAGGTAACAAACAGTCTTGCTCTAAGGTGGTGGTGGTTTTATTCAGAAATCAGTCTGAAAACATTTATTTGATCAATAATATCCGATCATCTCATGATCTAAATATAACCACTTCAACATCCTTTGTTAGTGTAAATTGATTTTCATTCAAAGAATAATACAATTTACACATCATCACAAGCAATTCCATCTACCACATAAACGTTACCATAGCAGTAACCCCAATTACTAAATTAAAAACAACCCATAACTTTGGTTACTATAACTTACCATGGCAACGGAATGTGTTTTGCACATCAGCGAATAATTCATCAGGGTCGTGGTGCACAAAAAGATCAAAGTAATTATTCCATGGGATATGGGTGTTGAGTTTTGCTTTATCGTTAAGCTCAGGTGTCCATACATTGACTGATAATCTTATCCGCCTGCACAATGCTGGCAAGACATCAAGGGATACAGAGAGAGGATAAATAATATCACCATGATTTGTAACTAGTGGCTTTGTTTCCTATGGAATTAAATAGTGATAGCATTAATAATGATAATTATGAAAATAATGATTCTAAAAAATTAATAAAAAATTATGATAATTATTTCCAGAATAAATTTTGATAATACATGCAATGACAATGATGGTGATGATGATTATGGTGGTGGTAATCTTGATGATTGATGATAATGATGATTGATGATAATGATGATGACAATGCTCAATGATGATGATGACTACATGTACAACAATAAAAACACACCTATAACTTTTTGTATTACCCTAACTAACAAAATATTATTCATAAATCTAAATGTAAACTTTATTTATTAAAACATGATGGGTTGTTAAAGCTGATGTACAATTAATAATTATAATTGTAAAATAAATATTTGTATCAGTACCACCATCATCATTACCATTTAATATTGTTGCAATTACTTCAACTATTAATAGGGTCGATGTAGATCATGGCCTCAGCTCAGCTCACAGATTATAAAAATATTCTAGAATATTTTTGTGAATATTTACAATCTTAATTCTGTGGTTTTGGAGTTCCTTAACATCTGAATAAAGCTGTTATCAGGTTGATACCGAATTATCACCTGAAATAACTTGAATAGGAATCATTATAGTATGAAAATTCTATATGAAAAATTTCAAAATCTTCGTAGAACTAATCAATCATTGAGCAGATGTTTTGATAATTCTTATGTATGTAAGTGTGTTTATCAATTTTTTTAATCATTTTCGATCCTTTCTATCTTAAAACTCTAAACCTAAAGAAATCTCAGCATAAACAGTATTTCCTAATAAAATATACCGTAACTTATCAATGAAATGAGAGACTTGATTATATTCCCAACATGTTATTTCATTGATTTACAAATTGACCAAGAAACCCTGTTTCTATACCTGCGTCAGCTCGCGAACTTCATCACTTGACTTTCTCGAAGAACTAATTGCTGAACAAGTGTTGAATCCCTCTCTTGAATGAGCGTCGTGCTCCTTGTGAGATCCAACATCGATACAGCTAACGCTAACAGAAGTACAAAGGCCGAGAAGTCGTTCTTTCCACTCGGCATGTTGTTTCTTTATGTTGCTTTTGGCTTGACTCTTGCCACGAAACTGTGCGATCAAAAAGAAATCTAGCAGCTCTCCTACAAAGCAGGAATAACGAGGCCCTTTGTCTATGTCCAAGACTGGGCTCGAGGATAAAACTTGGGGGAGAAAAATGTAAAATTTACTGTCGATTTCTTTGTTGTGGTCTGCCATGTTGCAGAGCCATGTTTGTTTGTTTGGAAGACTGCTGACTGCATGGTGTGTGGAGTGAAATTTACGCTCTAGGGGGTCATGAGGTCAACAAACCAAAAATATTATAGAAAACAAAGAAAACACATTTTTTTATTGAATGTATAGTCAAAGTAACAGTTTTCTATGCTTACTATAATTTTAGTGCAAAATTTTGTTAATATTTTACATTTTCGTCAAGGCTTTGGATCAATTTCTGACGTTTGGGCTTCCTGTGTTAATCATTTTCGCGCGCTTTGCTAGCAGTGATCGACGTTGTTGTTGTTTCAATGAAGTCTTGGTATATTTTTGCGAAATAATCACCCTTTCTTGTCGACCACTGGATTCTATCGATGGTAATCGCCTTATTAAAGCTACAGGCATCTACGAGGTAAGCTGATTTGCACTGAAATTTACGGATCGGGGCTTTATGAATCTACTATCTATATTACAGCCAAACCTACAGAAGCGTTCCTATCGAGGTTGGAAGGCTCGATTTATTCTTCAAAACTTGACTTTAAATTTGGTTTGAAATTTGCATAAATGAATCGAATCTTGTTAGTTTCAAATTGCAGACTTCAACCGTCAACCGATAATGGTCCCGAAATCACGATCTGTGGTCAATAACTGATAATGCTATTGTAATAGAATACTTTAGTAAGTATTTATAACAATATTTCTGTAAGCAGACCAGGTTTAGCAAGTTTCTGTTGTCCAAAAAAACATTGAAAGTAATGTTTTGATTTGAGGCGGTTTTTGAAACTTACAAGTTTCGATTCATTTATGCAAATTTCAAAACAAATTTCAAATCAAGTTTGGAAGAATAAATCGAGCCTTCCAACCTCGATAGGAACGCTTCTGTAGGTTTGGCTGTAAAACTCCGATGTCAACTGAATTTATAAAACACATAAAGAGAATACAAAAGTCTTAGCAAAGAATAACATGACGCTGTAAAGTGCTGTTATTTATGTTATAAAAGCAAGCTTTGAAACTTTAAAACAAATTAAAACAGTGGTTTGTATTAGTGGAAGCCGGTAACCTACAAGCCTCGCTTTCATGTGTTTATGTCATAGCGTAGTAAGTCATAAAAAATTGCCTTTCCATTACATGTATAAGACCCGCTACTTTATTTAAATTTCTGCTTATTTTATTCTTATTTAGCATATTTTGTAACTTTATAGTGTTCATAGATATGCTACAATAAATTATTAAAATGATGATCAACCGGGGGGACCCCTATGTCTAGGGTAGGAGTGATCGACACTCCTTTTAGGGTTGAAAATATTTCCTGTGCGTACCTTTTAGGGCTGTGCTCAAAAGTCAATTATGTAACATGATTTCGCTGTAAGGGTCATTTTTACTAAGCTTTCTTCCTAGAAATAACCTTAGCTGCATAGATTTTCAAAGTCTGACTGCCAACAACCCCTACCACTGGGACAAATGGAGTCCACCCTGGATAACAACATATTTGCTGGCTCTATGACTTTATTGTGATTTAATATAACAACAGTTAATAGTCCAAATATGATTAAATCTCTTATATAAGCAGCTTGATAGGATGTATTATGTTAAATCTATTAAATAATTGTTCCTGCTCATTAAATTAGGGAAATATCTATAATGTTTTTAAAAGCAGAATAACTTAATTTAACTAAATTCATTGCATATTGCAAACCAGAATGAAATGCATTTTGACTCTTGAATTATAAACCTTTTCTAATATTCCTCACATTTTTAATTTTCAGGGGCCAGTTGTACGAAGGGTGGATAAAGTTGTCCACGGATAAAAGTTATCCACTGCATAGGTTTTTTATAGATTTTATCCTCTGGATAAGGATTTATTTGGTGGATAGCGCTATTCACCATTCGTACAACCAGCCCCAGAGCTATAATCTGTTTTCATTTTCAACTCTCACATAGAAGGAAATACATTTATTTTTTCACTGTTAGCTATATTTTGTTAAGAATAAAGACCATGATTCAGTAGCGTCTTGGAATGCAATATGCTATAAGCTTTGGACTACATTTTTAAATAAGCTGTACTCATTCTATGTAAATAATCTAATATGATAATTATTAATACTAATTAATAGCTTATTAATGTCGTTTGCTTATAATTATTCTACACATCAGTAGAATGCAATACTTGAATAAGAATCATCATCTTTAACAATAATCTTTCCTCTTCGTGAAGCAACTTCATCATTCCGTAGTCTATTTAACAACGCTGTTCTATTATCAATTTTGTTGTCATCATCTGAATCATCTCTTGATTGAACCACATGACCGCCGTAGTAATCTGCCCCATGATGCAATGGGGATAGCCGAACTAGTTCCAACTCATTCTTGTATAATTGATTTGTACCACGTGTGGATGCTGTACTTGAGTTTACCCTTAGTTTGCCATATTGTCTGCGCCCGCAAGACTTGGCTATACAAATTACTGCTCCAAATAGAGCTAATGCTCCAAATACTGCTGAAAATAGTATAAATGTGATCTTAATTGCTCGCTTCTGGTCCTCTGATTGTGCATGTACCGATGGGTTGTCTTTTGATGTAGTGGTGGAGAGAGTGGGAAGTGTTGTTGGTTCCCATACTGTGATGTTCAATGCTTTGAAAATCATCCCATCCATACTGACTTGAAATTCCCCATCTCTCACTAGCCCTTCAAGAATTTCTGTGATTTTGCATGTCTCTTCACATTTAACTGAAAACACGACCTTCACAGAACCACATTTGATTGCAATAATATCTATTAGTGAGCTTTCTATGTCGATAAGCCTTCTGATTGTTAATAAAAATGCATTTTTGAATGCATCATGCTTATTTGAGCTCGGACAAATGCCCTCGAAGGTAATGAGAAATGTCTGAATATGGTCAACAACTATGGAAGTTATTGCAGTAACTTGTTGTGTTATTGAAGGCATTATAACTGATTTAGTGGAAACAAACAGTATTCTTGTCATGCTTCTTCTAGTTGCTTCTAAAGTTGTCGTTTTTGACTCTGGCAAAGGAACATAGTCAGATGTTTTTCCTCTGTCAGTTGTAGAAGATGACCCAACCATAGAAGACTTGGATGATATAAACGAAGGTGATTCTAAATGCTGCAGTTTTGATGTTGTTGTTTTTGCAAATGATTTTGATATCGTCAACGCGTCGTGAAGTACTGACGACGAAGGTAGCATCGAGGATGCACTTGGTTTTAAAACAGTTGACAACACAGAATCTGCTGTAGCAGAAACGCTTTGCTCTGGAGGTGACCAAGTTGATGGCAATAGTACTAGTGATGATAGGGATCTTGTCGATGAGGTGGTTAATAGCGGTGATGATAATGGAGTTCCAAGTAAAGATATTGGTGTTGTTGATAAGGAAGATGTTGGCCATGATGTTGATAACGTCGTTGAAGATCTTAGTTTTGGTGATGATGTTGATGTCAATGATGACAATAACGATGTGGAAAATGATGATGATAAGGATGAAGATGGCAATGTTGATGATAATAAGGGTGATGAAGATAGTGATGATGACGATGATAAGGATGATGATGGCGAAAGTGGTGATAAGGATGATGATTGCGACAGTGATAATGATAAGGATGATGATGATGATGGCACTGTTGATGGTGACAGTGGTGATAAGGATGATGATGGCAACAGTGATGATGATAAGGATGGTGATGGCAATGTTGATGGCGACAGTGTTGATGATAAGGATGATGATGGAGATGTTGATGATGATGATAAGGATGCTGATGATGGTAATACCGATGGTGATAGGGGTAATGATGATGATAAGGATGATGAATGCAAAGGTGTTGATAAAATTGCTGATGATGGTAATACCGATGGTGATAGCGGTGATGATGATGATGGTGATGTCAATGATGATGGTGATGTCAATGATGATGGTGATGGTAACAAAGATGATAATGATGATCTCTTCAAAGCTGAAACTGCTGGTAAAGATGCTGTCGAATCCTCAATTACTACGGATAGTGAAACTTGTGGCGATAATCGTAATGATTCCAGTGATGACATCGAGGATAACGACAACAATCCATCTGTTTGGCTTATAGTTATTGAAGGTTTAGGGAAATTTAATGAAATTGACACTGGAAGGGACATCCATGTAGTTGAAGAAGTCACTAATGATGATGTTGATGATGATAACTCGTCCAACGATGAAATTAAGTTGGACAATTTAAACGATGTTGTTAATGATGGCGACGAAGGGACTGTTGTTGGTTCTACAGTTTTTGTGATGTTCCCAGAAGGAATCATCATCGATGTTACTTCTTTCTTAGTGTTCAGTGGTTCAGTTGATTGTGGCTGAGAAAGCATCCTTGAGTAAGTTTGGTTGAAAGATAATAAAGATGTTGGTGCCGAAAAGGCAGATGTAACTTCCGAAATCTTTGAAATGTTTCTAGAAACAACTAATGACGACACCATCGTTTGCTTGGCTAGTGGTATTCCAGTCCTTCCTGGCGGTTGCCATGACGAAGTCTCATTGTAAACTACCACAGATGGCGACGGCGTTAGTCGCGGCGCCATCATTATCGATGAGTTTTGGACTTTTGTCTCGAGTGATTTTTGACGTGTCGTGCTTAGGAGAGGAGTTGGAGTTATCAGTGGAGTTGAAAGCCGCCTGGTATCATTAATTGATACTGATGATAGTGATGATAACTCTACTGGAAGTGATGATGACGATGATGATGATGATGAAGGGAATGCTATTGATAACGGTGATAATAATGATACTGATGCCGATAACGTGGAAGCTGACCATGATGACGACATTGAGAGTGCTGATGATGGTAGTGATGTAGATGATGATGGTAATGATGATGATGATGATGATGATGATGATGAAGATGATGATACTGGACGGCTCAACGATGACACTGACAATGACATTGTCTCCGTATATAGTTTTGATACATTCGCTATCATACTCGAAGATGTGGGATCTCGAATAAATGATGTTACAAAAGTCTCTATCGACCTGTTCAGCTTTATGGAAGGTGACATAGTCGAGTGTGACAAAGTTCTTGGTGACCATTGTGTAGACTTGTCCTCTCCCACATGGGTTGATAATGTTGGGACCATTAATGGAGTTTCTATTGATGACAATGATGATGGCAGTAGTGTTGAAACATGTTCAAATGTACTACTTGTATAAACATAAGAGGCTCCATGTGAGGCAGAAGATTGTGTGATACTTGGTGCTTGTATTTGCGTCGCTATTGAAGGCTGTAAGCTTGAAGACGATAAATGTGACGAAGATGGCAAGTCTTTCTGAGATATCTTAGACGCAGCTGATGAGTTTGGCAGCGTTTCAGGCGATATTGTACGATACTGCACGGCTTCTGATGATTGTGGTGGTAACAATGATGGTGTCGTTAGTGATGTCATTGATGGTGATGGTGACACTGATGGTGATGGTGGAGTAACCGGTGGTGATGATGTTGATGATAATGATGATGGTGTCGGTAGTGATGACATTGATGGTGATGTAACTGGTAGTGATGATGTTGATGATGATGATGGTAGTGATGACATTGATGGTGATGGTGAAGTAACTGGTAGTGATGTTGATGATGTTGATGATGATGTTGATGATGATGATGACATTGATGGTGAAGTAACTGGCAGTGATGATGATAATGATGAAGGCATTGATGGTGATGGTGAAGTAACTGGCAGTGATGATGTTGATGGTGACGGTATTGGAGATACCACTCGTGATAACAATGGTGATTCAAACGATGATGCTGATGGTGATGATAATAATGATGGTGATGGTAGTGATGACATTGATATTGATGGTGAAGTAACTGGTGATGGTGATGGAGATGGTACTAGTGATAACAATGGTGATTGAAACGATGATGGTGGTGATGATGATGATGGTAGTGATGATGATAATGTTGGTGGTGATGATGATGATGATAATGATGATGGTAGTGATGATGATAATAATGATGATGATGGTAATGGCGATGGAGACGACGATGATTGTGATAATAATTGTGGTCTTTGTGATAATGATAATGGTGGTTGTTTTGCTAAATGAAACATAGCCGATGATGACATTATTAACCACGATGCCATAGAAGATAGTGAAGTTCCTGGTACAGTCTGTGTTGGTGTAACATCCTTAAACGTCGATTCTTCTAAGAACGTCCGGGTGCTATAAGATCCAGTATATGAAACGATCAATACTGATGACTTTTGATTGTTGTATTCTATTGAGGAAAGAAGTGGCGATGAATCTGGAAAAGATGGTGTTGATATAACAGACTTCGCTTTCCTGGAAATGGTCTCAGTACTGTAAGAAACAGACGCTAAAACGCTTGGAATTGGTGCCATTTTCTTGTCGTATTCTGTCGAGGCAAGTAGCGGTAATGACGCCAGTGAAATTCCTGGTAAAGATGGCGTATTTTCAACACCACTTCCATAATTTTGTGATGACGATGGTGATGACAAGATTATCTGGTGTGATACAGTTCGTTCTGTTGTCTGTGTTCTTGTTGGGAAACTAGTTGACGTTTCTTGTTCATCTCCTGCATCACATGCAATGACAGCAAATTAACATCAATAATGTAATAGTATTTTTTAAATTTCATGCATGTATATGTAACTTATTTATATATTTTCCTATATCTTCTCTTTTTTGTTTCATCTTTTTCAAAAATAGATTTTATAATTCGTAAACCTAAAAATCTTAGAATTGCCCTCCTGGACTGATTAAATAAGATTTTTGAATCCTGCGTCACAAAGGATTGTGTTACTCTTTTGGTTCAATTGCGTTATGTCTAGAGCTGCAACCGAAATATTTGACCTGATTTAAAATATGAAAGTACGTTACAGCAATATTGTGCTACTGAAGGTTTTATCGGAAATAAAGCTATGTGTAAAATAATAAACATTTGTCGCGATTTTTATATTAATTAATTGGACTATTAGAAAAAAGCCACAAAAAATTAGTTAGTAAAACATAATTCGCTCGTTTATTAGTACTAATGATTCTGAATTAGAACAATATTTTGTGCGCAATAAATTAAAATATACTTTCTTTTGTAAAAATGTTTCAACAAGGTGCGAATATCTTGATAAAATTCTATTAGCTGACAAATATCTAATTATAATCATCTAATCAAATTACCACCTAGTCTTATGACTGTGTTGTCTTGCATGAAGCAGCAAATCGCCTCCTACTGCGAAAAACAATCGTGGCGCTATGGATGATTTGAAGTTTGAAACGAAAACAAATCCATACTAAAAGCACTTTCTCGTTGAGCTAACCCGTTAATTTGTGTTTTGTTTTACTTTATCTGCGGTCATTTAGTACTTTAACACAATAGGATGACGACTATAAAATTAAAAGCTAAAAGTCGGCATCTCTAGAAGCTCCCCCGTCTCAAAGTCTAAGATTTCTAAAGTGATTTCTGATAAGTCGGTCCGCATCGTAAAATTAAAAACTCATTAGCAGCGATAACACAAGCATATCGCGATAGTTTCACGGTCTATTTACCGCTAGATATTTAGTACAGCTGGTTTTGATCACGTTTGAAATGAGCAAACACATTGACACAAAAGAAATGTTAAGTTTAGTACAAAGTAAACAGATGATATGAAAAGTATTCTCTTTAGTGTAAATAAACTGTGAATTTGATTGTGTACATTGGACTGTGACAAATCACATTATGAACAGCAATGTCATTGTAATATGGCGTGACAACTGGTGATCCTAGTTTACATATACACATGTATATACATATATATAATCGCCATAGTTGTGCCGGTAAAGATTAGTATTTTGCTTTCTACTTTCTGTGTTAAAATTGTACATTTATTAAATAAATAGTGTGCGAATTGTATTGAAGTTTGTTGATAGCTGCCTAAACAAACAAAGTTTACATGTACAAATGAGCATAATTCAACTTACCCGTAAATGAAGTAGAGTTTATTTGTTTAGAGGTTGGATTTGTAGGACTTGCCTTCTGTAAGTCTCTCCTTTTGCGGTTTTTAAGGTGTTCGCATCCCGCTTCTAAAACTGTGGCTATTTCTCCGCACTTGAAGTGAAACTCTCGACACCACTGAGTCCTTCTTAGGTCGTCCGACAATGAGTTAAAAGACCCGGTCTTAATATAAGTTAAAAGTCTCTTAAAAGCTTCCTTATCAACTGTGAAATATAGATCTATTAGCGCTTGTTGTATTTTGCAACACAGTGTTACAAATTGTGGTGACATCAGTGTTATTTTCCTGACAGTCAACCAAGCGCATGTTGATCTGTAATGAGCAATTTGTTCGTCTGTGTGACATACTTGCGAGGGCATACATGTTCTCGAATTCTGTTCCAAATGGCCAACACTTCCGATGCATTTTCTTTCCTCTGACGATAACGCATTCGTAGGAATTGATATTCCTCTCGAAGAGCAATGAAATCCTGATCTGTTTGTACAAACATATATCGGTAAATTACCAACACTTGTGTTGCATTTATGGAGTAGTGACCTACACTTGAGTCCAAGGATTAATTCTAAGAAGACGACGAAAAAAATGATTCTTCTCATGTCCGAATGTCTTCCAATAATGCCCGAAGATTAATCCCCAATCGCTTCTGCTTTCGAAACCAAAACTCTTTCTCAATGCACATGGCTTGGAAGTCTTGTCATTCGTACTCTGTTTGTCATTTTTAATGACGGCTATTGTTAGCACTCGAAACCGGAGTTGAACATCCGTAAACCCATCGACTTACGACTGATCCGCGAGACAAAAACGAGACAGATTTAGCACCTTTATCGGACGCCAGCGGACAATACCAATATTCTTATCTTCTGCGATAGTTAGTGGCGTTAATTGAGAATGCGGCGTTTCTCGTCTCTGAGTCAAGCCGGAACGGACCTCCACCGTGTTTATATTTGGATCATTCAATAGCGCTTAGTCGTCCGTATCGGTTATGTGTTAAAGTTGATATTAAGGGCGGGGTTATCGACAAAAGCAATCTAAGCCAAACATTTCTTAAAAACAAGACCTGGGGTTGAGGTGGTCTTGTAACAGCATTCCAAGCTAATTTTAAAGCACCACATGACTTCGTCAGAAACTGTTCGCTTTGATGAATGTTTCGCGCGAATATTTTATCAAACCACAAAAAGTTGCTAATTGATTTTTCGGTGAAGAATGTAGTTGTAACTGTTACTTTATTGCGATTTTTATCACCTTTCAACGCGACATATTGTTATCTAGTACGTTATTCTCACAAACAGGTGAGTTGAGTATCAACAGGTGAGAAATTGTTGATAAAATAGTAACATCAAAACCATTGTTTATTATCATGTTTTATATACAATCATACTTCGATATATTAGTGCTTTTTGGGAGATCCGTCTTCCAATTAACGTTACTACAGTGAGTCACTATTACTGTAGTTCAATAAAAGGTTTTGCTCGTAATGGAAGCATGGTTTCGCATAATGACTTGCCGTTGGTATTTTAGTATCCCACTGGTAAAACTAGACGCTTTGCGCAATACAAGTTCTACCCTAAAAGTTCTGAACCAAGTTTCATTATGTCTGTACGAATAAATGCAAATTTGTGATAAATTAAAGTTTGTTCTGTCGCATGTTTAATCCGTGTTCATTTCCTCTGGTTTTAAGTTATTAAATCTTTGTTTACTGTCACCAGAAGTACAAACAATAGTGACAATTACACACATAGGAATACCTAACAAACTATAACAATAAATGTTAAAAAGCTGGTTGAAAATGAAATAGAATTGCGTCGAAAGTCAGATACAAATACCACAAAAGGGTTTAGTACGCTACAAATGCGGTGCATGTTGACAATATTCAGCGTTTTTCGTCTCTTTATACATGTTTTATTTTCTCTTTTGGACACCTGCTGGTTCAGATATTTGAATAAATGTAAATTATAAACTTGATGTTAGCCCTTGGTTTGTATTATCAATATACTAAACCGCTCTTCTCAGACACCTTTATTTCGCAAACATTCACACATTTTAGACAGATTTCTAAAAAGTAACCCTCGATATTACGGACACCCAGTATTACGAACAGTTCTTAGGGTCCGATGAGTTGAGTCCCAAAATATTGTGTATGGTGAAAACCTCTGTTCTTCGGCCACCTCTTTATTGTGGATACATCTATAGGTCTAGTTGAATCATATATACTATCTTATAATATAAACACATGTACATTATGCACACCTCTATATTACGGTCAGCTCTTTAGGCGGTCCAACATAGCCTGCGTTGCTGAAAGAGAAAAGGAAAGACCTTCCTTTCTCTTCCTCGCCACCTCGCAGACCGCCGGCAACGCAGGCTAGTCCCAACACCGTATATCCTTATTATAATATCTAGTTTGAATGTGTTGAGAACGTTATAGTAATCAGCTTGCAAGTATCTGATTGATGTTTTCAGTTTTAATCTTCTTTTTGTTTATTATTGTCACTAGTTAATAATATGCATCACTTTGTGCTGTTTAAGATATATAGTAAGATAGAATGCTTTTTGAATTATAAATATACACTAAATTTCTTTACAGGAATATACAGGAATATAGTTTAGATGTTTTCGAGGTTTCGTGCTAACTTCGTTAAAGTTACGATTACACTGTAGGAGTAGTCTGTTCTACAAGGTTTTTTTTATCTTTATAAAATAATTATCACATGGACTTTTCGCCACTACAAAGAAATTATTTTTCTTTACGCGGGACGACTCGCAGCAAAGGTTGTGTGTAACATCAACAGCAAGTTTCTTCTATAGAGTCTTTTGGAAACGTTTCACAACCATCTTTTGCCGTCGATACTGATGCTCTCTTACCAACAGGCTTCTTTATAACTTCGTTATTGTTATGGGCCTGCGATAGGTTAGCACGAGGTTTTTGAGCAGAGCATGCGCATTCAGCATCCTTGTGAACTGATTTCAGAGTTTGTGGTTTTGTTGGTCCAATGCATGTCTTAGAACTGTCATCACCCTGAAGGTTTACGAATAGTTGTGCTTCGTCCAAGTATCCATCATTAATGATAGTTTCTTCATCTAGTTGTGAGTCGCAATTGTAGTTCTGCAAAACGGTAGCAGAAAGGGGCTTGATTGTTTCTTTGTAATGTTTAACTTGACGTTTGAAGCATTTGGCGTCTTCCTTCTGGTGCTCCCATACTGGGGAATGGCCCGAAGAGGTAGAGCTGAAGGCATCTATTGAGGATGCCATGTTTTCTACTACGCAAGTACATGTTACACTTTCATTCTCGTTGATTTGGTTTTGGCGAGGGCTCTCGTCGAAATCCGATTGATCCTGCTCAGCTGTGTTACTTTCGATGTTTTCACCTTCAAACCATTTTCGTCTCTTTTCCATTGTGTTTCTGGCTATATCCTTGAAATGCATTGAGACTAGAGGTTCCGTTGACAGAACAAAGCCTTTCAGCGTTTTCTGTTTCTCCTTATTTGCAGTTGGGTTACTTTTAACCTGGCCAAAAGTGCTTGTTTTCTTTAAAATTGGTTTGATTCGGACCTCAGTAGATCCATAATTCATTGCGGGTTTTTTGGGGGACGTTTCCAGAGTTTGGAAGTTTAGCAGGTCACGTGTGTTTGATAAAGGCCCCAGTGTATTTGAGCGCTGTCGAAATATGGTGCTACATGAGCCTGGCACCTTTGGAGTTCCCTCCGCTAGACTGTACGAGCTTCGTTTAGTCCTCTTTCGATTCTTTCTCAAGCTTTCATTCATTGAGCGGGAAATCAACCAATCAGGGGACGATTTCGTGAAAAAGGAATCCTCTGATTGGATACTTGGTTTGTGGTTCTGTACAGGATGATCACGTTCATGGATGTCTGCGACAAAGTCTTGTATAATACGTCGACATTCTTCGTCACTTCGCTGTTTGCGTGCCTTTTCTGAAAACTCTTTCAGTATGTTATTAGAACTTTGATCGCCTGGAGATTCGTTTTGCTTGACTCTACTTGCAAACTTTCTCAAGGTATTGACACCTGAGATCCAGGAGAGCCGTCTTCGTAGGGTCTTTGTGTCAGCGGCTAGCCATTCCCGAGGATCCCTTGGAACCTCTGTATCGCCTGTAAAGTTCAAAAGCAAAACATTGCTATTACTAAAACAATTCAACCACTCTTCTTTGCTCTAAAAGTGAGCGAATCAGACTTTAAATTGAGAAAATTATTTAAACAATGAAGTAAACTAAATGCAAAGATCTACTTTTATTTTTATTTTTTCTTGAATATAACCGCTGTCGTTGCATCTATTAACTCAGTTATATTTGATTTATCAATACTTAGTCGTTTTTGGAATGAGTAACTGCATGTAGATGCATCGATTTACTCAGTTATTTGAGTAACCACTACTCAGTCCTTTTTGGCGTGAATAGCTGTGGATGCATCGATTTACTCAGTTATTTGAGTAACCTCTACTCAGTCCTTTTTGGCGTGAATAGCTGTGGATGCATCGATTTACCCAGTTATTTGAATAACCACTACTCAGTCCTTTCTGCAGTGAATAACTGTGGATGCATCGATTTACTCAGTTATTTGAGTAACCACTACTCAGTCCTTTTTGCAGTGAGTAACTGTGGATGCATCGATTTACTCAGCTATTTGAGTAACCACTACTCATTCGTTTTTGCAGTGAATAACTGTGGATGCATCGATTGACTCAGTTATTAATTAAGTAACCGCTACTCAGGCGTTTTTGCAGTGAAGCCTTTGTCTATCCCTCTAGATTATAATTATTAGTTCAAATAGCTAGCCTGTACTTACCAGTATTTAATTCTTCCTTGTTCTTTGCCAGGTTTCTTTCTCTTTGCTGCTTTTCAAACGTCTTGGTAGCAATTCTTTCCATATGCTTTTTTTCATCGGGATAGAATTCCAAAACCTCTTCTAAATCATCCTTCGATAGTCGAAAAAGATCTGTGAATCCAACAGATCTCACCGATGCAGTTCGACGGTCACCGATTCCTTTCATATTCAACAAACTTATCTCCCCAAAGTGACTCCCCGCCTTCAAGGTGGCGAGGATCGTCTCCTTTTCATCTAAAACCTCTACATTGCCCTTGTTAACAATATACATCTCTCTGCCTTTTTCACCTTCTCTGCAGATGAAATCTCCAGGCGAGCATATCATTGGTCTTAGTTTTAAGACGAGATCATGCAAGAATCCAGGATCACAGACTTTGAACATCTCCACTTTAATCAAAGTTTCTAGGTTGACATGTATGGCTATTTCTGCCCTGAAGTTGTCGTTGAGATTCGCGAAGAGCTGGTCCTCATCCATGTCTCGTTTGTGGGTCCACATGTAGTCGTACCACTGTATGACTCGCTTGGTGAGCTGTGCAGGGATCTGATGAGCCGAGACGTATGCTTTCATCCCGTTCAACTGTGGAAATATAAATTTATATTATTACTGAGCAGGGGCGGATCTATGGGGTGTCCCTAGTGGCACCGGACACCTCCCTAGCGCTGCAATTACCTATTTTATTTAAGACATTTAGGGACCGGCCACACCCCCTAATAGTCCAGTCAATCTGCGGTTTGAGTACAAACAAATTGCAATATAATTTTTCTCACTGTAATTATGTTAGGATAAGAGTCTTTAACAACATACTAAAATCCCAAAAACTCCCTTGAGTGAAACATCTTCAAAAATCGAATTAAAGATTTCATCATCTCACCACAGGAAGCCCAAAACTTCAAAAGATATGACCAACTGTTAATTTTTTTGTCAAATATGAAATAATAGAAATATTTCCATTACATTGTAATGGAATAGTGTTTCTGTACAGGTATTTTCAATTTCCAATCAAAAACGTTGAAGTAACATGACGAAAATCAATATATAGAATACGTCTCACCACAGGGATCCCGCATCTCAAAATAGAAATTTTACAAAGGCGTATAAGGTTTGCCGAAATAAATTCTGAAGGATTTTCACAAGCTTTGAACCTTGTTATGAGGTTTTCCTCCCTCCTCAAAACTCAACATGTAGTCATTACATAGAACTATTACACAATAGCAATTTAATCTATTTATAGCCCGGTTTGCGCTCTATTCTTGGTTTGCAACCATTCCCAGCAGAGCGAATTGAACAAACGTACCACCAGTCACGGCAATGGTTTTCTTTTGTCAAGACCACCAGCATGGCTGCCGTTTCTTCAATTTAATCTCCTGGGAATGGTTGCAATCCTTGAAGTTCTATCCGTACCTTTCTTAAATAGCGTTCTCTGTGTCGTCGCATATCATTGATCATGTCGCCAGCGTTACCAACAACGCTAGCAAAGATCAGTACGCCGCAAAGATAGGTAAAACAGCCGAAGACCATGGTAAGGTTGGTCCTTGGGATGGTAATGGTACCAACCGTTGTCATGATAACACTAGAGCGGTGTAAGCTGTAAAGATACTGCATTCCAACCTAAACAGAATAATCGTCTTTAGTTGTGTGTGATAAGGATAGCTGCTACACTTTCACTTGTCTCCTTTGTGCTTACATTCATTTATTCGTTTATTCATTCATTTACATATTTATTTCTTATTTTTATTTTTGATCAAAACACACTCAATCTGCCCATTTTCCTTCCAGATATGTGATGGATTCATTCGTTCTGACCAATGCCTTCATCCATCCATTTATCCATCCACTGGATGGATGGATAAATGGATGGATGAAAGCATTGGGTGATCCATCCATCCATCCATCCATCCATTCATTTATTCCCTTATTCATTCTATGTTTCACTCATTCAATCTGCTTACCTCTGACAATTTCCCTTCTAGACAAAGCCTTCATTTATTTATTCACTCATGCATGCATTCATTCATTCATTTATTCATTCATTCATTTATTCATTCTAATTTAAATTCATTCAATCTGCTCACCTCTGACCATTTGCCTTCTAGACGTGGATGGATCCACTCGTCCTGACCAAAGCCTTCATTCATTCATTCATTCATTCATTCATTTATTCATTCATACATACATTCATTCATTTATTCATTCTAATTTTAAATCATTTAATCTCCTCACCTCTGACCATTTCCCTTCTAGACGTGGATGGATCCACTCGTCCTGACCAAAGCCTTCAAATCTCGACAGAATAAAGTACAAACATGCAACCCAGTGAATGATAAGCAACAAATAAAGTATCAGCTTTAAAAGATTAAACAGCTTTGGTCGTCCACTATATATCTCCCCTCTGTCACAAAACAAGAAGAATCGACGTACTTTAAGCAGCCTGTTGGCACGTAAGATGGGATACAAACCAACCACAAAGTAAAGAAGATCAAATGGAATAACTGCTATAACGTCGAGTAGGAATCCCTTCGACTTGACGTAGTTCACCGCAAGTTTCTTGCTTCGACGCTCTAGGATACCATGCTGCAGAAATCCTGTTCTAAATTGAAGCAGAATGTCCAGAACAAAGATGGAATCGAAGGCGTAATCAATTCCAAAGCAGACTTTAGTATTCTGAACGTATAGCGAAGAGAATGCCACGTATAGAATGATAGCATAGAAGTTGTACATGACGGCAAGGGATACTATCACCAGCCACCAGAAGTACAATTTACCGGACGGTTCCAGCACAAATGGCATGCAACACTCTCCTTGAAAGCCAGCGGTATTCTCATTAGAGTCATGCTCCTCGTCGTGGCACAGTTCTGATGCATTCTGGTCAGTGCAGGGACTTTCTGGTTGTGGTGATGGGGAGGGTGACTTGCGTACTAGCGGTCTACGCCATTCACGTTCCTCGTTGGCTCTGTTGGACAAAACAACCAAAGATGGAAGTCAAGGTAACACGTGTATTTATTTTAGATATGGAATATTTTAGATGAATGAGAATCAATCAGTGCAATGATGTTGAACTGTGTATCAATGATGAACAATGTTGTTATGGTGATGATTCATTATGATGATGATGATGATAGTAATGGTGATGTAGTTGTTGATAATGATTATTAACTAAGAAGTTGTTGATGATGATGAGGTTCATGTTAAAAATTTGATCGTGTATTTGCCTGTTTACAAATATTAAATTTTCATACTATTTATAATAATGATGATGATAATTATGCATAAAGTTGCTTAAAACAACAAATTGAGATGATAATGAAGTTGTTGATAATGATGATGATGACAATAGGCCTTTTGCAACACGTGACTGTCACGTGATCCTGCCCCTTTCAAATCTGGCAGCTGCATCAAAATGAACATCAAAAATGAAAAGAGCACATGTACATCAATATTAGTAAGAAGGCAAAGTTTTAGCTCATAAGGTTTAGTATAGGAGAAATGGCATTTTAAATATAAAATTCAATATTTTATAAGGATTTGTATGGAAAATATGCTTTGAATGGATGAGCATATTTTCCATACTTTATAAAATATTGAATTTTAAATTTAATGCCATTTCCCTCGTGTTACGTTTGATGAGCTGAGTTTTCGCTTCCTTACACATATTGACTCTTTATTTCTGATGTTCATTTTGACACAGCTGCTCTATTTAAAAGGGGTAGGGTAAGTGCTGCAAAAGGCCTATTGCGATGACTATGGTCAAGTTAGTGTTGATAATGATAAGAGTGTTTATGATGCTGATGACATTTGTTTCAAAAGAGATTGTTTTTTTAAACTTGATAATGTCAGTCTAAAGCCATTATATTAAGACTTTCAAATGACAAGCGTATTATAATTACACTAGTAGACGTTTAAGCGGCCTTACTTTTTGAAGATGATATTATTTGACTTCATGCCACTTAAAACACGGCGTCTTGTCCAATCAAACCGCCAAAATCATTTTAATCATAAAAACTCAAAAACCTTTATATCATTTCGTATTTACAAAGCGGTTGGATAAAAAGCCACTTGTTTTTCTTTTAATCCAGTTGTAATGATATCACGATTTTTCTATTTAACTGGAATTCAACATTTATATTATATAATATTGAGTCTAGACGCTTCAATAAAAACATGGGTGCAAACTCCAACGATGTAACGGCCAGCATCACTAATAATCCTATCGATTTGAGCACTCTGCAATCGAAAGAAGCAAGGATGGCACAGTTGGTTAGTGCGCGGCGTTCTTTGCGAGAGGTCCCGAGTTCGATTCCCAGTGACCTTTCTCTTCTTTCCGTTAGAAGTAGCTTTAAATACCCGTCAAACGGAGCACTGATGGAGAGAGGGAAGTAAAATGAGCCCACCGTCGGTTCTCTGGAAGATCAGCTTCGGCTGAAGGGACTTCCGACGTAAAATACTATTCTTTAAATACGGGTATTTTTGTTCACAACGAGAAATACAAAAGGAGGAGCATCAGATTCAAAGCTATGGGGGCCTGTCTTAGTATAATTCATATAGACGGACTTATGCTCTATATAAAAACAACTACAGTGTGTGTCGTTTAAAGCTCGTATTTTCTCTATCAATGGACCTGTTGTCGCTCGTTACTTTATTAACATGCAACGGAGCAGTTGCAAACCTTCCCAAAGTTATCGGTTTATTCTAAAATACTACTCATGTCGATCTAAACTCTTTATGTTGCGTGTGTTTTTCTGTAATGTGCTTCTGAAACCGTTAATCCAGCTCTCGACTTAAGATTGTAAACTTGGTTTATACAAACAACAGAGCAGTTGCAAACCTAGCTTACCAAAGTTATCGATGTATTTTGTAACCTGGCTGAAATACTGCGTTTTTAAGCTTAAAAGTCGAACTAAACTCTTTCTGTTGTCAGTGTATGTTTGTTTGAAACCGCGAATCTTCCTGTCGACTTACGGACTGATTTACTAATCAGAGATTGAAAGCCTGCATAAAATTTTCCGTTCCTTCTGCCATTGAAATACTACGACCTGACCTACCTGTGATATGCATACTTTTGAAGCCATGATTCTCTTGACCGTCGGACGGATTTGGTATAAAATCGTTGCATCGATAACACTTTCACAACGGAGCTTGAGAACCCACTGGAATCCTCCGCCGGGTTTTCGATAACAACCTTAGGGACATTAACGAGATCTTTACTTGTTCTTCCATTCGGTATCGACGTACAAGGCTTTGAATGGCCTCTGGGCCGGTCGGGGTCCATGGTGGATATTATATCTCTTCTCGGCAGGCAATAGCTTCTAAGATACCGTGATCTTAAAGACAACACAAAGTGAGGAGTTAATAGTTTCAACGGCATTCTATTTGATTGTTTGTCAATATTCATTTCACATTTTACCGCCATTTCTAGTTCCATCGATTCTACCATCGATATAGGATGATTATAGAAACCCTCACAAAATGAAACTGTAGTTGATATCTTTGATTGCAAACAAAAGTTTAGATTACGCGGTGCTCTATATGCATATTAGTTACTTGTTATCATTCCATATAATGATGTTGATATCACTAGGTGCGCTTTCCTAGAAACAAGACCTAAATGAATCCACTTAGATTACGCGGTACTCGATATGAATATTAATTACATCATGCTCTATGATGATGTTGATATCACTGGGTGCGCTTTCCTAGAAACAAGACCTAAATAATCCACTTAGATTACACGGTACTAGATATGAATATTAATTACATCATGCTCTATGATGATGTTGATATCACTAGGTGCGCTTTCCTAGAAACAAGACCCAAATGAATCCACTTAGATTACACGGTACTAGATATGAATATTAATTACATCATGCCCTATGATGATGTTGATATCACTAGGTGCGCTTTCCTAGAAACAAGACCTAAATAATCCACTTAGATTACACGGTACTAGATATGGATATTATGTACCTCTTACACTATAATGATGTTGATATATATCACTAGGTGCGCTTTCCTAGAAACAAGACCTAAATGAATCAACTAAGATTACACGGTACTCGATATGAATATTAATTACATCATGCCCTATTGATGATGTTGATATCACTAGGTGCGCTTTCCTAGAAACAAGACCCAAATGAATCAACTAAGATTACACGGTACTCGAAATGAATATTAATTACATCATATCCTATAATGATGTTGATATCACTAGGTGCGCTCTCCTAGAAACAAGACCCAAATGAATCAACTAAGATTACACGGTACTCGATATGAATATTAATTACATCATGCCCTATTGATGATGTTGATATATATCACTAGGTGCGCTTTCCTAGAAACAAGACCTAAATGAATCAACTAAGATTACACGGTACTCGATATGAATATTAATTACATCATATCCTATAATGAGGTGCGCTTTTCCGAAACAAGACCTAGATTGATCCACTTAGAAGTCGTTAAATGCCTTTTGTCTGGCGTAATGGTGTTGTTTTAAATACCCCATGTGATACTCTAAGAAAAAGCCGTGTTATTCGTTTCTAATTACCATATCATTTTATAGTGTGATTGCCTAGAGGAACTTTGCAAGATACTAATCACAACAGTGCCTCGTAGCTTTTACTGAATTGCCCATTTTAAAAGGTTGTGGGGTAATTATAATAGTTTAGAAGATTTCTTATGATATGGGAATATTGATATAATAACAAATACAAGATACAGATAAACAAAGAGCGGTTAAACCAGGTAGGAGTCTTTTTAAATTTATTGGTCAATATTGTTTGCGCGGAAGTTGAAATTTTCGGCACGCAACAGCACATTGAAAGATAACTTCCCGTCGAATTCTTGAAAAGTGTTGGGTTTTTTCTACCTTTCATACCAAATTTTCGCTTCTTATGTACGTAAGTATGACAAATTTTTACCTTTTTGTATATAATAAATATAGATATTTATCATATTTAGAATATATTTAGTTGCAACATTTTAATTATTTACCATAAAGAGGTTTGTCATTATTATTGGCAATTACATGTCCGTATATATTGAATTTTATTTTTTCATTTATTAGAATATGTTCGAATACTAATTTTTATACTATAAAAAGGGAAAATTGTACGGGGATTTTTCGAATGGTTTTATTTATTCATAATAAATCTCACGCAAAAAGATTTAAAGATGAAATTTTTAGTATTGAATGAAGTCAAACCTACAAGTAAAGTTTTTTTGGAGAGCAAGTTTGGATTTTGTTCGATTTCTTAGAAAATTATCAAAAATTGATAATAATACTTGCAGTAATAATGTGTTTATTATTATTTTTGTTGTAAAACTCTAATTTTTGCTTCAACACGTGTCAGTACGAATGCAAAACTGAAAGATTAGACAATCATTTAAACCAGCGTTTATTTTAATACCCACTCAAAATTGGGATTTTGAATTGGAAATCAGCTCTTAACTCTGACGTTTAAACTTTTTCGAAAAACTAGGTTTTCGCTGTTTACTTCGAAAAGTTTGCAAGTATAAAAATATGGAATACGTTTGTTTCAAACATTCAATTCAAAATGTTTATTTTCATAAGTTCATAACTAGTTATTTTCCGAGGATGTATTGTACTTTTTCTCTTGAAAATAATTACGTTCATTTTCCTTGTCAGAAAAATCAATAATTTTGAAATATGAACATATCAATCATGATACACCTGCAATCTGAGCCCTGTTTTTTTTTTTTTTGTGCTTAGCACCTTCAGATTTATATTTACCGTCGCCATATCCGAAGCCAGAAAGTGCACGCAATGAGAAAAAAACTGCCGTACCCCACAATTCATTTCGGTCTCAGATTGCCGATTCAGATATCTTTCTGGCAACGTTTTTTGAAGTAGGTGTATATTATATTTGTACGAATATTATAATATTCCAATCTGTTTTTTTTAAGCAATAATAATATTACAAGCTATGCAGTTACGAGATTCTTCAGTTATTTATACTTGTATTTTTTGTAACTGAAAACTATTAAAAAGTAAAGTTAGACATACATATGGAAACTAGCGAGTAAACTAGTATATGCTGCGTCGGTGTTTAATTTAAACGATAGGTAATAGAGCGGTTTTCGTATGAGTGGGAAACTGGCCGTAATATTTACCGCGCAGGTACGGTACTGTTAGTGTAGAATTTTCGAATGTTTTTATAGAACTTACCGTACGGTTACGGCTACGGTACGGTATGGTCACCCACTCGTACGAAAACCGCTCTATAATGAAATTTGTAACACCGTAAAAAGAAGAAATAGAAACTAGCGAGTAAACTAGTATAGGCTGCTTCGGTGTTTGATATAAACAATAGGTAATAGAATGAAATTTGTAACACCGTAAAAAACGTTGACTTAACTTGACGTTGACTTACTGACGTTTCGAGCTTTAGCCCCATATTAGACATACACACATACATACATTAACTTTATTAAAGTGTCGAACGTTCTAGCGCCTGAAGATGGCACTAATTGGGAACACAACTTAAATATTAATTATCGCAAGTATTGCTAATTTACTTTGCAAAGGATTTCAGCATGATGTCGTTGTACTTAGTGAGAAAACAGTGCATATTATCAATCAAAAGGTGTTTATTTAGTAAGTCTTTATTACGTTTAATTGGAAATGAATGGATCCTTCTCCGTTTTATGTGTTTGTTCTTTTGTTCTGTCTAATTGTAAATAGTATTTACAATTAGACAGAACAAAAGAATTACACTGTAAAATGAACAGGTTTTTCGACAATTCTTTCGATGTATTACCTTTAATTCGTTTTTGATTTGTAAGGTAAGAATAGAATAAAAGTAGAAGTCTATTACTACATAATGGTAAATATCATCATCTATCTTTTATCATCTTATTCATCACTATCATAATCATACTTGTTACATATCATCTTTATCATTGTTACATCTATCATCATTATCATCATAATCATCACTGTCATTATCGCCATCGTCTTCGTCAACATCACCATCATTATCGTCGTCGTAATCATCACTATCATCGTCATCATAATCATCACGATCATCATCATCGTCGTCATCACTATCATCATATCGTCTTTTTTAATCATCACTGTCATCATCGTCGTCATCATTATCATCGTTATCAGTCATCACTATCATCGTCTTCGTCGTTATCATCATCATCGTCGTCGTCATTATCACTATCATCGTTATCATCATAATAATCATCGTCATCATCACTAACATCATCAATATTCCATGGTGATATGTTCTTCTCTATCGTACCCCAAGAACCTCACGATTCCATCCAAATTAAATACAAACTTCCCACGTTTCGGTAAAATTTCCACTTCCATCAAATTAATTTCTCTTTCAAAGAAAAGCTATTTTGCGCACTGAATGCCGTCGGCAAAATACACCGATATCCTGCACACGATATAGTAAACCTAAAGGCTACTTTGATTTGCTTCTTTTCAACTTGTGATATCAAACAAGTTTGTTTATTAGTGTATATAGCGACGAGATTTGCACTTTCGACGATGTTCAAAATTCAATTGTGACTAAGTTCTACCTAAGAAAATGTATTTTTTTGGTAGTATATATAGCGACGAGATTTGCACTTTCTACGATGTTCACAATTCAATTGTGACTGAGTTCTACCTAAGAAAACTGTATTTTTGTTTGTTAGTATACATAGCGACGAGATTTGCACTTTCGACGATGTTCAAAATTCAATTGTGACTGAGTTCTACCTAAGAAAACTGTATTTTTTTGTTAGTATATATAGCGACAAGATTTGTACTTTCGACGATTTTAACATGTTAAGTTCTGCCGAAGAAAACTGTATTGACAGCCACAAAAGTGGATTACCTTGTCATTTGTTTTTAATTTCGCTTGGAGGAAACAAGATTACAAGATATACATAATACGAACGAGTACTAATTAATTTGTATTGTTTAGTGCGGTAATATAACTTAATAAAAATGTACAAATTTGTTCAAAATTTCAAAATTTCTTCAGAATATGACAAAGGATTTGAGCAAGTGGTTTTGCATTGAAAATCACAGTTTTGTTTAATCAAGAAAAACGTGAAGGGGATTTGTAATGTGATTTGATGACAATATGACACCTCGGAACATGCTAATGAACAGTTATGAGTTTTATTTATTAAACTCCTCGAAAACGATGAATATTCATTAGGAATTTGAGATGAAATTTTAATTGTATATAAAAAAAGAATAATCTACTATTATATTATATTTATATATTATATCCTATGAATAATGTATATGATATACTTTTATATCTACATACATATCCGAGTTTGACGACAATTGGTGTAAAATACCGTTCAAAATGACCCGCATCTTCTGCTTTAAATCAATACTCAAGTTTCTTGTTATCTATCACCGCTGTACTGTTTGACAAAAGGCGCATTTGCGTGCACATGCTAAGGGCTGTTTATATGAAAGCGAGTTGTCCCTGCTAGCCGGGATAACTCTTTTGTTTTGTATTCCCCGGGGGACTCAAAACAATAGAGTTATCCCGGTTAGCAGGAACAACTCGCCTTCATATAAACAGCCCCTAAGCCTCGATTTGTTGTAAAAATATTAAAAAATTCCAAGAAAAGCACGAAAACATTTTACCACTTACAATAGAAAACACATTTGAATTTCTCTGAATTGAGGCTATCCCTGTGCAAATGCACCTTTTTTTCAAATAATACAGCTAACATAACATAGCTAGATAACATGAAACTTCTCTATTGTGAAAATCAAAATAAAGGCAAGCCAACAAAACCTTTTTTCCATTATTTATTAGACCGACAAATGTCATTGTTTCCTTACCTAGAATATAATAGATGTTTTTATTTGATTTATTAGGTCCGGGTAATATTGCACATGTCTGCGGTTAAATCTGACACCCTACCCCTACCCCACTTAAGGAGGCTCGGGTCAGTAATTTTCGCGCTCACCCAGCGACGTTTGAAAGGCCGTAGTTCCCGCGTCAGAGGGTATTTTGACAAGATTTTTTAACACTTGTCTACATATAGAATAAAGTTTAAAAAAAAGTTATTTTTAATAAAATCGATAATATTTTAGCCGACAAATGATAACGCCGCCGAATTTCTATGTAGCCTATTTTAAGGAAAAATCGACCTAAACTTTTAAAACCACATAGCCTACTTTAAAGCTGTTACCTAGGTCAACAATCTGGCAAAGTTTTAAAAAAATTCATCTCACCGATTTTGAATAAAAACGGGACAATTTTTTTCAGTGCAAAAAATCATTGTTTTATAATATTTACCGATAACAACGGACTTTGTAAAGATAAATCAAAATCCTTCCAGCCAGGTATTAACAGGACATTTTTCTACATTGTCTGTGAATTTCAACAAATTTAGTCCACGGGATGTTTTTTGGGAAAGGATATAAATCGGCAAAAGTTTGTCAGTTTTTGTGCAAAACTTCTAATTTTTACTTCTGAGCACGCTATAAAAAAAAAATCTGAGATAACTTTTTTTTATTTTTTAGCTATCAAAAGTTCACCATATTTTCAAGTGCACCTCTAAATTTTATAGTGATTGAAATATTTTGAGGCGGTCAAATAAAATTCTGAACGTGGGTATAAAAAAGCAAAAGCATGCAAATCATGTATAACTCGAAAATAAAAACAAACCGGCCGCTGCAAAGCGAAGGCAAATATACCCACGTTCAGAATTTTATTTGACCGCCTCAAAATATTTCAATCACTATAAAATTTAGAGGTGCACTTGAAAATATGGTGAACTTTTGATAGCTAAAAAATAAAAAAAAGTTATCTCAGATTTTTTCGTTAGCGTGCTCAGAAGTAAAAATTAGAAGTTTTGCACAAAAACTGACAAACTTTTGCCGATTTGTATCCTTTCCCAAAAGAAATCCCGTGGACTAAATTAGTTGAAATTCACAGACAATATAGACAAATGTCCTATTAATACCTGGCTGGAAGGATTTTGATTTATCTCTTCAAAGTCTGTTGTTATCGGTAAATATTATAAAACAATGAAATTTTCCTAGGAAATAAAATGACCCGTTTTTATTCAAAATCGGTGAGATGAATTTTTTTTAAACTTTGCCAGATTGTTGACATAGGTAACAGCTTTAAAGTAGGCTATGTGGTTTTAAAAGTTTAGGTCGATTTTTCCCAAAAATAGGCTACATAGAAATTCGGCGGCGTTATCATTTGTCGGCTAAAATATTATCGATTTTATTAAAAATAACTTTTTTAAAAACTTTATTCTATATGTAGACATGTGTTAAAAAATCTTGTCAAAATACCCTCTGACGCGGGAACTACGGCCTTTCAAACGTCGCTGGGTGAGCGCGAAAAATACTGACCCGAGCCTCCTTAAGTTGCATTTTGTACCTCGTATGGACCTCTTTCATAAATACCATAGTATGTACCGGAAAATGGTTTTTCAAGTAGACAGATATTTTAATATTTTAGCACTATCATATGAAAGAACCACCTGAAATAGGCATGTTTGGAAGTTTTTGATGTTTTGGCTAAAACACCAAAGAAGTTATGCTCAATGAAAAATGTAGAGAATTGTATGTATTTTTCTGCTGAGGCCTTTGATGCCTCGTTTTGGTGTTTTTCTGATTTTTCAAACTCTTTTAGCTTCTTGTAAATTTAATCGTTTTTTCTCAAACTTTCACAAGTTTTTGTTATGGTGATTGTCTATCATATGATAGCTTCTTTTCCTTAAAACATTAATTTTAAAAATTATGATGATAAGTCGTCTATTTTTTATTTTTGTTTCTCCTCCCCTTCCCTCCCCTCCCTTCGAATAATTATCTATTCAAGTTGTTAAGCCGAGGAATGAATATGCTGTAAATTGTGGTCGAATATAAGAGGTTGAAACCTACAACACTATACCCATGCTCGCTCCGACATATTAAGATATGCAAATGAGGATTTTGGGTACTATATTTGTTGGTATTTGAAGCTCAATTCAAGATGGATGCCTCAAAATCTTTGCTAAATATTGGGCCAGGAGACTTGATATTTTATCCTTTAATTTCATTTTGAGGGTTTCTAAGTAAGAACATCGAGTAAATAACTATCGGGAAAAATTCAACCAAAAACTTGAATATCCTAGAGCATAGACAAAAAGGAATATCTTGTGGTTGCACGTTTTAGCCCACTTATAAGTTTTTTAATTTTACATTATTTTAAGTACACGGCCTCAGGGAGACTGCACAATGTGCTCAGTAAGAGAGCATCTCGTATTTCACTCTCGTTTATCGGAAGGAATGTGGCTTTTTTTTATTCTAGCGTTGGTCACTATTATTTTACACACGAGTGTGTCGTCGTCTCCTTTTTCTTTCAGTCAAATATACTTTTTCTTCTATTCATTTTTCCATTCGTTTTCTTCGTTTTCTTTTCCTTTTATTCCAGTTTTTTCTGCGTTTTTCTTTTCTTTCTTTTCTTTCTGCCCCGGGTACTCCCTTTTCTTTACTTTCCTTTCTTTTCGCTCGTTTCCGCTCCTTTCTTTTCTATCTTTTCTACCATTTCATCCCTTTTCGCTCACCTCTTTTCTATCTTTTCTTTCCTTTCTTTTCATTCCTTTCCGCTGCTCTCTTTATTTCTTCCTAGGCCCTTCATTGTTTATTCCTTTCTTTTTTGGAGGTGCTCTCCCTTTTCTTCTCATTTCTCTCCCTTTTGCGTCCTTCTCTCTTTCCGTCCATTTATTTAGTTACTTCTTTTTCACTAATTTCATTTTCATTTCTTTATGTTCCTTTCCTTGTATTTCTTGTCCTTCCCAGCCTCATCCCCAAGCCTTTGTTGCTTCTTTCCGAGATTCAAAAGGGCCCTGGGAACGACGTTGTTCTTATATTTATTCCTATAGTCTTTTTCACAGTTCCGTTCATTGACCACGAATAATAGTTCCAAGTCGAGGTTCCAGTTGCTGCACATGATACACTGACCTATTTCAAAAATCGTTGTCGCAGCCGAAGCTACGGTCCACACTCTGAAGCCTGCAAAGGATGTCGGTAATATGAGCATAAATTGTGATCCACTGCATGTTTTATAAAGAAGTATTTGTTTCATCATCTGCCACTGCACAGCGTGTTATGATCCTATAACACAAGCACGTAAAACCAATTTTTGAAATAGGTGTAAATTTATTATAGTTTTACTCTATGCGCAGCAACTGGGGCCTCGACTTGGAACTACTATATTCGTGGTCACTGGACGGAACCTTGAAAGAGTCTATTTACATTTTAATTAACTAATTACGAATATGAAACGCGTAGGGTGTATAAGTGAAATACAAATACATGAGAAAACTATCATATGCCCTTGGCGGGAATTGCCAAAGGCATCTGTACTTTTCTCATGTATCTAAACCTAATTACTATTAAGTCAGTCCGTCCCATTCCTTTTCGAAATGGCGCCGTGCTTTATACTTCATACTCAAAGATTATTCAAATCGGAAATTTATATTTGATTCTATGATACCGAAAACTATCTGGAAAAAGTTGAGCTTTTATTGCTCTTTCCTGGAAAAATACTGAACATTTAAAATTTGAATTGCTAACTACGCTGTATATCTGTATTATTGATATAAACAAGTACAATTATATAATACATCTTTTCAGAAGTTTCCCATGCTATTTTATATTTAGTTGTGTTGTCATTTTCGGTTGAAAACCAATTACTGGAATAGTTACAAATATTCGTGGAAATAGATTGCACTCATTCAAACTTCTTTCCTGGACACACTTGACATGTTAATTAATTCGCAGTACGTACTCAGTAGCTTAATTAACGGAATATATTATAGCACTATAGTCTCCCTCAAATTATTTTGCTGTTTTGTTTTATATTGGTGTGTGTTTTCTGGTGTTTCTCGATGTCCACTGTCATTATTTCAAGTAAAGCGTGTTTCTAGGATTAGTTAGATTGATTGAAAGCGTTTAAACTTGATAATGATCACTACAGATTAATGCATCGAGCGCTTACGATGTTTAGAAGATTCATTGGTTTATCTAAAGCGAAAAGATATACTTTTTCCAAACAGGAACTGTGAAAACAAATGACAAATCAGAAGAATGAAAGATAGAGATATTAGCTTCATTTGGCAGCTTAATGCTTCTGATTGTGCTATATATAGATGAACACAGCCACGATGGTCTTGATTTGGCTCACATTTAAAATTGGAAGGTACGCATTGTTTTAGTAATCAAATCACCGAGCTTTCAATACGTTAAATCAGGGCGAACCAGTTCTAAATCATTTCAAACATGAATAGTCATAAATAAGTAAGGTGGCAATTAAGCCAGTGAAATTTGTTTTCAAATATACAACTAACCTTATAGCAGCACTTCACCTCCAGCCACCTGCCTAGACTCAATCGTTCCTTACCATGTGAGATTGCCTCTCGTTTTCAAGCCCTGCGGTGTATTGACATGTCTTTTCAGTGCTGTGTACTACTACTAGGTAGTATTTAAGGGTGTTATCGGACCGCTGATGTTTGCGCGTTTAGGCGACTCGGAGCACTAATCTACCGCTGGTAAGTTGATCTCGATTCATTAGCATTCAAAGTCTCTTGTATCAAATCTAGTTCGCTTTTTGACTAAAAATACGAACTTAAGTACTAATGAGATTTACGATCTAGAGTATTTCTCGCTTTTTATGATGGACTTTTAACCTACCGTAGATTGTGTACCCTGTCGATGTCAAAAACTTGTTTTCCGTGATTGAGTGCCAGGTGCTCAAGTCAGATTGAAACTGTGGAGATGATTCCTGAATGAAAATAAACAAACCATCAACGTGAGAATGGAAAATAGTCGCATCAGGAGTTCAAACCCGTCTTTAGCAAATCCGGGATCTGCTTTGTCACTTTTGAAATTACTTGCTTTTTGTGTAAAATAATGATCATTAAATTTAGATGAAGTTGCAGCAAACACAGACTCAAATTGTGACAATGTTTTGCTCTTTTACCAAATATTGATTCTTTTGAAACGTTTAGTAACATACTCAACCGATATTAAACGTAAACGAGATTTTGATATTAGACTAGGAAAAGCGACCTAAAAATTACACCACTGCACACGAAACTATTAACAAAAATAATGAAAAAAAATATGTTAAATTTAGATCTACTAGCACTATAATGAAACTTCTTCTCCTACCTTGATGTGAAATCATTTTGCTTTTCGCGACTGAAATTACTTCTGAAGTAAATTAAGGGCGAGTATGTTTTGAATGGTTCTCTATATAGATTAATATCTCAACTCTCCAGTCTTACCACCACAAGCGAAAACCCAAGGAGTCGTTATGACTATTAGTAAATATGCATGCATATCTGCCAAATCAGTGCGAGCATAATTATAGCAACTGGAGCGGGCATTGATAAACTCGATTCATTGTTCTCTGGGGATCTATTCAGATGTCTACAAACACTGATTGAAGGTGTTTAAATGGCGATTCATAATAACCAACGACATGGAGTGTTTTTCCATCAACTATTTGCCGAGTAGAAAACCCTTTTTAATTATGTCCGAAGTCGTACAAAGCAAATTAAATTACGAACTATTTTGCAATCTGGATTTTTTGTAAACCTCATAATTAACGTATTGGCAGTTGGAAGGTTAGATCTCAGTGTATCGGGGATTTTTCTGGCAAAAGTCATTCTTCGTGCTGTAAGGTAAGGCGGTACATTTATTGTACTATAGTATCTTTATTAGCTCATATAGTGTCTCGGTTGTGCCCGGCTTGGACATATTATACATCGTTATTCGCAGTATTGTTATCTACGTTATTATTTGGCTTCCCACTGAATAACTAGCCTTTCGAAATAGTTAATTTATTTAACATTTGAGATTCTCCGCTTTTAACTATTTTTCAGATAAATTTTGAGTTTTGCTCAAGAACTGATCGTTTAAACTCAGTACTCTATCTATCAAGTTTGACATTTTACAGTGTGTTTCTTTTTTACCATTTTATACTAATTTTGATCTGCAGTTTTCCTCTACGACTGACCTTGAAAATAAGCAATGCAGCTAATTTATGTGATATTCATTTCAAAAAGAGAATTTTGTCAATTGTGTTTTTAAAGAAAGAAATTTTTGAATTTTATATGTATAATTTCCCACTCCAATTTAGTCAATCTATTTGACAAATACACTTTTTATACGGGAAATATTTTTTACTATTTCAAAGGTAGATTTTGTATTTTACTATTTGTTTTAATTATATTGGTAGCTTCCAACTACAAAAGACCTTTTAACATATAAAATATTTTATATATTGTATTTTTTGTCGTGTTTATTTTCGACATCCTACTATAACTGAGCTTTTAAAATACATAATCTGTCAAATAAAAACTACTAAATAGTATTTAAACGTTTTAAATTTCTGATATTGTACTAGGACATTGTCTACACATCTTGTTTTATTTATTGTTTTAAAACCATTAGAGATTAATCATTTTAGGATTTGATTTCATTTCTTGTATAATTTCAAGCGACGATTTCAAAAATTTTCATTGATCAATTTTCAAAATATTTCATCAATGAGCACGATTTGACTTTATTTTTTAAATACTTCGTGTTTTCTTATGAAGGAATCTATATTTATGTTGACATGATTAGAAAGGATTCAATTTGGTTTGAAGTGTTTTTCATAAGACATGTACAAATCCAGAAAAGGGAACGTTTAAACTCAGTGATAGGCCGTCATATACCCAAGCGGCCATTAGCCTCCCAGGTGGGCCGTCTAAAAACCACTTTGAGAGTCGAGAGCAAATATAGGATGTCAATATTTCAGTTAAAACACAGTCAAGACCAACCTAGCTACCGAAAATAGAATTCGACTTTGCAGGAAAATTGCGGTTGATCCGTTAATCACGTTTCTATGGGAACCAGACTAAGTAATCAAAAAAATATTATAAAAAGCTCTTTTTTTAAATCGTGAAAAAATTAATCCTAGTATTTTTTATCATCCAACGGCTTATAATCCATGTTTTTTTGACGATTTTAATCAGAAAATTAAATTTGTTCGTTTTTTGAGTGAATAATTCGTTTCTATTGAATAAGATTTTGTCGGGTTAAGGGTAGGATGTTTGTGTTTGATGTTAGTAAACTCTACTTTGTTAATACACACTGATAACTTATTTCCTTGCCGACAAAATGTTGATAATAAATTTCGCCCCTAAGCACTTGTGTGTAAAATGATTTTGCTTTTCAATTTCGCTTGTTTTTTTTTTTGTAATTTAATTCGAGAAATTATTGCCGCCATGTTGAATTTTTCTTCATTTATGAACAAAAAAAGGTATGTTTTATCCACGAAGTGTAAAGTTATTTGCTTTTCATGTACTTGACTTCTTTCGACAATATTTTGTTTCAGTTATGAAGGTAAACTAGCGAACACTCTAGCCGCCATTTTGTTTTATTTCATCGTCTCTTAAGTCATCATTTTCTTCTTCTTCTTCGTCTTGATCTTCTTCTTTTTCTTCTTCTTTTTCTTCTTAATTCTTCATCTTCTTCATCTTCTTCTTCTGCAGTCATCTTTTTCTTCTTCTTCTTCTTGATCTTCTTCTTTTTCTTCTTCTTGATCTTCTGCTTCTTCTTTTTCTTCTGCAGTCATCTTTTCATTCTTCTTCTTCATCACTAGTCTTTGCATAACATCATTCTGTCTTTGTAACATCTTTTTATTGTGTGAAAGAGCAAACATTTGTATTTCATTCTCTTTACAATGATCCCAACGAGTCTATCCGGCGTATTCGTGTTTCAGTTATTTATCGTGTTTGTTATTTCTTTCCTTTCAAACATAATTGTTTAATGAAACCATTTGTTTTTAAATAATAACTTCTAATTTTATTGCTGTTATTTTTACGATTCTTTCAAAAAAATCTTCTTGTTTATCATATTTGTTTTCAAGCTCAAACCGTCTTCCCGCCATGTTGTTAATATTTCATCTTTATTTTGTTGTTTTGCTGTTTCTCTCCAACCCACTCACTCTAGTGTGTAAAACCACTTGTCTTTTTTATTAACTTATACGACTCTTGCAATATTTTCCCGCTTTATTTTGTCTTAGTAAACTCATACAAACTCATGCCGCCATTTTGTTTCTTCTTTACCCCTTCCCTCTCCCAACAACTTATTTTCGTCGTCGTTTTCCATTGAGTTACTTTTCTGTTATTCTTTCGACATATTTTGCTGTATTTTGGTTTAGTTATTTAAAGCCTAAAAGCTCTTGCAGTAATTATTTTGCTATTTTCTTTTTTGGCGGCTGTTCTTGCAACATATATCGCTTGCTTTTACGCATTCGCCTTTGAATCTTGGCCAGTTTGCACTAGAATATATTTAGTCACTTCAATCTTAAAACAGATCTCTTTTTACACGTCTTTAAGTGGCTATATTATATCCTAAACGAATCGGAATTGCAATAAATTAAGTTATGACGTTGTTATCATATAGTATTTAACCTGTATTTTGCAAACAGTTTATCAAAATGACAGTTATCTGGCCGATAAGTAATTTGGAAATATTCCTATCTGTTTAGAAACCTTTCAAAGTACACTTCCTTTCGTTTAGAAAATGGCTCTGTCAGACGTATTTTAAACCTATTAATTTGTCGGTCTAGAACTCGTTAATTTATTGAGTTTGTTAACTTTTTCTTTCATCTTTTTTAAATTATCGTACTGGGTTTTTTATTATGTTATCTTTTTCACCTTGGGAGTGTTTTTTGATTTGTTTTTCTCGATATTTCTTCATAGGTGTCACTTTAATTAACTACCCTTATAGGAACTCCAAACTGTAATTATCCAAAAACTTGAGTTTTACCGACTGTTATTCTTTCAAACTTGCACTATTTTCATAGTTAATCTATTTGATTTTCTACTGTTTTCTTACTTGTTTCCTAATATTATTCCTCATATTTCTCTTCCCTATTTTGTTATGAATAAAACCAGCATAATTTATCGAAAAAAGGAAGAAATGTTGGGCTAATTATAATGTACATAAGTTCCAAATCATGCTTTATTTCATTATGTACTTACAATCAAATTGCAAAGGTTCTAATTTTAAGCGGAGATCGTAAAATAACGATGATTACAAGAAAGATCATCTTCATATTTTGGTTTGACGAACTGTTTATTTTACTGACTAGTCATATTTGTGGAGACGTCCTTAATTACTGTCAAATTCAGTTAGATCTATAGTCGTCTCACGTTTGAGAGCTTCTTCCTCGGAACCTAAGATGAAGAAAACGTTTAGAGTTACAATGGTAGTTTCTACACCGTGAAAAGTGAGTGTTTTTGACCTGATTCGGGCCTTAATTATTAATAATAATAACCTTTATTACCTTTATGGCGCAAATCTCTATATTTATATAATCAAATGCACAATGTATTAAACTAGAAAGTTACTTTTGGATGGAAATTTCGGTATTTCAAAACAATAGTTTTAACTACGTGTCGAAGCAAAACAAAAAGATAACTTAGACAACGTAGAAGAAAAGTGTTGCTTTTTAATTTTGAAACAAGTGTTGCTTAGTGACGTCTCAGCCGTTAATCCTTCATCGGAGTAGAAAAGTCAATTTATGCACCTCAAAAAGATTGCTACATACTGACGTTTCGAATGTCGGTACATTAATTCGTCGGAATCAAAATGGTAACTTATACACCGCGAACAAAGAGTGTTACTTACAAACCTTTCGGAAAATCCTTTGTCCAAGAAAACACTATATTGAAATGACTCAAGTGTTGACTGAACTCAAAATGGTAACTTGTGCAACGTATAAAGTGAGTGTTACTGACGTTTAGAGTAAAACTGTTACACACAATAACAAACAAATGAGAGTGCTACTTACTAACCATTCGGGCGATCCTTTTTGTTCAAGAAAAGACCATAAATTGATAAGTCAAAATAGAAACTTGTACACCATATACAGTGAGTATTCGTTACTGACGTTTAGAGTAAAACTGTTACACACAATAACAAACAAACGAGAGTGCTACTTACTAACCATTCGGGCGATCCTTTTTGTTCAAGAAAAGACCATAAATTGATAAGTCAAAATAGAAACTTGTACACCATATACAGTGAGTATTCGTTACTGACGTTTAGAGTAAAACTGTTACACACAATAACAAACAAATGAGAGTGCTACTTACTAACTATTCGGACGATCCTTTTTGTCCAAGAATAGAGTAAATTGAGATGGCTGCACTAAAGTCAAAATAGAAACTTGTACACCGTATACATTGAGTGTTACTGACGTTTCGAACTGCACGTTAATACTAATTAGTCTTCTGCGTAAAACTGCAGTTATACGCCACGAAAAGAGAGCGTTACTAACAGTAACAGCATGACCATTAATGCCTCCATTACATACACTCTATAATAGTCCTTTTCACAGTTCCGTTCAGGGACCACACATGATAGTTCCAAGTTGAGGTTCGAGTTGCTGCACATGATAAATTATAGTTTTGCTATGTGTGGCAACTCCAACCTCGACTTGGAACTTTTATTCGTGGTCACTAGACGTGAAAAGGTCTATTGCAGAAAGGTTGCATTGTACATTTATACAATTATACAAATATCTTATGGGATGCATAACTAAAAATACTGCTCCAATCAGGAGTATTCCTTGCCTGCAATGATTATCAAATATTTTTATATTCCTCCTAAACTTCCCCCCTCCCCTCCCTGCCCCTCTTGAAATCGTTCTGGATCCGTCAATGCTATCGTTATTTATTTGCATAAATGTTTTCTACAACTTTTCTGCAACCGGGTGTATCATACATCTTTTCTCAAACTAATTCATAAGCTCGACAGCCAATGTACGAGCACTATTTGGGTCACGTGGATAGGTTATAATTAACAAATTTACGATAGTTTCGCGTGATATGTCGACTTCGTCTCGTGGATCCACAACAATTTAGACGATTCAATGACGCCAACCGTGGTAAATAAGAGGACATACCACAAGAAACTATCGTGAATTTGTTTTTTACCATAACTTGTAAATTTCTCGCGCGCTGATTGGCTGAGAGCCATTGTCGATTACAGTCCATATCTGCTTGTGCTCATGAAATCCGTGCGCGAGCGGATAAAACGGGTTTCTTCAAACTTTTTGTTGTTGTTTTTCGCTTATTGATGGTAAAAAAAAAAAAAACAATTCGAAGTCAGTTTTAATAATAGAAACCGTGGTATGTACTCTTATTTACCACGGCTCTCGACCAATCAGAAAGCGAAAATATTATTAAATGTGGTAAAAAACCTAATTAAACACGAGTTGAGAATCACTAGTGTTTAAAATATTGTTCTTCAATATAGTGATGAAAATATTTATCAAGCAACATGTGCATATGAATAGCTCGCTAGAGAAGTTATTCCAAAAACTCGTGCTTCGCGGTTCATTAGGATTTCCAAACACTCGAGAACCACTCGGCTTACCGCCTTGTAGTCCTTTTAATTGAAATGTTTTCTCGTGTAAGGGAACCCTAATGAAACACTCGCTCTCATTTTTGTAATATAACTTCTAATATTGCCTTTTTACTCAATTCCTAAATTTTAATACAAGTTTTTGTTTATTTTTCAGGATCTAGATTAGTTTAAGGCGTCACAGACTAATTATGGGCAAGAAATCAAAAGCATGGTGTTTTGGAAATCGAAGGTACGTTATTTGTTTTACACTTAATAATAATAACAATAATAATAATTTACTTCTTAAGCGCATTCCATAATATCTCAATGCTCTTTACAAATCATGATCACTTATCAAAAAACAAATATCACTGACACAAAAATAGAATTTATGACATTGTTTATAAACATCGTTAGTTGAGAAACAACTTTCTTCACGTGCTGCCAACAGGGCGCTCTTGATAATTCCATTGTGTATGCTTTCTGCATGCTGGCCGTTGGCTCAAGACGAGCTCATCCGCCCTTTGACAGGTTTACTTACACATAGTCTTCCCTAACTAGCCTCGAATGCACGTAAAATCATAAAAACTG
The DNA here is from genome assembly GCA_949775045.1 of Metridium senile. Classification (NCBI taxonomy): domain Eukaryota; kingdom Metazoa; phylum Cnidaria; class Anthozoa; order Actiniaria; family Metridiidae; genus Metridium; species Metridium senile. Next base: position 9,486,021 of record OX459096.1, on the reverse strand, counting down.
CTTTATTGGGAGGCAAGTCAGTTCAGAACAATAGATTTATAAAGACAGACTAGCCTCGTTTTCACTTCAAAAGCACAACTTCATTTTAATATGTAAGAGAGGCTCGAATAGACCTCTTACCTCCGTATGCAAATTTCCCATTTCAGACCACGTGTCTTTCCCTCAAGAAATGCTCTTTTATGATGAACGTGTTATATAATTTACATGTGAAAGAAACAATTCCCAAGGGTAGCATCACGTGATCTGAAATGGGACAACAAACAAGGAAGGTAAAAGATGTCTATTACCCTTGTGTGTGTATCACAAAAACAATTGACATGATTGGGCGCGAATGATAGCTCAGTCAGTCAAGATCAGTAATTATTCAAACTGGTTTTCCACCCACTAGTCTCGAGTTAACGTCCAAACACAATAAACAAAGTTTTTCTGTAAGTCCTAAACAATAATTGTTTAAATAAGCCGCCATATCTTGGTCAGTCAATAACACTGAATAATTATTCAAACTGGTTTTCCACCCACTAGTCTTGAGTTAACGTCCAAACACAATAAACAAGGTTTCTGTAAGTCCTAAACAATAAATGTTAAAATTAGCCGCCATATCTTAGTTCATTGTAAATGTATGAAAAGATTGCCAGGTTCAAAACGAGGGTTAAATTACTACTCGACCCACTAGCCTCGTGATCGTGATTCGTTTTGCACGAATAAGAGGCTAGTTACTCCACACGATAGTTATCAAAATTAGTCGCCATATTTCGATTAAATGTACCTGCAGTCATAACTACAATAATAAGATCAACACAGAAATAACCTAACTTCATTCTGAAGTAGCTACCAATTCTCGTAATCAAAATGGCTGTGCACAGGGATCCCATAACTTCCGTTAGACTACGACATCACCATTTCACACAGGAAACCCAATTACTTTAAATATTAACCTCAATAAAACCGACCGCTGACCTTCTATAATGAAACAAGATGGCGGCCGTAAATACTCCAGTATTTATATAGTACTTGCGGTGATATTTTTCCATGCTTTGCTTGGAAATTGTGAATTTGGAATTTTTCTACAAATCGATAAGGCCGTGCATGTTTGATGATAATGATACAGATGATTAAGATGATGGATATGGATAGTGGTGGAATGATAATAAGAGTAGCCGGCAACGATGATTATAATGATAATAATAACAATTGTAGAATATAAATCGCGCGCTCTGATTGGCTGAGAAGCGTTCTCTATAACTCAACAGTGCACTGAACGAAGATTCTTATGATTTTAACTACTGAATATTTTATAAAAGAAATAGAAAACTCGGCAGCAGTGCTCTACACAGGGAAAATTATTAAATTCCCAATTTGAAATTATTGTGATTTTCTTGGGAAATAAATGGGATTTTTTTTTGTCTCATGAACGGGTTTGGTACCACTTTCCCAATCAATACACATGAAAATCCCTGAAAACACCCACTATTTTCACAAATTGTGAATTAACATATTTTTCCTGTGCTATTGCTACGCGTCGTGCTTCTCCTAACGCTTCTCTCGTCTTCTTAAAATTCCCGCGTGCTCTATGACTCGCGATAGAGCACGCTGCCTCGTTTTTCATTCCTTCATGATAAGCATGATAACGCCGATAATAATAATGATAACAATTATGATGATAATGATTATAGCAACACTAATTATGATGATAATAAGGATGACATTGATAAAGCAAATAGTAATAATAATTAATAGTGACAATTAAAACAATTTAATAAGAAAACTAGCGAATAGAAATTACAACGTTTCGTTGTCATCGCGACAACATTATCAAGTAAATGATGGTACAAAGTCGCTAGTTCTCTTTTTAAATTGTATAAGCAAAGTTCTTCTGATTAGAATTAAAATAATGATTATTATAATGATATAATATTTCTGTTCACAAAAACACTAAATTCAATAAAAAAAAACGCAAATTCTGATTCAAGTTCCAATAAAAACAACAACAAAATAAAATAGCATCGCCATCCTCTCCTTTATCTAAATCTCATCAGTTTTGTCATAACAAAGATTTAGCTAATGACATTTTAATCTACAAATTCTGATGACTTCAGTTTCTAAAATAGTTTTATAATTCGGCTAAAATACAAGGAAATTCCCTTATTATAAGCTTAACAAATAAAACACTCGTTGAAACGGCGCCTAATGTCTGCTGTATCTTTCTTAGTATTTTGTGATGTTTTTAGATGACGGTGTTACTAACTACGGAACGAATACGCGCGTTTAATTCATCTAAATTTTGCACCAATCTTCGTCAAGGTTTTCACTGAAGGAAGCGGGTCGGTAAAAAAGGCTTTGAAAGGATATAAGACTAGACTCGTAGGAATGTTTATTGCTGGAAGTATTAGAAGTAGAAATCCGAATAATATTAATTACGGCCGGGCAATTGTTATTATTGTCATCGTTATCGCTTGTTATTGTTATTTATTGTCGTTGTTGTTGTTATTGTCGTCATTATTGTCACCGTTATCGCTTGCTATTGTTATTTATTATTGTCGTTGTTGTTGTTATTGTCATCATTATTGTCATCGTTATCGCTTGCTATTGTTATTTATTATTGTCGTTGTTGTTGTTATTGTCATCATTATTGTCATCGTTATCGCTTGTTATTGTTATTTATTGTCGTTGTTGTTGTTATTGTCATCGTTATTGTCATCGTTATCGCTTGTTATTGTTATTTATTGTCATTGCTATTGTTATTTATTGTTGTTGTTGTTGTTGTTATTGTCATCATTATTGTCATCGTTATCGCTTATTGTTATTTATTGTCGTTGTTGTTGTTATTGTCATCATTATTGTCATCGTTATCGCTTCTTATTGTTATTTATTGTTGTTATTGTCATCATTATTGTCATCGTTATCGCTTGTTATTGTTATTTATTGTCGTTGTTGTCAACATTATTGTCATCGTTATTGCTTGTTATTGTTATTTATTGTCATTGTTGTTGTTATTGTCATTGTTATTATTGTCATCGTTATCGCTTGTTATTGTTATTTATTGTTGTTATTGTCATCGTTATTATTGTCATCGTTATCGCTTGTTATTGTTATTTATTGTCATTGTTGTTGTTATTGTCATTGTTATTATTGTCATCGTTATCGCTTGTTATTGTTATTTATTGTTGTTATTGTCATCGTTATTATTGTCATCGTTATCGCTTGTTATTGTTATTTATTGTCATTGTTGTTGTTATTGTCATTGTTATTATTGTCATCGTTATCGCTTGTTATTGTTATTTATTGTTGTTATTGTCATCGTTATTATTGTCATCGTTATCGCTTGTTATTGTTATTTATTGTCATTGTTGTTGTTATTGTCATTGTTATTATTGTCATCGTTATCGCTTGTTATTGTTATTTATTGTCGTTGTTGTTGTTATTGTCGTCATTATTGTCACCGTTATCGCTTGCTATTGTTATTTATTATTGTCGTTGTTGTTGTTATTGTCATCATTATTGTCATCGTTATCGCTTGTTATTGTTATTTATTGTCGTTGTTGTTGTTATAGTCATCATTATTGTCATCATTATTGTCATCGTTATCGCTTGTTATTGTTATTTATTGTTGTTGTTGTTGGTTTTTTTTCATCGTTATCGCTTGTTATTGTTATTTATTGTCGTTGTTGTTGTTATTGTCATCATTATTGTCATCGTTATCGCTTGTTGTTATTTATTGTCGTTGTTGTTGTTGTTATTGTCATCGTTATTGTCATCGTTATCGCTTGTTATTGTTATTTATTGTTGTTATTGTCATCATTATTGTCATCGTTATCGCTTGTTATTGTTATTTATTGTCGTTGTTGTCAACATTATTGTCATCGTTATCGCTTGCTATTGTTATTTATTGTTGTTGTTATTGTCATCATTATTGTCATCGTTATGGCTTGTTATTGTTATTTATTGTCGTTGTTATTGTCATCATTTTTGTCATCGTTATCGCTTGTTATTGTTATTTATTGTCGTTGTTACTGTCATCATTATTGTCATCGTTATCGCTTGTTATTGTTATTTATTGTCATTGCTATTGTTATTTATTGTTGTTGTTGTTGTTGTTATTGTCATCATTATTGTCATCGTTATGGCTTGTTATTGTTATTTATTGTCGTCGTTATTGTCATCATTTTTGTCATCGTTATCGCTTGTTATTGTTATTTATTGTCGTTGTTACTGTCATCATTATTGTCATCGTTATCGCTTGTTATTGTTATTTATTGTCATTGCTATTGTTATTTATTGTTGTCGTTGTTGTTGTTATTGTCATCATTATTGTCATCGTTATCGCTTGCTATTGTTATTTATTGTTATTGTTATTGTTATTTATTGTTGTTGTTATTGTCATTGTTATTATTGTCATCGTTATCGCTTGTTATTGTTATTTATTGTCATTGTTGTTGTTATTGTCATTGTTATTATTGTCATCGTTATCGCTTATTATTGTTATTTCTTGCTATTGTAATTGTCATTGTTATTATTGTCATTGTTATCGCTTGTTATTGTTATTTCTTGTCATTGGTCGTGTTGTTGTTATTGTCATCATTATTGTCATCGTCATCGCTTTATTGTCAACAATTATGACAAACTTTAAACCTTAAACTTATCCTTAAAGCTGTAGTATATTGTTTGGTTGGTTGTTTTTGTCCTTTCTGTTATTGATATTATTGTTGTTGTTAGTATCAATGTTATTGTATTTCTTGTAGTTGTTTTTATAGCGTTGCTCTAGCCGTGAATTTTGATATTCGTACAATAATTCATTAAAGTAAAGATCAAAAAAGGAGAAATTTAATAACATTATTTGAATGTTTTCAATATTATTGTTGTCAAAGCTATTATTCAAAGTGTAGTAAAGTAAACTGATTTTTGATTTTGTAATCGCTATTAATGTCTGTACTTAATTATGATCATAATGGTTCTAGAACAACTTTACCGATAATATTTCACTGAAGTAGTGAAGGCCTTTAATGATCCATATTGCCTACTTTGCTAAAAACAACCATGTTAGGACAATACTGATGGAGTTACGGTCAGTATAAACAATGTTATTGTTGTTGTTCGAAGTGTGTGTTGTGTTCGTATGTTTGTCTGTCCGTCTGTTTATTTGTTCGTTCGTTTGTCTGTCTGGCTGTTTATTTGTTTGTTTGTCTGGCTGTTTATCTGTTTGTTCGTTTGTTTGTTTGTCTGGCTGTTTATCTGTCTGTCTGGCTGTTTATTTGTTTGTTTGTCTGGCTGTTTATCTGTTTGTTCGTTTGTTTGTCTGTCTGTCGGTCTGTTTGTTTATTTGTTTGTTCGTTTGTTTGGTTATAAAATCTGTTCGTTATATTGTTTCTTTGTTTGTTTGTCTATTTGTCTGTCTGTTTGTTTATCTGTTTGCTTGTCTGTTTGTTTATTTGTCTGTCTCTTTGTTTGTCCGTTTGTTTCTTTGTCTGTCTGTTTGTGTATTTGTCTGGCTGTTTATCTGTTCGTTGTTTTGTTTCTTTGTTTGTCTATCTGTTTGTCTATCTCGGTTTATCTTTCATCGGTTCAATTGTAATTACCCTTACTCCTTACCAAAACTGAATATCTTCGAGAGTCGGTTTCAAACACTGAATTTCAAATTTTTTTATCTTCAGTCGGAAATGCATTGCCTCCACAAGTCCCTAATGTAGTTGCCTCAAGTCCGAAACTATGTGTTATTATTAAGTTTTATAAGCATGTTCTCGTTCCTCGCACCATGTTGTTTTGTTTTACATGACCAACCTAATAAATTGTGTTCTAGTGGAACATGGATATTGAATTTTTAGAGTCACAAATAATCTTAAATATCAAATTCTTACAATAGTTTCAGAGTGCTACGAAAACCTAGCTTTTCAAGTAGTTTGAAGCCATTTATAGTTACAAGTGAAGATAAATGATAATACTGACGCGATGGCAGTCGTTAGTAATGTCAATTGAAGCAAATATCATCCGCCTTTCTTCCTTGTTGTCCATAATAACACATCAAACACATTTTCGTCTTACCTCTCGATTTGTAGTTATACCCTTTTGTGTATTTGTCAGAGTAGAACGCAGATTTTTGCTGTACAAAGATGTTTTGCTGTAGTTTGTTTTGTAGAGCAAAAATGAGCATATTTGTGTCATGAGAAGTCGTCTGCACGCTGCGATTTGAAGTGTGAACAAATTAGTTGTTTTAATTACCAACCAATCACCAATCAAAAAGCTAGACTATTTTGGCGCCAAAATAGTGTTGAGAAAATTTGCAAAAGTCTTTCTTTGTTTTCAATGTAGGTAGATTTTTCGTTAAGAGAGAAACAAAGAGAGAGAGAGAGAGAAACAAAGAAAGAAAAAACGAACAAGCTGTGTCAACGCCGATGGCATTGATAGCCGGACATTCGAGTAAGCATATGTTCCGCAGATTTGGCCAAGTTTTCATTACAGAAATAGATCAGACTTCGTTGCAATCATTGACACCTCATAATCATTACAACCTTGCCCCTTTTCTTTCACACTATTCTTTTCCCTTACTACCTCACTAACTCCTTGATACATTTTTAACACAACAATTACCTCCCTTATCACTGCATCGCACCTCGTTGTTGCTCCCTATTGCCCCTTGCTACCTTCTCGCTGTTTCCTGCTTCTCCTTGCTACCTCCTTATTACTCTTATTATCCCTCAAAAACTCCTCCTCTCTTTATATTTACTCGCCACTCTTATTGAGGTACCTCCTTTGTTGTCACCTCCTTACTGCCCCCTTGATACCGCCTTAACTCTTCTTTTCACCCCTCGATACTCCTATGAATCGTATAACCTCCTTTATAACTCCCTTATGCTCGGTGACTCTGTTAGTTCCGCCCTGTTGTGCCCTCATGGACCCCTTGCTACCCCCTTATGACCCTTGCTTCCCCCTTACAGCCTCCTTGCTATCTGCAATCGTTATAAATACGTTAGTTCAACAAACATCAAACCATGCCGTCATTTCAATTATATTCTATTAGAAATATCTCATATTGACGGATGTCGCTGACTGACTCTAATCGGAAAATCGAACATATGACCAGAAATGCGATGGGTACCAACTTTATGAGAACTATTAAATATGTCACATTCTAAAATTGTTGCAAAATACTATAGCCGGAGAATATTCACCAATAATATGACCGAAAATGTGTTTAATTGTCATGAGACAGTTCGAGCTCAACGCATAGTCACTTAGAGGCAAATTATGTCGCTAACGTAATACTTGTTGTATAAGACTAGTCTTCTAGTAAGAAAAGAATGACATGACTACGAAACAAGCCCTCTTAATCCTGATTTGAAAAGGAAACCCGGACTAATAAGTAGGGTTTTTTGTTGACATTGTATGACAGTCGAGGTGTTGAACCGATCTTCCTGTATAAAGCGAGATTTATTCGGCCTTAAAAAAAACAAGATTTAAAAAAATTAGCGTTATTTCCTTCTCTGGTTGTTAAAGAAAGGAATAATGGGCCACAAATAAGCGTAGTTTCTTTCGTGTAATTTATGCTTGTAAGTCTTATCCTTTAAACGATGTAGCCCTTTTGGAATTAAGAAATCCAATTTATAACTAATTAAGATTTATGGAAAGCTGTCATTTCCACAAAGGAACTGTATACAACTTAATTTCCCACATCATCTTCATGCTATCGTAAAAAGGGCTCATTTTTCGGGCGATAAATTGGTAGAGATGTTTTATCAGCTCATTTACTTATATATATCCCAATGTTTTCATTACGAAAACCAAAACAATGTTTATTTGCAACCAAGATAATGATCATTTTGCCAAACTGATGTAAAATTACAGGCGAAAACAGTCACTATTATCGCCCAAAAACACTTTGGATTCATTTAGAAAATTGTTTGAAAATTGAATTCGCAAAAATAAAAGCATTTATTCAATATACATGATTTTTGGATCTATTTTGAGAAAATTGTTTTTATTTTGGAAAATTATCTCCTCCAAATTGAATTCTTTTGACCAGTGTTGAACGAGTTATTAGAAAATTGCTCGCAAAAGAATTAAGAAAATTTAAATTTCGATAATCGATATTATTAAAAAATCTGACAAAATTTGCGCTCACAAAATATCACTCATTTAAATTTGGTCAATTACAAAATTTCGTTCACAAAAAAAGTCAGTGTGTTTTCGATTTGTTTACGAGAAGAAAATTGTTTTAAAGTTGCGCTTTTGAAAACTAGTCGTTTTTCCCGTGGTTTGTTTTGTATTTATTTGAAAAATAGCAAGGAAATAACCTGTTAATTTATTTAATAGATTTTCTAGCAAGAAAACCTGTTAGCCGGCTAGTAATTTGAATTCGCGCTTCCCGCATGGACACCTAGGTTATAATATTAGATGTTTAACAACTTACAGATTCAAATTGATGATAAAAATCCGACGAATACATATTCGCAGCCAACTTGGAAGATCGCTATCAAAGGCGCTCTCATTTAACTCGCGCCCTTTTTGCGCTGTATTTCAAAAGCTATTGTTTTGTTTATAAGAAATCTTATTCCACCTCTAATTCGTATTTCATAGAATATTGACAAATTAAATAAATTGACGCAAATGAAAGACATTTTTTGACATTGTATATTTATCAACCCCAACGCCGTGTTTTTCGCGCCATTTCGCGATAATTAATGAATGAACGATTTATCGTATATTTTGTTTTTTGTTCTTAAAAGGGTAAAATTATACGCCCTTAAGTGGTAGGTCTTCAAGTTACCATTTTGAAAGAGAGAGTATGATTTGCCTCTCGAATCAAAACACTCTGAGTTCTTTCGTTGGGAAGCAATCAAAGTAAGCCAAATCAGATCTGTCAGATTTGTGAGGAGATTGTTTGGACATCGGGCTAACACGATTACTAGAAATTCATAAATCTCCCCGTCAACTTATTAGCTATCGTACAATTTGAATATATCGAAATTACAATTGTAATCGCAACGATTTAAAACTTCGGGCTGAATTGGACTGGGATATGCATTTTGGTTAGTACTAATCTCAACTTTTGGCGATGGAAAATCTGGATGGAATCGTACTAACAAGGTGATTTTTAGTGGTGTCTAATGGATCCAATTTATCTTTGCATTTAGTTACATGGGTTTGACTGATAATCGAACTTATCTACTGACCACTTACACTGTCAATATACGGAGAATTGTCATCGCATGTAGACCCCTAAACCTAATTTACCAGACTCTTTCGTTTCGAAACTTAAACATGCCATTTTTTTCGTAAACCGTGCATGGGTTTTACAGAGATACTCACAAGGTCAAGAGAACAATTAAGAGTAAATTACTGGAAATCCTAACCAATGACATACATCACAAAATAGAATTTGCATTAAGGATTTTTTTATGGTCTTCTGATGAAGTCATAATTTAATTTTTGTGTTGCATTATAGTTTCTAACCATTTCCCATTAGATATTAAATTATCGTTTTGTTATTTCTCCACGTACCGGTATTATTCAAACAGTCTATCCAGCAGTGCAGCTTTCAACCTGTCTTTTCCGCTGTTTAAAAAGGAAATTATTTGAGCGTCATACAGTCTAGTTTTTCCGACTTTTGGATCAGCGGTGGGCAGCGTGTACTATTTGTGCATATATTCACTAGTATTGCTCATTTGTGAACGATGTATATGGTGCTTTAAACACTCGATATTGACCGACTAATTTCAGTGCTTTTAAATGTCTTCTACTACACATTATAATATTCAAAATATAAACTTTACTATGTTCTAAGATATAAACTTACCTCGCGCTTCTTCTGTAAGAAAACCGTGTTCGACTAAGATACCTGTTCGTAGAGTGTCGACTCACGGTTGTGTGCTAGTTAGACTAGTAGGCTCTATCGAGGTCCTCTGTCGTTAGTAGTCTTCATTACTTGGCTGCCATACCTCTGGTAGTCTGTCCCTAGTCCCCGAGGCTGTATTAGTGAGGGTCCGCAAGTCCTCATATGAACTATAAATCGACCTAGGGATGTTATTCTATTCAATCATCACAAATTAAACTTTAATAAAATGGGCAAACGTAGGGGGCAGCTGGACGATTTACAATTAAATTCTTCACTCGGAATCCCTTATCGAATTTTTAATTTTCAAACAAACATATTTGGTGTAGTCGGGCTTTTTAAGAACCTTGAAGGCCATTGGCTGAACCGATGACGCTTGCTCGGAAATTAAAATACAAGTCGAACATTCTACAACGATTTTTCGTCAAGTGAAAATGAGTGAACTGCAGTTTTACGTCGTTAACTATAACGTAGGATATAGCGAGAGGACACCCCTTTCGATTAGCAAGTGAACAAGAAGGAAGGAGATGGAGCAAAAAAGGTAAAGGATTATCGCAGCCCTGATTCTTTAGCCGGTAATCAGTTCATAAATTTAAGGGACCTCTATTTTTGTTACTGTTAATTTTTTGTCTGTTTTTTCATTAGTTTTTTTTTTATTGTCACAAAAAAATGTACACATTTTCACAAGATATACGAATTCACAATTTTATTTTTTCTTGTTTGATTTAATCATTACAATGAATTCTCTTCGTTAGAATTTGGACATTTTTTGCCTCTATAGCTCAGTGTTATTTTAGGATATTTCTCGATGATCTGTGAGAATCCTTTCATTGTAGGACAAGTTAAAATATTCATTGCGAACGATACTGTGAAGTGGCTTTTCTAGTTACGCAGTAGTCTAACATCAAAACATCTTCCTGTTTTACGATCGTTTGGTCAGATCTCTTCTATAAACATCTCAGGAAAAATATTCCCATCGTACATAAAAAGATGGAAAAAAAATACTAAAATCGATCTGAATTTAAAAATTACACAAAATATAATTTCACCAATATCGATTTAGAGTTTCAAAAATAATGTTCCAGAATGTTCCGTGTCGATTCTGGTATTATTGAATCTTTTTTGTAGTTTTACTGTATTATTATTATTAGATTATTATTATTATTATTATTATTATTAAATTCGAAACATTCTAGTTGAAAATTGCAACATTATGTTCTATCTCTAATTTTTCTTCTTCTAAATTTATTGCTCAAAATAGCCTGGAAAAAGAGGACACATTTTGAAAACTGCAATATTTTTCAGAAAAAAAATTTATATTCTATTATTTGATGCTAATTATTATTTAAAAAAATATAATTTTAATAACCAGACGAACCGTAAAAAAAAAGAATGTTTTGATCAATACCTGATTTTTCCCAAAAAAATATAGGAAGTTAATGTTGGGCTTTCAGCTCCGATAATATTTAGGATTTTCAGTGTGGAACATATTTCTCAAACTATAGCATTTGTAGACAAAATTGAACAAAATTTTTGAATGAAAATTACAATGAATGAAACTTTTTACGCTGGGTTTTCGATTTTGTTAATTTTCAGTAGTACTGACTCAAAGGGAACTATTGTAAATTGCAACAATATTCCAAAAAAGCCATTATCATTGCACTGAAAGGTATATCGTTCAGTCGTTATTTTATATTTGTTTACTTCGCCGAAATCTAGAATTTCACCAATCGAAATTATAGATTCAAAACATGATATTTATTCAAAATTGTAACTACAGAAAAAAGTGTTTCGTATTGGTTTATTAATCCTGTGCTTATATATATTTTACATACTCTGGCATTGTGAAGACTTACATAAGAACAAACTAAATGAAATCAAAACTGAATATTCAAAATGCCAATTACCTTCGCCGAAAATACTTCTAAATATTGAAATATTCCTAAATGTTCATTGTTTAACCATTTCAAAAGTTGATGTTGGAGTTCTACTTCTATTGTGGCAATATTTAGGGTATTTTGCTTAGTCAGGAACAGAACAAACGTCAAACTTTTGTCGCGTCTAATTACCTTTGAAGCCAGCGGCTAAGAAAAGGCCGATAACTTCCATATGAGATATCAGCTCTTTTGCTTAGTGCCAGGACACGATGTGTGTTAAGTTTGGACTGCATATTTCTACTAGTTTGGAGGAAAACAGCGCACATACTCAATGCAATTAGATTCGACGCGGCAAGAGTTTGGCGTCTGAACTTGGCCACAATCGGCAGAAACGCTTTCGGTATTATTCATTTCTAAAAGAGAAATATTTTAATTGGTTTCCCTTTTCTTGTGATCTTTTGAAAGTTGAATGTTAAGGACCTCAGCGGGTTTAATATACTGCTCTCTTCACTGCAGGAAATCATGTCGGTTAAAGTGTTTGCTATAATGCCCAATGAATCATCAAATGGAAATGCCTAATTTTCTACCTTTTGTTGAATATCTGTAGACCTTTTACACATTTTATTTCTCTTTTTCTTCGTATAAAGATCACATAAATCAATATTCTGTTTGAGTTAGATTTCGTTCGATTATCAAGAAATAATTTTCGTAGGATTCTGTTGTTTTGGTTGTTGGTTTTTAATGTATATTTTTTTAGACAGTTTTCATGATAATTTGAATAAATTTGACCTATAAATCATCTCTTTCCGTTTTTTCTTTTTTCTTTTTATATTATTATTATATTATTATTTCTTTTATATTTCGTTATTCAGCTAACTCAATCTTTTTTATCTAATTTGAATAATCAGTAAATTTGTTTAACTTCCGTCATCTTTTTTTCTCTCTCATTCTCTTTCTTTCCCATATTTACTTTGTTTATTTTCATTGTCTTTTTCATTTTTCCTGCATGTTTTTGTCATTTTTATTTCTCATTTGTTGTTAATGTTCTTATCCCATTCCCATTCATTGCTTTCTCATTCTATTTCTCATTATTCTATTTTAGTTTAATTATTCTATGTCGTTTAATAACCGTAATAGCATGACAACAACAAATTCGATTTCGTCAACGTTATCATCTTAAGCAACACGAACATCACCAAAACATTTTTTCTTTCATACTCTAATAATTAAAACACAATGTGTTTGATATGCATTATGTTTTCCCCGATATATCTATTTCGTTTTTGTTCTCATTTTCATTTTCATTTGCATATCTTCGTTATATTGTAAATTATTTCATAAACTAATAATCCTCAGTAATTTACTGTTTAGAATTACATACTATGTCCCTATTTCTTCCTTCTTTCCTAGTGTATATCATCGAGATTTGATTGCTAATCTTAACGAAGAAAATCTACTTTAATTCTTAGCAATCTACTGTATCTTTTTCGCTCCCTCTTTTGTCCTTTTCGTAATTTGATCCTTTAGACTCTAAAGTCTTAAACAACTATTAAAACTGCTGTTAGTTCTCGATAATTTGTCTTTTTGTTCCTAAATCCTCCTTTCTTTCATCTTTCCGAGTGTCTTTTCGTTATTTGATACCATAGATTCAGTCACCAATCTTAGCAACTATTAAAACTGCTGTTAGTTCTCGATAATTTGTCTTTTTGTTCCTAAATCCTCCTTTCTTTCATCTTTCCGAGTGTATTTTCGTTATTTGATACCATAGATTCACTCACCAATCTTACTGAACAACTATTAAAACTGCTGTTAGTTCTCGATAATTTAAGTCTTTTTGCTCCTAAATCCTTCACTTTCTTTCATCTTTCTGAGTGTATTTTCGTTATTTGATACCATAGATTCAGTCACCAATCTTACTGAACAACTATTAAAACTGCTGTTAGTTCTCGATAATTTAAGTCTTTTTGCTCCTAAATCCTCACTTTCTTTCATCTTTCTGAGTGTATTTTCGTTATTTGATACCATGTTAAGATTCAGTCACCAATCTTAGCAACTATTAAAACTGCTGTTAGTTCTCGATAATTTATGTCTTTTTGCTCCTAAATCCTTCACTTTCTTTCATCTTTCTGAGTGTATTTTCGTTATTTGATACCATGTTAAGATTCAGTCACCAATCTTAACAACTATAAAAACTGATGCAAACCCAAATAATCCTTTTGTAACTTGATCGTCATAGATTTGGTAACCAGTCTTTACTAAAACTGCTATTAATCCTCGGTAATTATGTGTTTTTTGTTCCTACTTTTGTTCCCTCTTTCCTAGTGTAACAGCTATTAATCCTATAGTTATCTGCGATTTCTTTTTAATGCCTTATACTAATTTTACTATTTTTGCTCCTTATTTCCCAGTGTAACTCTCCTTAACTGATTTGATACGAATATACCATCTCATTTACTTTTAGTCTTACATTGTTCTCAGTTACTCATACATGGCTTGCATGTAACTTGATCATATAGATTCGATCATGCACAAAACTTAACTTCTAAAATGTAGGAGTTTTTTCTACTTTCTACCATCTTTACCAGAGAATCTGCATGACGTTTAATCATATAGATTCAATCAACAATCTTAACTACTAAAATTTAGTTTTTTTCCTACTTTTCTACCATCTTGCCCAGTGAATCTGCATATAACTTGACCATATAAATTCAATCAACATTTTTTACTTCTAAAATTTAGGGTTTTTTTCTACTTTTTCACCATCTTTCCCAGTAAATATGCATGTAACTTGATCATATAGATTCAATGAACAATCTTTTAAGTTACACGCATACAACTAAAGTATAGTTTTTTTCTAATTTTCTTCCATCTCTCCCAGTGACTCTGCATGTAACTTGACCATATAGATTCAATCAATCTAAACCTCCTCTAAAAAAAGACATTTGGCATTCATTCTCCAGTTACCGCTACTTATATTTCAAGCACATACTGACAACGCACGTTACCGTGAAAGAAGCCATATTAAAGCCATAATAAATACACTCTGCTTTGCGGTTCATCCTGATACCATATACATACACCTATTTCAATAACCGTTGTCGCAATTAAAGCTACAATCCACACTCTAAAGCCTGCAAAGGATGTTGGTATTTATTCTCTTGTTATCGATTTATTCATAGCATAATTTGGTTGTACGTGTTTGTGTTATATGACCATAACAAGTTGCTGCAGTGAATGAAACAAATATTTATTTAAAAAGCACGTGAAAAATCACAAATTATGTTCATATCACCGACATCCTTTGCAGGCTTCAGAGTGTGGACTGTAGCTTTGATTAAGACAACGATTATTGAATGAGGTGTAGAATACTCCAGTTTCATGTTATCTAGCACCGCTGTACAGTTTGACAAAAGGCGCATTTGCACAGGGATAATCTCGATTCGGGGTAAATTCAAATGTGTTTTCTATTGTTAAGTAATAGCATTTTCACGTGCTTTGCTTGGAACTAGTTTGTGAATATTTTTACAACAAATTGAGGCTTAGCCTGCGCCTTCTGTCAAATTGTACAGCGTTTCTAGATAAGGTGAAACTGGAGAATTCAACACTTGGCAAAAGTTAGCGCTTATGACGTCATCGATGACGTCACAGCTATTTTGAACTCGCCCAGTTTTTGTATCTGTTAGTTTGTTATCAATCTTTAAATAAATTTACCGAACTAATTAGGCCGCTTTGTTGGGATAATTATTCTGGTTTGTTTAGTAAATTCATATTAAAAAGCAACATGGCGTCGATAGTGACGTCATCAAAGTCCGATAATTTTAGCCAAGGTCGTTATATAAATTATTTTCGTCAAGTGTCCTTATTGACTTCCTAAATGTTGGTTTGATCTTTTAATTGTCTGGCAATTTTCTAGGTGATTTCACTTGACTGCGATGACGTCAGGCATACCCAGCGATGACGTCAATAAAGTCTAGTTTACTCAGCTTAACGTTGAGACAAACTAAATTCGATCTAGTTTTATCTGTGTTCCTTTAAATAACTCGCAATAAAACCTCGATGACGTCAATCATGCCGTCAAGGCTATTTAAACCTACCTCGTTATCAAATTTGCCTACTTGATTTTTTTGGGTCACGTGTATCACATGTCACGTGTGTTACATAATGTTTGAGATTTACTTCCTTGCGATGTAGATATGTGGGTATTGCTAAAATGGGTAGTAGACGAAAGGGGCTGTGTTGGTTGGTAAGAGACGCAGTGAATTCTAAGAAAAATACACTGAATAGTAAGCATTTATTTATTTTTGAAAAATTAAAATTATGGGAACTTTTAACGTGGTTTTCCGCTGACATATTCACAAGAAACGTATTCCCCTAAGATTAATTGATTAGCAAAACATTGTTAGCCAAACGAAGGTATAAATATAAGACATAAATGGATGTTGTTGTTCCACTTGAACGAAGAAAATTATTCCCCGAGAAGTTTTTGAATGAAAATTACAATGAATGAAACTTTTTACGCTGGGTTTTCGATTTTGTTAATTTTCAGTAGTACTGACTCAAAGGGAACTATTGTAAATTGCAACAATATTCCAAAAAAGCCATTATCATTGCACTGAAAGGTATATCGTTCAGTCGTTATTTTATATTTGTTTACTTCGCCGAAATCTAGAATTTCACCAATCGAAATTATAGATTCAAAACATGATATTTATTCAAAATTGTAACTACAGAAAAAAGTGTTTCGTATTGGTTTATTAATCCTGTGCTTATATATATTTTACATACTCTGGCATTGTGAAGACTTACATAAGAACAAACTAAATGAAATCAAAACTGAATATTCAAAATGCCAATTACCTTCGCCGAAAATACTTCTAAATATTGAAATATTCCTAAATGTTCATTGTTTAACCATTTCAAAAGTTGATGTTGGAGTTCTACTTCTATTGTGGCAATATTTAGGGTATTTTGCTTAGTCAGGAACAGAACAAACGTCAAACTTTTGTCGCGTCTAATTACCTTTGAAGCCAGCGGCTAAGAAAAGGCCGATAACTTCCATATGAGATATCAGCTCTTTTGCTTAGTGCCAGGACACGATGTGTGTTAAGTTTGGACTGCATATTTCTACTAGTTTGGAGGAAAACAGCGCACATACTCAATGCAATTAGATTCGACGCGGCAAGAGTTTGGCGTCTGAACTTGGCCACAATCGGCAGAAACGCTTTCGGTATTATTCATTTCTAAAAGAGAAATATTTTAATTGGTTTCCCTTTTCTTGTGATCTTTTGAAAGTTGAATGTTAAGGACCTCAGCGGGTTTAATATACTGCTCTCTTCACTGCAGGAAATCATGTCGGTTAAAGTGTTTGCTATAATGCCCAATGAATCATCAAATGGAAATGCCTAATTTTCTACCTTTTGTTGAATATCTGTAGACCTTTTACACATTTTATTTCTCTTTTTCTTCGTATAAAGATCACATAAATCAATATTCTGTTTGAGTTAGATTTCGTTCGATTATCAAGAAATAATTTTCGTAGGATTCTGTTGTTTTGGTTGTTGGTTTTTAATGTATATTTTTTTAGACAGTTTTCATGATAATTTGAATAAATTTGACCTATAAATCATCTCTTTCCGTTTTTTCTTTTTTCTTTTTATATTATTATTATATTATTATTTCTTTTATATTTCGTTATTCAGCTAACTCAATCTTTTTTATCTAATTTGAATAATCAGTAAATTTGTTTAACTTCCGTCATCTTTTTTTCTCTCTCATTCTCTTTCTTTCCCATATTTACTTTGTTTATTTTCATTGTCTTTTTCATTTTTCCTGCATGTTTTTGTCATTTTTATTTCTCATTTGTTGTTAATGTTCTTATCCCATTCCCATTCATTGCTTTCTCATTCTATTTCTCATTATTCTATTTTAGTTTAATTATTCTATGTCGTTTAATAACCGTAATAGCATGACAACAACAAATTCGATTTCGTCAACGTTATCATCTTAAGCAACACGAACATCACCAAAACATTTTTTCTTTCATACTCTAATAATTAAAACACAATGTGTTTGATATGCATTATGTTTTCCCCGATATATCTATTTCGTTTTTGTTCTCATTTTCATTTTCATTTGCATATCTTCGTTATATTGTAAATTATTTCATAAACTAATAATCCTCAGTAATTTACTGTTTAGAATTACATACTATGTCCCTATTTCTTCCTTCTTTCCTAGTGTATATCATCGAGATTTGATTGCTAATCTTAACGAAGAAAATCTACTTTAATTCTTAGCAATCTACTGTATCTTTTTCGCTCCCTCTTTTGTCCTTTTCGTAATTTGATCCTTTAGACTCTAAAGTCTTAAACAACTATTAAAACTGCTGTTAGTTCTCGATAATTTGTCTTTTTGTTCCTAAATCCTCCTTTCTTTCATCTTTCCGAGTGTCTTTTCGTTATTTGATACCATAGATTCAGTCACCAATCTTAGCAACTATTAAAACTGCTGTTAGTTCTCGATAATTTGTCTTTTTGTTCCTAAATCCTCCTTTCTTTCATCTTTCCGAGTGTATTTTCGTTATTTGATACCATAGATTCACTCACCAATCTTACTGAACAACTATTAAAACTGCTGTTAGTTCTCGATAATTTAAGTCTTTTTGCTCCTAAATCCTTCACTTTCTTTCATCTTTCTGAGTGTATTTTCGTTATTTGATACCATAGATTCAGTCACCAATCTTACTGAACAACTATTAAAACTGCTGTTAGTTCTCGATAATTTAAGTCTTTTTGCTCCTAAATCCTCACTTTCTTTCATCTTTCTGAGTGTATTTTCGTTATTTGATACCATGTTAAGATTCAGTCACCAATCTTAGCAACTATTAAAACTGCTGTTAGTTCTCGATAATTTATGTCTTTTTGCTCCTAAATCCTTCACTTTCTTTCATCTTTCTGAGTGTATTTTCGTTATTTGATACCATGTTAAGATTCAGTCACCAATCTTAACAACTATAAAAACTGATGCAAACCCAAATAATCCTTTTGTAACTTGATCGTCATAGATTTGGTAACCAGTCTTTACTAAAACTGCTATTAATCCTCGGTAATTATGTGTTTTTTGTTCCTACTTTTGTTCCCTCTTTCCTAGTGTAACAGCTATTAATCCTATAGTTATCTGCGATTTCTTTTTAATGCCTTATACTAATTTTACTATTTTTGCTCCTTATTTCCCAGTGTAACTCTCCTTAACTGATTTGATACGAATATACCATCTCATTTACTTTTAGTCTTACATTGTTCTCAGTTACTCATACATGGCTTGCATGTAACTTGATCATATAGATTCGATCATGCACAAAACTTAACTTCTAAAATGTAGGAGTTTTTTCTACTTTCTACCATCTTTACCAGAGAATCTGCATGACGTTTAATCATATAGATTCAATCAACAATCTTAACTACTAAAATTTAGTTTTTTTCCTACTTTTCTACCATCTTGCCCAGTGAATCTGCATATAACTTGACCATATAAATTCAATCAACATTTTTTACTTCTAAAATTTAGGGTTTTTTTCTACTTTTTCACCATCTTTCCCAGTAAATATGCATGTAACTTGATCATATAGATTCAATGAACAATCTTTTAAGTTACACGCATACAACTAAAGTATAGTTTTTTTCTAATTTTCTTCCATCTCTCCCAGTGACTCTGCATGTAACTTGACCATATAGATTCAATCAATCTAAACCTCCTCTAAAAAAAGACATTTGGCATTCATTCTCCAGTTACCGCTACTTATATTTCAAGCACATACTGACAACGCACGTTACCGTGAAAGAAGCCATATTAAAGCCATAATAAATACACTCTGCTTTGCGGTTCATCCTGATACCATATACATACACCTATTTCAATAACCGTTGTCGCAATTAAAGCTACAATCCACACTCTAAAGCCTGCAAAGGATGTTGGTATTTATTCTCTTGTTATCGATTTATTCATAGCATAATTTGGTTGTACGTGTTTGTGTTATATGACCATAACAAGTTGCTGCAGTGAATGAAACAAATATTTATTTAAAAAGCACGTGAAAAATCACAAATTATGTTCATATCACCGACATCCTTTGCAGGCTTCAGAGTGTGGACTGTAGCTTTGATTAAGACAACGATTATTGAATGAGGTGTAGAATACTCCAGTTTCATGTTATCTAGCACCGCTGTACAGTTTGACAAAAGGCGCATTTGCACAGGGATAATCTCGATTCGGGGTAAATTCAAATGTGTTTTCTATTGTTAAGTAATAGCATTTTCACGTGCTTTGCTTGGAACTAGTTTGTGAATATTTTTACAACAAATTGAGGCTTAGCCTGCGCCTTCTGTCAAATTGTACAGCGTTTCTAGATAAGGTGAAACTGGAGAATTCAACACTTGGCAAAAGTTAGCGCTTATGACGTCATCGATGACGTCACAGCTATTTTGAACTCGCCCAGTTTTTGTATCTGTTAGTTTGTTATCAATCTTTAAATAAATTTACCGAACTAATTAGGCCGCTTTGTTGGGATAATTATTCTGGTTTGTTTAGTAAATTCATATTAAAAAGCAACATGGCGTCGATAGTGACGTCATCAAAGTCCGATAATTTTAGCCAAGGTCGTTATATAAATTATTTTCGTCAAGTGTCCTTATTGACTTCCTAAATGTTGGTTTGATCTTTTAAAATTGTCTGGCAATTTTCTAGGTGATTTCACTTGACTGCGATGACGTCAGGCATACCCAGCGATGACGTCAATAAAGTCTAGTTTACTCAGCTTAACGTTGAGACAAACTAAATTCGATCTAGTTTTATCTGTGTTCCTTTAAATAACTCGCAATAAAACCTCGATGACGTCAATCATGCCGTCAAGGCTATTTAAACCTACCTCGTTATCAAATTTGCCTACTTGATTTTTTTGGGTCACGTGTATCACATGTCACGTGTGTTACATAATGTTTGAGATTTACTTCCTTGCGATGTAGATATGTGGGTATTGCTAAAATGGGTAGTAGACGAAAGGGGCTGTGTTGGTTGGTAAGAGACGCAGTGAATTCTAAGAAAAATACACTGAATAGTAAGCATTTATTTATTTTTGAAAAATTAAAATTATGGGAACTTTTAACGTGGTTTTCCGCTGACATATTCACAAGAAACGTATTCCCCTAAGATTAATTGATTAGCAAAACATTGTTAGCCAAACGAAGGTATAAATATAAGACATAAATGGATGTTGTTGTTCCACTTGAACGAAGAAAATTATTCCCCGAGAAGTTTTTATTGTGAAATATTATTAGCCAAACGAATAAGGTATTTTAGGAAGACCGAAATGAGTGTTGTTCCACTTGAACAAAGACAATTATTCCCCTAAGATGAATTGATTAGCAAAACATTGTTAGCCAAACGAAGGTATATTTGGATGACAGAAATGAATGTTGTTCTACTTGGACAATGAAAATTATTCCCCAAGAAGATTTTATTGTGAGACATTATTAGCCAAACGAATAAGGCATTTTAGGAAGACCTAAATGAGTGTTGTCCTACTTGGACAATGAAAATTATTCCCCTAAGACGAATTGATTAGCAAAACATTGTTAGCCAAACGAATAAGGTATATTTGGAAGACATAAATGAATGTTGTTCTACTTGGACAATGAAATTTATTCCCCAAGAAGATTGTATTGTGAGACATTATTAGCCAAAGGAATAAAGTATTTCAGTTAGGGAGACATAAATAAATGTTGTTCACCTTGAACAATGAAATTTGTTCCTGGGGAGGATGCTATTGAGAAAACATTGTTAGCCAAACGAATAAGGTATTTTAGGAAGACATAAATAAACCATTTTAACCTTGAACAAAGAAACTTATTTCCCAAAGAGGATTGTATTTTTTTTTTAAATTGGGACACTTGATTAAGGCCTAGTTTAGCTCGTTTGGTTATATTTGGTAATGGGAATAGCGGGGTTGCTATAATTATTGTTCTAATTGCGACCACTCACTCCAAGTGGAGTATTCCTGTGGAGTTAAATGTAGATTTATTATATTCGCTATACCGGAAGGATACCGCTAGAAAAATTGCTCTCCAATTAAACTGGCACCCTGGTCGGGTGTTTTTATTTGTGGTTTCCTAGGGAGCTTTTGCATTGACGTTAGATATTGCTATTTATATGTTGAAAGGTGTATTGGTAATTTACAAAAAGTTGAGTGTGGTTAAGATGAGGTTGGTAGTGGTGGAAGAGATGATATTTGTAATATATATGGCAAATATATTCTTTCTTGACCGCATCCAATACACGATCTTGTTGCATCTAATGATCAAATGCTGGTGATGTTGGTGGTGGTGGTGATGATGATGATGTTGCTGCTAGTGGCGGTGGTGATGATGATAATATTGCTAGTGGTGATGGTGATGATGATGATGATAATATTGCTAGTAGTAGTGGTGGTGATGATGAAGATGATGCCGGTGGTAGTAATGGTACTGATGATCTTGATGTTGAGTGTGATGATAATGATGATGATAATATTGCTAGTGGCGGTGATGATGAAGATGATGTCGGTGGTACTGATGATGATCTTGATGTTGAGTGTGGTGGTGATGATGTTGCAAGTGGTGGTGTTGATGTTGGTGATGAAGATGATGATGTGGTACTGATGGTAATGATGATATTAGTGGTGAAGACGATGTTAGTAATTTCATGTTGATTAACTCACATGTTGCTGATTCTTCCAGCGGTAACGCACTGTCAGTGGGGACAGAAATGTCCAACCTCAACAACAAGCGGACGTCGAGAGTCCATTTCGAAGACGATGATGCAGACGACGCAGATCTGGTAAACAAGAAGAACAAGAAGAGTTATTGGTCAAAAGGTGAACGACGATATAGCGAAGCAGAGAAAGCATTTCTTAGTCGTGTAAGGATTCGGTCTGTGGTCGGTCGGGACAGACAGAGAAAGTTCGGCTGTCTGAAATTCTTCGACCCTGCAGGTAAGTAATGGTTGGAAACCTAATTCACTAATATAACACGTATCATGATTGGTTAGCAATCTGCTCGAACAAATGTAACACGTGCTTTTATTGGTTAGCAATATATTTGAACAAATGTAACACGCGTTTTTATTGGTAAATGTAACACGATTTTTGATAGAGGGCCACAGGGTTATGGTGCAAGCTGTCACGTGTCACCCTAAAGTCACTTACTTACTTACTTACCTACTTACTTACTTAAAATACTTACTTGTTTACTTACTTACTTACTTACTTACTTACTTACTTAAAATACTTACTTACTTACCTATTTACTTACTTACTTACTTACTTATTGCAGAAGACAGAGTGTACCTGTGGTTATTTGTCGTAACCGTCGCCGTCCTGTATAACATATGGACCATTATGCTACGTACTGCTTTCTCGGAACTAAACAACGAATACTTTATAATGTGGTTAGTTCTAGATTACGCCTGTGACATTATCTACATCGCCGATATTGTAGTTAGCATGAGGACTGGCTTTCTAGAGGAAGGTATCCTACAAACGAGTTCACGTAAGTTAAGGAAACACTACATGAAGTCCTTGGCGTTCTTCCTGGACGCGGCGGCCACGATACCATTAGATTTCCTGTATATTTTCGTACCATACATCCCTGCTGTACGTATCAATCGCATCTTTAAGTTCCATCGGTTCTGGCATTTCCTGGACCGTACGGAAAGTAGAACCACGTTCCCTAGTGTGATTCGCTTGGGATCTCTAGTGCATTTTATACTGATCATTATTCACTGGAATGCTTGTGTGTATTTCATGGTGTCGAAAGAGATTGGCTTTGGCAGTGATAATTGGGTGTATCCTGGACTACCTGGACAAGTAGAGAAAAATAGCAGTTATTATAACTCATTATCGCGACAGTATATATACTCGTTTTACTGGTCAACTTTGACGTTGACTACTATTGGTGAGGTGAATCCCCCTCACACTACTGTAGAGTACGTCATTGTGACGTTTGACTATCTTATAGGTAAGAATTTATTGTCTTTGTTGCTATGGTGATGATGATGATGATAATGATGATCGTGAATTTGACGACGGTTATAATGGTGTTGGTTGGGATGTCGATATCATAATAAGGGTGATGAGTGGTAAATACGTATGTTCAATGTATGGTAAGTTCAATTATGTTACTCGAGACTCCGACATGAGACAATGAGATCAAGGATCCAGGAAGCGAGATTCCAAGAATCCGTTATGTTTTTCAGGAATTTTAATTCTTTTTGGAGGGGAGGGGTGGTACCGTTCGTTATATATCATTATGGTTGTGATGATGATGATGGTGGAGGTGGTGGTGGTAATGGTGATAATGATGATGACGGTGATGATGATTATGACATAAGTATGATATTGTTAATTATTATTATAACATAAAGTTACCACTATAATGAAATGACAATGATACTGATCAATTTCTTTTTTACGTATATGAATTCCAAATGCAAGATATGCAATTGATCTAATATTAACTTAAGGTGTGCATTCCCAAAGGCGTTCTCCTATTCGCTACAATTGTTGGTAACGTTGGCAACATCATCACCAACCTCAACGCTTCAAGGCTCGACTTCCAGAACAAAATGGATGGAGTTAAAGCATACATGCGCTTTCATAAAATACCACAAGACCTTCAGAACCGTGTTGTAAAATGGTTTGATTATCTATGGACATACAAGAAGCACCCAGATGAAGAAGAAATCCTGCTATCACTACCGGACAAGCTAAGAGCGGAGATTGCAATCAACGTTCATCTCGACTCGCTTAGGAAAGTAGCCATCTTTCAGGACTGCGAATCAGGGTTTTTGTGTGAGTTGGTTCTACGTTTGAGATCTCAACTTTTTTCACCAGGTAAGAGGTCTTGCTTATGAATGAATTGATACACTGCAAAAACGGCTGAGTAGATACAACTCAGTATATTTAGTTAATCATGCATCCAGGATGATACTTGATAGAGAGTTAACCGAACTCATTATTAAGAGTGAACATAAATGTAGATGTCCCATTGAGTACAATGTACTCGATATATTGAGTTGAACCTCAGTTTTACTCACTATAGAGTTGGGTTAACTCACTATAAAGTGTCATCCTGAATGCATGATTAACTCAATATACTGAGTTGTATCTACTCAGCCGTTTTTGCAGTGAGGGCTTGCTTATGAATACATTGATAGTCTTGTTTTGTTTACATCCTGCTGGACGGATGAGTTAATGTATGGATAAAGGATGAATGAATTGATTAATGAATCGGCCATAAAACGGAATAAGCGGATGGGTGAACACCTGATTGCAAGAAAGTTTTCACATGAAAAAAGAACATTAGTAATTAATAAGAAAGGAATAACAAAAGAAAGAGTTGAGCTTGTATTGAATGATCTTCTTTTGTCTTTTAATTTATTTATTTCTCAATAAATTATAAAAGTCAGGACAACGCTCTTGCAATTAGGTGCTAATGCAAAGATGAAAAGCCAATTTAGTTCATTTGTAAAGTGCATTTTTTGCTGTTCTTATTCCAAGGGGCCTATGTTCTACTCGACCCTTTAGTCATCCTCGCAGCCGTTTTTAGGATCGGTATTCCTACCCCTGTCCTTAACACTTAACACGTCTAAAGACAATTTATTTATTCAGCAACTTGGTTTTTGAAGACAGAGTTCAGGGCCCAGTTGTGCGAAGCCTGGATAAAGTTATCCAATGGATAAGAGTTATCCAGTGTATAGAATTTGTATAGGTTTTATCCTTTGGATAGGGATTTATCCGGTGGATAGCGCCATTCAGGCTTCGTACAACTAGCCCCAGTTCTACTTTTCGTTACGAAACTAAGCAATTTGCAACGCCATTGCACTGTGCATCACCCCTCCAGCAACATGTGTCTCAACGGTATCATTGTGCAATTATTTCAGCAAACTGTATCGCAAGTTGCGATACAGTTTGCTGAAATAATTGCACAATGTAACAGCGCCTCAAGATGTATTAGCTTCTTAAAAGTCACAATATTCCTTCGTTCCAGGTGACTATGTTTGTCGAAAAGGTGAAGTTGGTCGAGAAATGTACATAGTTAACCGTGGCAAGCTAGAAGTAGTGTCTGAACGAGGTACAAAGATCTTCGCCGCACTGGAGGCCGGTAGTTACTTCGGTGAGATTAGTTTACTGTGCATGAGTAGTGCGGGGAACAGAAGAACTGCATCAGTTCGATCTGTAGGGTATACAGAGTTGTTTTGTCTATCAAAGAACGATCTTATGGAAGTCTTGAACGAGTATCCTGCCATTAAAGAAAAGATTGAAAAAATAGCGCTGGAAAAACTAGAAAATGATA
Organism: Metridium senile; assembly: GCA_949775045.1. Lineage (NCBI taxonomy): Eukaryota > Metazoa > Cnidaria > Anthozoa > Actiniaria > Metridiidae > Metridium > Metridium senile. The sequence goes on along the minus strand of OX459096.1, from coordinate 9,459,937 downwards.
AGAGACGAATCAGTAGTAAGCCGTTTGATAGAACTAATACAAATGCTCAAGCATCTTCAATACAAGGACATGTTGTCGAGGAAAAAGAGTTTAATAAACTCGTTGATACAGTAGAACAGCTCGCGTCGCAGAATGAAGAACTTGCTGCGGAGTTGAAGAAACAAAAAAATGAGTACGATGACCGACTTGCTACTTTAGAAACTGCTTTATCTGAGTTGCTCAGAAGAAAAGGTAATGACGAACTTCCTCCGTCACTCAAAGCATCTATTGAATCGGTCTGGAAGAAAAGATAGTAGTGAGCAGTCCCTCTCTTGTGTGCGTGAAGAGTAAACCTGGTCCCTACCAGCTGTATGGTCTCACGTCATTTACCAATACGTCATCCGTCACGTGATATACTACATATTAGGCAATTGCCACAACGTCATCACTCATGCGTCGTCACGTGGTTTGGCATTTAGTGCGCATGCGTTTTTACACCATGGTGGGATTTATGTCATCAAATGACGTCACTTGTTTTTTTAATCACATACGTCATAAAATCGATCTGATATACATTGCTTTCCTGGATTTGGTTGCTATGGAAGCTCAGGAATAAATCTGTCATGCAGATTTATATTCATTAAATTGCAAATGTACCATTATAAAATTGTAAAGATTGTTCATCGTGGATATGAGATATATGTTATCCGTTTGTATAACGAATGTGGAAGGTTTGTACCGTTATAATTACGCCTGAATATTACTCTGAAATACTGGTATCTGTAATTTTAAAAGCTCCATTCAAGTGTGATCATTCATTTCATTCATTTGTAACTTAATGAGCTCTCGGCACAATAGTCCTCTTTACAGTTCCCTGCGCCATCTTGAAAGGTAACCAGGCCTGCAATGATAGACACACATGAATAATTGTCCCGCAAGGTGTTAAAAGGTCTCTTCCATTGCAAGCTCAACGTTCGTCTCGCTTCGATGCAAAGGCCCGGCTACCTTTCAAGATTGAGCGGGGATCTGTGAAGGAGACTATTGGTCTCAGTTCACCGTTTTCAGATGATTACCGTTGATTGAAATAAAGATACATAACAAAAATATCAATTGCTTGCTTGCTTGCTGTCCGAGCTTTATACTTGGGTTGATGTACTCCATTGCAAATGTGATTTATACAAAACTACAGTCCACACTTAAGTACGCAAAGGATGGCGGTATTTCTTCTCTTGTTATCGATTTATTCATAACATATTTTGCCGTATTACGTGTTTGTGCTATATGACGATAACAAGTTATTGCAGTGGAAGATAATAAAACAAATATTTCTTTAAAAACGCGCAACAATTAACAGTTTATGCTCATATTACCGACATCCTTTGCAGGCTTCAGAGTGTGGACTAGTTTCGGCTGCGACAACGATTATTGAAATAGGTGTATAATTACAGTGAAAACCATCACGGTGATTAAAATGGCATGGCTGATAAAACCGGTATCTTTTCTTGCAAACTTTGAAAATTTTATGTGCTTTATCCACAAAAATATATTAAATTGTTTCCATTGAAATGAAACTTTACCTCAACGTTCCTGCATGTTGGCTTGAAGCCGGATAGAACGAGAACATAGCATGTTATACACCACAGTGTTCATTTGTCTCTATTGTCGATTTGCTTGTGGGAATGAATCGGGAGGTGAGATACTGGTCTCATTATCATGTCATTTTACTCACCAATGAGCACGCTTATAACATGTTGAAACCGTGCAATGTTCAATTGTTAATTTGCTCGTGGAAATGAATCGGGAGGTGAGATAAGCTGCTGGTCTCTTTAGCATGTTATTTTACCCGTTAATTAGCACGCTTATAACATGTTGAAACAGTGCAACGTTCTTTTCTCTCTATTGTTAATTTGCATGTGGAAATGAATCGGTAAGTGAGATAAGATGCTGGTCTCATTAGAATATTAATTTACCCATTTATTAGCACGCTTATAACATGTTGAAACAGTATACTATTGCAATGTTCAATTCTCTCTGCTGCTTATTTGCTCGTGGGAATGAATCGAGAGTTGAGATAAGCAGAATTAGCAGAAAATATCACAAACTCTACTTTGTGCAATGTTGTGTGCAACAACAAAAAATCGCCGCGAGCGGCAGTGCGCATGCGTAACAAGTTGTTGAACAAATTGCAGTGAGATCAGCGCCTTTAGTCTAATCGATTTCACAGATTTAATATAACATGGACAATCTTTAAACCAAACTTGTTTCAATGTTTTAAATCATTTTATTTTTGCCTATAAATACCTTTATTCATAGGTGTATATTAACACAACAATTTGTAACGAAATGATTTAAAAAAAATACAATTCCCCAATTAATTCACAATTTTTTAATACAAAACCCTAAAAAAACTGATTGTTCGTAGCACCTTTCATAATACCGCGACCACCGTCGTTCAAATGCCAACGCGAAAAAGGCGGTTAACGTTGCCGTCAATCAAAAATAATCAGTCAGGACCTTTGTTGTTTTGATTGACAGCTGTTAAAAATGCCTTTTACAAGTTTTATGATCGATCTTCAATGGTCGCTTAATTATGAGAGACGCTGTAATTAACTCTTTAAGGACGGGGCCTACTAATTAAAAAGTAATTTATTCTTCAAATAACTATGTGAGTTGTTTTAACCCTTCAGAGGGTTCTACAAATCTGTCTAAAAAAGGTGGGGTCACCGGGCAGTTAAGAGAAATAATGAGTCTTAAATATGGCTGACGTCACGATTTTACCGGCATCGACAAATAATTTTTTTTTTTCAAAGGATTTTCATTGAAACATCTCTTTGATAGCGGTAAACAATTAACAAGATATTTTCTAATAGGAATATATATTTTGTAACGTATTTTCAAAAGTTAGTAGTGAAATATGATTTTTTTAGCATCGCGACTTGTATTTTACGAGGTTCAGAAAATTCGAAATTTTGTCGATTTTCCATTCCAAAATCAGGGTTTTTTTCGAAATTTTACATCAAAACCATTGTTTAACATGTTCTTAATAATTGCAGTTGTAAAAAAAAATGGGGTTACCGGGCGTTTTAAAAAGTTATCGCGTGGTAAACTTTGCCGCCGAAGATCATCATAAGACAATTTCTTTCCGGTCCCCTCCCTACTAAGTAAAGAAAATCGTCATCATAAGTGCATTGTGGGACTGTTTTTATAAAAAACCGCTACCGTCTTGTCTACCATTGTTAGATGGTTTTTTATTTGTATTTTATCATCTTTTGAGGTAAGATAGCGCGTTAAAATGGAAACTATGTAGATGCGCAGTAGCCTGCGCAGTGGCAATAGTAGGCCCCGTCCTTAAATAACAAACTTTAAACAAATCCAGATTTATATGTATAGACATTTTGCAATTTTTTGAACATCTGGCTTGAACGTCGAACTCTATATGTGTCCCACAATGGTAATTAATCTGGGCCGGGTTCAATGAAGATTGGATAGCGACCCACTAGAAAAATGGCTTACCCATCATATAGAACTTCTACAAAATCTATACTTTGGAATTCTTATCTGAAGCCACTTGTACGAGAGCTGAACATCTCTGGATAAATGCATATTCAGCTGAAAAATTCCTTTTGCAAATTCTTTAGTCTGGATTCGTTTTACTCTATGGGTAACTTTATCGGTCCTGTGTACGCTGATATAAACCCAGATAAACCTTATACAAATACTATACACCACTGACATAACTATTATTCAAAGAATAATTACCACCCTTTTTATAACCTGCTTCTTTATTTCAAAGTAATTCACTCGATAAATACTGTCTTTTGCAAAGACCTAAGATTGACCCTTAAGGAACCCCACGGTTAATATATATTTTTACAAGGATTTCTAGAGAAATCACCTAATTAAAGCTTTAAAAGCTGGTATTCAACCTACTAATAATACGTATAATAGTAATATGACATTCAATTTATAAGCATATATCGCATTTATACTGCGAAACGCCCTAAAGTATGCAATCATTTTTGCGTTTTTAAAGCTCTTTTATTCTAATCTATCTTTATATCTAAAGACCCTAAAATGCCCTATATGACGCCAATCTATCTAGCAGTATTGTAATTTTGATTAGTTATTGACTATTGCAAGCGTATAAATTATATACAGTATATATAGCTATGGTCGTTTCATGATGCATAGTGGCTTGCACATCAACAAATTCTAGATCTACCGGTTCATCCGGGTTATAACATTTAAAATTATCGTCAATCTAATTGGTTAGGATCGCTGGTGAATAAGTATAGTCGCCTCGAACAGGTCGGCTAGGTATACCATGATGCATAGCGGCCTGCATATCTACAAATTCTTCCAGTACATCTGGATAATAGCGTTCACTAGTAGTACTAGTACTTGACTGTAATGGATAGGTCGTGCCAGACATGACACTAGGGCTGAACATGTACCCCGATGGGTAATTCCTTTCCGGGAGGGGGTACTGTGAGTAGTGTTTGACATGGTCAACAACCATTGGTGAGAAACTTCGGTGATATTCATAAGGCATGCTGCTAGATGATGACGACATTGCGTAGCTTGTATTACCCATAGTTCCTTTAGAGCGTGGTGACAGGAAGCTGCCGCTGTCGGGGTTTGAATAACGATCCATTCCAGTGTACCCTCTAGGCATTTCGTAACTGTTTCCCATTGGTCCATTCTCTGTTGCCATTGACGACATTTGACTGTAACTATTCACAGATTGGCCGATTGGTGATAGCTGATTGGTAGAGTTCTGAGAGGATCCGTACGGATATCGCGGGCTCACCTCTGGTGTAGGTGGATAGACGAAATGTCCCTGGTCAGGGTTAGTCGTTTTGTTCATGTTATTATTAGTAGGGGATCCCAGGGGATGTGGTGAAACATCCCTGTAAACTGGCGACCTTTGGTTCGAATGTGACATTCGCGGGACGTCCCGAGGGCTAAGCATCCCGTTACCCGTTGCATACGTGGTTCTTCGTGGACGAGTGTATTTATCACCGACCGCCGTGTCTCGGTCGAAGGACATTGGTTCCTCACCATCAAACATTGGAACTGAAATAGATGATATGAAAATATAAGTGCAAAGAAATTAGATTGATTGACTGACTGACTGACTGACTGACTTGTACTGACAGACTGACGGACTAACTCACTGACTGACTGATTGACGAACTGACTGATTGATTGACTGACTGACTTGTACAGGCGGAAAAACTAACTGATTCACTGACAGACTAACGGACTAACTCACTGACTGATTGATTGACGAACTGACTGATTGATTGACGAACTGACTGATTGATTGACGAACTGACTGACTGACTTGCTAGCTGACTGATTGCCTCGTCGGTTTAGTCTCTACTCACTCACGTTCTCAATGTTTGAAAGACTATTAAACTGACTAAATTAAAGACTGACTGATTGGTTGATTTATTGTTTGACTCACTGCCGGAAAGACTAACAATGCAATGACTGACTAAATGACTAACTGACTGATTGACTGACTGACAGACAGACTGGCCGAGTATTTGATGACTGACTGGCTAAATGTATGACTGACAGACCGGCTGAGTGTTTGACGACTGACTGACGGATATTGACTGACTGACAGACTGGCTGTGTGTCAGTGATGACTAACGGATTGACTGACTGACTGACTGAATGGCATGCTGTCTCACTGACCGACTCTATATTGATACTCAAAATGAATGACTGACAAGGCTTACCATCAGGGACTGAGCTTTTAAATGGCACTTCTGATCCATCCTCTTGACTGCTCTGGTTCTCAACAATGTACAAAATATAGTCTTCTAACAACATGTGAAGCAAATGGAATGATCCTAAAGAATGGAATTGAAAAGGAATATATCAATAACACATTGTTTTATGCCTATTTTGTGACAATGTACAGGATATAGTGTTCTAACAACATGTGAAGCAAATGGAATGATCCTAAAGAATGAATTTGAAAAGGAATATATCAAAAACACATTGTTTTTATGCCTCTTTTGTGGCAATACCAGGCCAATTTAGTGAAAAAGAGCTCGTATCTATGTGCTTGGCAATCTATAAAGACACTCGCATATGTTATAATCAGAACCATAATTCCTTTCGGTATACACCTGTTTTCAATTAAGGTTGCTCATCATGCATCTGGAAATGGCTGATCTGAGACCGATAGGAATTATGGGTGTTTATAAAATTCGAAATGCACTATTATGATAACGCAAAGGACAGTCAAATGTATACGTAGAAAACAGTAAAATGAGTCGTAATAAGATTATTATTGGTAACCACAATTCCTTTCGGTCATGCAACTGTCCTTCGGTGTACACCTATTTCAATTAATGTTGATGATCTGGAAATGGCTGATCTGAGACCGATAGGAATTGTGGGTGTTTCTCAAATTCCAAATGCACTATTCTATGATTACGCAAAGGACAGCAGTCAAATGTATACGTAGAAAACAGTATAATGAGTAATTTGTGTAATAAAATTTGTACTTACCAAAGCTGTGTGCACTATGTAGTGTTAGTTCTCGCACAATACGAATGCTAAAGAACGACCACTTAAGCAAAAAATCTTGAGCTGCTTTCTGGAAGGTTTTTCCATCTTTGCTGACTTTCTGCAAACAGAACATGATAAATTATTACATGGTTGGTTGATTAAACATCCAAGTCAGCTAAGTAGTTTAGTTTGATTTTACAGTTCTTCGTATTGACAAAAATAATAGAGATATTGCAGTTTATAAATTACATGCAGGACTGTAAGAAACACATTATGATAGACTTATGTCCTAGATAAAAGTAAGACATGCATACAAATGACGTCAATGGGTTACCTTAGTAACGAAACGATCCACTAAGGATGAGGCCCAGTCTGCGTACTGATCTATCGTTGCTTGTTGTTCGAGCAGTTGAGTAAACTCGTTGTGCACTGGTGACGAGAAGATAATAGAACGGTTAAACAATAACATCCAACAAAAAAAATTGTGAATTCGTGAATTGCTTTATTACTCGTGTTCTTCCAATGTCAATTGGAATTTCCGTAAAAGAAAATATCTTCTTAATAATCATAATAATATTAAAGCACTTTATTTCAATAGGGTAGCTAGAATTACACAAGTAATTTTCATCTAGGCCTTAAATGATAATAATTAAATACCATAGATACATATGAATTGAATAAGAAATATATACAAGTGAATTCAAATGATGAAAATGTAAAAGCTATCTGGCTTAATTTTCTTAGAAAATATCTTCCTTGCACGACCTTAGCCTCGAAAGCATATGATTCATTTGCAACAGCATTTATTGCTCACGTTTTGGAAATAACTGTTTTCAAAACAAGCACCATAAAAAAACAGTAGTTTCTTTCACTTACTGTCTTTGATCATTGTATATTCATTTTCGGTTTCTTTTCCAAACGTCCACATTGCTTGTCGAGCGATGCCTTCAAAATCGATTTGTCCCCAGTCTGCCAACATCTGTGTAACTGGTTCAGCACTGTGTAAGACGGTACGTGCAGCCTGATGAAGAAAGACATCGTTACGTTATGGTCTGTATTAATTGATATTGAACTGAATCCGTTCACAAGGGGAAGAAGAAAGGACAAGGAGGAAATGGCGAGGAAGAACGAGAAAAGGAAAACAACAACAACAATAAAAATAAAAAGATGATTAAGAAAATTAATAACAAAAGGAGTAACAAAGAAAAGTACTAGATATCAATAATAACAACAACAACAACAAGGAGGAGGAGGAGGAGAAAATAACAACAACAGCAATAAAATCGTCTTTCTTAATAAAACATTTACTAGTAGCTCTACAACCCCTATCATACTCGTTATGTACTAATGAAAGTAATGTACCTACCTGTGCAAGGTGGGTCAGTGAGGTCTGTCTGCGAAGAGAGTGTGCAAAACTTTTGGCAACTGAAAAACAAACATGAATATCTCAAAATGAGAAAAAATTTGATTTTAATTAAGCATATATCATACACTAATGATCAAACAGTTTACAGGCCTGGCTGCATTTCAAAATGGATGCCTCACCTTTGACTTTCTTTTCTTGCAGTGGCTGTGGTAGATGTGCAAGAGATTCTTCTAACCACTGACAAAGCTGCTTTGCAAAGTGACGAATCGCTTGAGTTAAACTGAAAACAAAAGCAAATGATTATTTCAATTTTTCTCAATTTTTACCCAGGATCTTACAACATTGATTGTAATAAACCATTAATTATTTACAATAAATTAATTAATAGATTACCTTGCTGGTAAAGGTTGAAGTGTTCCTGGGATCAAAACACCACTAATTGCCTGGAAAAAAAGACATACCAAAACATCAATAAAACGAAACAACTGATCAGTCTGATTTCCTACATTGCTATAATGTACAAGCCGTTGGCATAGCTACCATCTCTATAGTTACATACCTTGTATAGAATAGTATCACAGATTCCAATGAGGTTAACGACATCGGAGCAGCCAAGAACCTCAAGCATATGGTTTGGCATTCCTTGCCAGAAATGGACCAGGAAATTTTGCACCTAAAACGTAGAATTTGTAATACGTAAGTTTTTCTGTTTGCAGAGGCTGTTTTACTCTTTATGGGAGAAAAAGGAGATATATACTCTGTACGTAGTGAATACGTAATGGAGCTTTGCGTCAAGGTTGGGAGAGAGAGGAGTTATATACTCTGTACGTAGTGGATACGTAATGGAGCTTTGCGTCAAGGTTGAGAGAAAGAGGAGTTATATACTCTGGACGTAGTGAATACGTAATGGAGCTTTGCGTTAAGGTTGGGAGAGAGAGGAGTTATATACTCTGTACGTAGTGGATACGTAATGGAGCTTTGCGTCAAGGTCAGTGAAGACTTATTTGCACATTGTTTCAAAACCACTAAAACCATGAAATAAAAACAAAATAGTAATGATTTGATAATTTTCTCTGATTTAATAAAACAACTAATTAGATGATCTCCATCAGTAATTCGACTTATTCGAGTATATTTTGCTGTAAGCTACATTAAATTCTAGAAAATAAATTGTACTGAAAAAACTATTTTACCTCTCCAAAGTTTGCTCTCAAGATGGTGTCCAGGATTCGCTGGCAATGTGCTCGGTACATGATCAGAAACGTCTTCACCTAATGATAAACCAATGAAAGATAAATTTTAAATTATCATTTTTTTATTTTTATTATTCTGTTTAATCTATCTTAATTTATTATTTTTTTATTTGTTTCATTACTTTTTTTTCATCTTTTTTTTAATTTATTGAATTTTTTTCATCATTTTTTTATGTATTTTTCATTGAATATTTCACTTTTTTTAATTTACTTTAAAAAAAAGAAATAAAGCTAGACTGAATCGAACACCGGTGTTGTAAAAATCAGAGATTAACTGTTAATAAGTGCAAAAAATAGTGTACCAACCTTGTCACGAGGGACCTCAATTGGGAGTTTCATCAGGCTCACATCCGGGAAGTTAGGTAAAAGTGTCCCTCCTGGAGCCACCATTAGGTTGGAGTTGGATCCATGCGTTGTCTTGGTAACGTTGTGGCTCGTAGTTCTCTCGTCTGCCTCGGCTTTACTGTATGTTTGACTGAAACTACTTGTAAGGTATACAACGAATTAAATTAATATTAAATTTATCAATTTAAAAAGAAATTATCGAATTTAAAAAACATTCATCGAATTTAATTATTATTGTTAATAGGCATGGAAGTTAATTGGAAAACTTCGGACTATTATTTTATTAAATAATCAATGACCTGTACATTTATACTAAAACAATTATTCGCCTCAGACTCGATAACCTTCGGTGAATAATAACATCGACTTTGTCTCGGATATTATTCCTCGATATTCACCTCACCTTTGACAAATAATTGTTAAATAATTAAATTATTTTATATATCATTATGATATAGAGTGCAAACAATATAACCGTGAAACATTAACAAAAACTAATCTTGCTAAATTTCACTAAATTAGTCTATTGTTAATTTAGTGTGATCACTGAACCGCGAATGCGTATTGTGCGCTAGCTAGGACACTTGGCTGATTGCACGTGCACACTAAATTTAGTCTATTCACGCTTCGACTATTTTTCACTAATTTCTACTAATTTTCGACTAATTAGTTTTTGTGTTTCACGGATATATTGTTTGCACTCTAATAGTAATAAAATAATATATCATAATAATATAAAATATAACAATATTGTAATGAAACAATACTATAATAAAGCCGCAAAATAACTGATAAAATAATGATATCATGATAATAAAATAAAAATACATCAGAACAATATAAAAATATAGCAATATAGTAATAAAACAATACTATAACTGACGGATAAAGCCGCAAAATAACTGATCAAATAATCTCAACGCACCCTGTACTACTTTGTCTTGCGGCGTTGCAAACTGCATCGTGATATGGAGAGGTTGTCTTGATCGTGATCCCATAATAATGGTACCTGTAGGCAAGCGTACGTGTTAGCAAATATCACACAATTCTAAATATACTGTACCGGTACCAGTAGTGTTTCTAAACTCCTTTTATTGCCGTTGATGACCTTCTAATGGCCGCCCTTTATTATCACAAAGTGTTGCCCTTTCATGTGGTTGGGCAAACCGCACGGCATAGTACGTGTCAGTAATATGGGCATTTCCATTTTCTTCTTTAAACAAAAACATGTTTCTAGGTTTTTTGACTAGACAATAACATGTCTCTGTCATTTATTTTCCGCAAGTAACATTCTCCAGATTGAATTTAAAACGACAGTTTTTTATTTGTTTAATGTCAGTTCTTCTTGCCTAAAAGTGTTTTCGTTTCTTTTGTTTAATGCTCTTTTTCACTGAACAATGCGTCTCTTTCTCTTCCTTCTCCACGTAACATTCTTGAGAGAAACAATTTCAGCAAAAAAGTTTGTTTTATGTTGATCCATTTATCTATAGTATATTTTTTTTATTTTATAGATGTTGTTTTTCTCTTCTACCAAAATTAAACTGAGTCACAAGATTAAACTGAGTCACCAGTTTTACACTTTAACTAGTGGCCTCCCTTAATATCCGGAGCATGCGGCTTGATGCGAATCGGTTAAGTTCTAATCCGAAATTGGGGCGAATTAAAAAAAAAAAAACTAAATGGGTGGATTAGGCAATACACGCCTATCTACACGCTTGATGCGAATCGATTAAGTTCTAATCCGAAATTGGGGCGAATAAAAAAAAAAAAACTAAATGGGTGGATTAGGCAATACACGCCTATCTATTCGTGTGGTTAGCCTGCTAAGTGTGTTTTTATAATGTGAATAGCTGTATTGTCTCGTCCTGTTTGCAATTAAGTCGTCTATACTGCCGACCCAAAGATGTCACCTTTGCCCGGTAACCATTATTAAAATATTGCCATCGCTTTGTATCATACTTCATAGATGAAACCATACTCTCCAAATTAACTATGATGAAACATTGCCTCCGTATAAAAATTCAAATGTTTCCGTTGTAAATAAATGATAGGTCACAAAAACGTTTGCACCACAAAGGCTTTGCTGTCACGTGTAGTCTGCAGACCATTTCAAATCATCTCACTGTGAATCATCTCACAGGTTTTATCACTCGTTGGATGCCTCTACTTATTGGATCATAGTGAACCTGGACGGGAGGTTAATCTCTATGTACATCGTTTAACAGTTTTAATAATAAACCATCAAGTGCCTTAGTTTATTCATAGTGACTATGGTTTACTTTGTACTATACAGAAGTTACTTAAACTAATTACTCCCAAATAGTGTCAATACGGCCAGCTAGATCGTTAAGCACAGCGTTGCTTAAGGTCCGGGCAATGATCCGGGCAAACGGCTTCAACAGTTGCTTCAACACCCGTTTTTGTTGAATGGCAATGTTGAAGCCGTTTGTCACCCCCATTTCAACATTGTCGGAACACGGTTTAAAAATGGGTGAAAGGCAAACGGTTAGCCAGTCAACATAAGGGCCCGGGCAAACGGTTTCAATATTTGCTTCAACATTCGTTCGATTTTGTTGAATGGCAATGTTGAAGCCGTTTGCCCACGATCTAGTGACCTGATTGGCTGAATGGGCCGATTTTCGAACAACAGCTTCGGGCGAAACTTTTGACATTTGTATATGCTTGTTTTTCGTTGTTTATGGACAATCTTTAAGGATATTTTGGTCTTAAAATCTGATTTATAAGTACTTTAAGCATTGAAGAACAGAACAAGATATATGAAGGTATATTTTCTTGTAAAACTATTGAGTAGTGCGACCTTTTTACGATTGAGCATACTTCTTTATGTGGACTTTATGGCTTATTTTTGTGTCAAACAAGTGACGAAAATGATTCATTTTGTTTTCAAAAATGAACTTTCCTAATTTTATATTATGTCTATGCGATGGACAAGAATACAACCTTCAAAATGATGTAGTGTCATCGCCGTTAGAGAAGAAGGTTCTGCAAACACTTCGACATAGTGGATTGTTCTCGAAATTGAAGACACGCATTTTTCAAAGACGAAGGCTTGATATTCAACAGCCGATTTGCACGGATCAATCGAACGTTCGGATCAATCGAACGCAATCGAATTCAATCGGATGATTGGATTCGATTGCTTTCGTCAATCGAATGAAATCCAATTCACAAAAAAAAATTGAGAAATTCGATTGCAATCGAACATTCGATTGTGGCAAAACACATTTTTATTAATTTACAGTTGTAACTAAACAAAAAATAACTAAAATTAACTAAAAAGTCACTGAAAGAATACTGTTTTATCATCATAATTTATATATGTTACTGTAAATTTACGTTTAATTCGTATGGTACTCAATTGCAATCAACCATTCGATTGTTCGGAAATCGAATACAATCATCGAATTCACAATTTTTTTTGTCGTTCGATTGTCGAATGCAATCGAATCCAATCAAATGATTGCGTTCGATTGTATTCAATTCCGGAACATTCGATTGACTATACGCCGGGTATTAATGAATTATATGTCACAATTTAAATACAATGACATCATGTCTCATTTGAAGCCCAAGTGATCGCCGATGGGCGTCTAGTTTGTTATAACACCGAGTTAATTTTCAATCAAGATCTAGATACGTGCTAGAGTACTTTTTCTGAACTTAGTTGAGCGCAAACGCACTAACATCGTTTTGTGAATGTCACCGATATTGCACAGTGCCACATGTTATGTGCTCCTAATTTGGACTATAGATAGAAGTCAATAGAATCACCCGCAAAGGTTTTGAGAGCAAGCACCTTAAGTATACTTCAAATACAGTACTACTACAAGAGCCACTCACGATTTTTAAAGTAGTGCCGTTGTTTCGATTCGACGACTTGTGAACCTGCTACTAGACAGAGCGTTGACAATGCTTGTATTCGCCAAGGCCTTAGTAACGTCCATCGCTCGATATTATACTCAGTTACGGAATTTCAAATCCCCAGGCAAGTTCCCACGGAAATTAAAGCATATATATATGCATGAATTCATCAGTTTAGCCCATGGGAAAAATCAACTGGTGCGTGAATGAATCAAAATAGAAACTAGCGAGTAAACTATAGTATAGGCTGCCTCGATGTTTGATATAAACGATAGGTAATACAATGAAATTTGTAACACCGTAAAAAATGTTGACTTAACTTTACTGACGTTTCATGAGAAAAATCAACTGGTATTTTAAATTTTGCATGATTATTTCCAAATCTTTTTGCCATTTTGCGTTGGGAAGGAATCATGAACTAGCTAAAATCAAATTATGCAAGTTTTTGACTGACTGAAGTTTTTGCGGTTAACACGTTATTCACCGCTAAAGATTCTTCTAGGCCTCACTTACGTGGAAACAATACAAAAAATATTGCGAAATAATCAAGTGCAGTGTTCTCTCGCTTGATCAAACCTTCGAATAATTGATTGAAATCTCTTTGAATTTTGATATATTGACCTTGGAAGAAACCACGCCTTTTTCTTTATTTAAACTTAACATTGAAGAATCGGCCTTACAAACTATAGGGGAGTGTCAGTTAGGAAATGGTGGCATTGACCTTGGTAAAAACTACGCCTTTTTTACTGTGTCTTTGAATCATTCGCTTCGCAACATGTTTTAATTGCGTTTGGTGGACATTCTGATATCGGATATTAGTAATATGGAAAACTCCTCTAAGCTATTCGTTAATCTAAAGCTGAATGTTTGAAAGACGTGCACGCATGTTGTATATGAAAAGTAATAATGGTGATGTTGATGATAAAGATGGCGATTACAAATACGACCATAATAATGTTGATGATTATAATAGTGAGAATAACGTTAGTTGATTGAATATAAAAATGACGATACTGATACTGAATATAATAATGATGATGATGATGATGGTGGTGGTGATAATGATGATTCTGATAATGATGATTATGATGATAATGATGATAATAACTAATGATTATGATGGTGGTAAACATTGACGATGATGAATAATTATGATGATGCCGATGAATACAGTCATAATGATGATGCCGATGATAATAATAATGATGATAATGATTATGTTGATACTTATTATTAGTCGGGCTAGAGGGCCCGACTCTAGGTTTACATTTTAGTCAATCTATGTATGTATGTATCTATCTATCTGTCATGTCGCGTATAGACCCCATGATGCTTTGGGAACGAACACAGGAAGCCTAACGTAGAATTGTTTAGCCTCCTGTTTTGATTTTATGACTAGCCCGACTTCACGCTCCTAGAGCGTCTAGTTATTATTAGTATGAGTATGATTAAGATGATAATACAACTGCATGATAACTTGAACTTACTTTGATTGTCCCCTGGTACCTAATCGTCTAGTTTTCAGGTGAGGAAAAGTATGACGAATAATCTGAAGGAAAAAAAAAACAATAAAGAAACTTAATATTCAGAGGAAACACATGCAACCAGCTTGGGAGTGATGCGATGGCTAGACACTTGCTTTGTTTAGATTAGTATTTCTAGGATTGCTCAATGCCCGATTAGGACTAATCCAGAATTAACTCTATAGGTTGTAATTTCCACGGGGTTTTTTTTTCAGTTTACTCAGACGTTTTTTAAACTAGACATAAACTGTTTTAACTGTTATGTTTATATATTTGAAAACAAATATAGCACAAAAAAGCACACAGTTTTTGTCATGTGCGATTTCGCAAAGTATTTGTGCTCTTTCTCTTCTCAAGCAATGTTCAAAGCTGTACAGGTGCTGTTTTTACTGTGATTGATATTGCATCTGTGGTTAAACAAATTTATATATCTCTTAGAATAGATTGGCCAAAACTGAGATACAGTGTCTGTTTAGCCGGTGGTGTAAACGTTGACTTTGAACGAACTGTCTGTATCTCACCTAGTCATCATACAATTTCACAATTTTCTGGGGAAAGTCGCGTTCAAATGTTTACATAAAACTCTTATTATCGTTCTATTGGATTCTGTTTGGAAGGGTAGTTTGGTTGTCAATATATTATAATAGGTCATATG
Source organism: Metridium senile (assembly GCA_949775045.1). Lineage (NCBI taxonomy): Eukaryota > Metazoa > Cnidaria > Anthozoa > Actiniaria > Metridiidae > Metridium > Metridium senile. The sequence continues at coordinate 9,444,403 of OX459096.1, read as the reverse complement.
CACTATATATATATCCATGAAAGAGAATCATGTAAATTGCTATTGTGTGATCGTGGGCTATTAATCATTATATTGTAGGCATAGTTAAGTTCTAATGAGCTATTGTTTTTGTTTTATATTTGACTTTCTGTTGGGCCATAGTAACTAAGAAAATACCCAGAAAACTGACAATGAAAAAATAATTTCCTCATTGTTTTTAAGAAACTGAACTGAACTTTTACGTAGTATCAACCGTGTTTTAGTAGTAACATAGTAGTTTACAGAGTAAAAAATTCCATTGATATAGTTTAATGGGCCTAATATTCACAAAAGTTGACGACAAAGTTGCAATGCCATCTGGAACACTATAGTAGTTTGTTGCCGTCGTGTTTACGAAAGTTGGGTGGAGTTTTAACTTAACTTTAAGTTAAGACTTTAAAAAGTCTTAGAAGCTGTTACGCTGTGCAATTTTCTCAGTAACTTGTCTCACAATGCTTGGAAATGAAGCGTTGCATGTTGCGAAAAGTAGAACTGAACTCTACTTTGTCTACAACAACAAAATATTGCAAGAGAGCCTCTGTTACACTGTGCATTTCTTCGGCAACTTGTGTCGCAAACGCATTGCGAGAAAAGTTTCTGAGGAATTACTGCACATTGTAACAGCACCCTTATACGACAAGTCGCAGGCGTGTCGCCGAAGCTTATGGAATCCAAGGCTTACTCGAGAGTTTTTTCAATTCAGTTACCTTTCCAAAGCTTGCAGCGTTGACAGGTGATAGGCTGTTCTTTTCACAGAAATCAAGATAGTGAGAGTACAACGCACTTCTTGGTAAACTGACTCCCTCTGCGACCTCGTAATTCTCATTCAACCTATATAGGGGGAAAAACATCTTTATTCAGAACTCTCAACTACAAGTAAATAAATATACATACAAAAATATATAAATTACAGGAAAAATCACAGGCCATTTAGATCGAAATAGCGAGAAATCTTGAACTTAGGATTAGTTTTAAAGTTCTTAGTAATCACAGATTTTTAAAACATTTTGTACAAAACTCTTCATGCATGGTAAATATAAAGAACGTTTGAATATATAAAGAACGTTTGAATTAAAAAGGTGATAAAATTGTTACAAACTTTTAAAAAAATAAAACTTTCAGAATATTTTTTGAATCAAATTCGATTTTTTTTAGAAGAAAATAGTCACGATATCTTTATAACAATTTTTTTTAATTATATTTTCTTTTCAAATTGTTTTTTCAGAAACTTTTGTGACAATAAACGAGGTAGAAATTTCAAAACGAAATATTCAAAAATTGTCGTAAAGAAAATAAGCATATTTTTCTAAACGAATTTGACAGACTTTAGTCCTTTGAAATTTTAAGATCAACAGACGTACGGATTACAGAACGGTACGAAAGAATTCAAACAAACTGGCCAAACGATACAAATCCAGTCAAATGTGAATTTCTTCCCTCGTTACACTAAGAATCAATAAAACTGTCAGCGAGAAATATTCGGATTGAGAAAGATTAAATCCTTAGCATAGAATACTATATGTATGACTTATTGACCTTAAATGATGTTTTGATTTTCATATTCAAAAATATATTGCTCAGAGTAGAAGTTTTTGTAACAAAATGTTAAAATGTCTTTCTATAGTGAGTTTTGCGTGTTTTTAAAATACTTAATGTAGTGGTAGTGAGTGTCTTACAAGCGGAATAGCTACAATTAAAGAATGCTAGTAGGGAAATTGTGTCAACGTTTAATATGGTAGTGAATGTTTGTCTCAGTAGATGATGAAAAACTTAAACGTAAAAATTCTACAATAGTGAAACATTTGTGAACGTTGTGGAAGTGAGTGTGTGTGTGTCTCAGTAGAAGATGAAGACGGCTAAAATGTAAAAATGCTACTGAATAAAACATTACTGTTGTTATTATTAAAATGAGTTTAAATACAACAAACTTACCATTGAATTGTTAACGGAGATTGGAGTTTACTATGCGAAACGTAAGAGCTGCCAGTGTGATACATACTTGTCGGTTGCCCTGCAAATCGCCAAACTATGAATCAGTTCGATTTTTCCGACAACTTAATATATATATGAGTTAACAAATCAATCAAACAAAAAAAAAAACATCGTTAATTCTATTGAATATTAGTCGGCCACCAGTAAAAAATTCAAAGTATATCAATAATTATTTAAGATGTGCGTTTTTCTTGCGTGCATTGTTCGAATGTGTTTTAATATTTCAAACATGACCTGCTTTTGAAGTTCATGGAGTTTGACTTTGCTTTAAAACGTGACGCCTCCATATTTTGAAAATTGGCTCAATTTTGTTTGTTAGCAAAGAGATTTGTGATTTAACATCTCGCAAGAGTGTAAAAATCGTCAACTGACAAGTTCAAGAACAACAAAAATGTCAAATAACTTCTTTAAAACGTCAAACTGCAAGTAAATAAAAGTGAAGTTTTTAAGTTAACTCAGATTTTTTCTTTCACTTTCATTGAAAAAAGTCGAGAAAACTTTGCGCATTTTTTCCCACTTTCAACTCACCAACCGAAATGTAAACCATGACGAAAATGAAAATTCCTTGGTTCAAGTTTTCAACTTCTTGTTAAGTTTTCAGCATTAAGTTTTGTATTTTCCGTACTCTTATTCACTGTTATTTGGTATATTGAAGTCGTTTTGTTCTCAGCTCTTCTTGTACGATATAAAGACACATGGAACTGCCAACTTTGAATAGCTTCGGAGTTTTTCAATTGTTCGTATTCGTCTCGGTCGGGCGAGCACCAATCAGATCTCGCACCCTAATTACCGGCACGCGCTAGAATTGGGAACAAGTGTGGCTAATTTACATTTGTTAGTAGACCTCAGAGTGACTTTCTCTCGAGATAGCCTTTGTTTTGAACAAAAAAAACTCTCAAAGAAAAGCCTTGATTTGTTTTGTAAAATGCGTCTTTAAATAGATCTTTTCACTGAGAAAACTTTACTTGGAAAAACTTAATCTTCAAAATCTTACGGTGGAAATTCTGAATGATGATAGTAGCGGTAAAACAATTTCGGAATTTCTTTTGTAACGACTTTAAGTAAGATTTAAATCTTATCCTTCTATAAAGGATTATTGTTTGGGTTTATAAATGAACGTTTGGAAATTGAACTTCAATAACAATCGCCCAACTTTTAAAAATGACCGTACGTAAAACTGGAAAACATTTTACATTGAACCTAGCTTGTCAAAGTTTTTATACTTTTCGAAAAATTGGGAACTTAAAATGCAGCCTTACATATTTTCAGCTTGTGTTGAGCTGTGGAAAGTGCAGCATAATTATGTTTAGGGTATATATTGCATTAACTGTTATTTCAACAACCTGTTGATAAATATAACATGTACACCTAACCAAACTTTCAAACATTACAAATAAAATTTGAGAATGTTTAATATAATAAATTAAGTTTTAAAGTTTGCAGACTTGAAAAAAAATTGATTGAGTTTTTATCCCTTTTTGGATAATAATATATTTGTGTGAAAACTACAACTTTGAGTCAAATTTAAAAAGAAAATATGTATTTTTCTATTTTCGGTAGTGCCTTCAAAAACGAACTACAAGAAGTTAAATAATATGAAAAAATAAATGCGCATTGGCATCATATTTTAATGGGAAAAAATCCGCTATGGTTCACTCAAACCATAACAAATATTTTCTACAAAATAACAAATTATATGTTATCAAGTTTTTACTAAAACGAAATTAAAGTTAAGTTTTATGCGTTTTTGAGGTTTTATTTTCCATAAATTATTCCCAAAGTAAGGCAATTTTTTATTTTAATTATAAATTATTCTGAAAAGATGTGTTCATATGTTATTACAAAAAAATGATGATTTTAGACAGAAATAATGTGCTTTTAGGTTTTAATTAAAATCATTATCTCTTTCCACGTGGTATTTGTGTGCTTCGCGCCTTTTTAGCAGATAAACGAATTCACGCAAAACGGACTAAACATCAAACGATACCTTTATTACTAAAATACGTGATCAGCTATAACCTTTAACCAAAATTAGTGGCTGATGATATACAAAAAAAGAGGCCTAGTGGGGAGTCGACGTTGAAAAAAGACCCAAGAGGGTGCCTTGAAGATCTCGTAGTCAAAACTTCGATAGATCATAATACCATTGTTGGGTCGTAGCGTGGCTTTGACGCATATATTCAGTCATTGTCATAGAACTTAATTACTGAATGGATCCAAGATACATACCCTTGAAGAGCGGCACGCGCAGACAATCAGCCAACACATTTCGACACATGCCATCCTCTGTTGTTACCCCTCGAACAGTGATATTATATTGTTATTAATAACGGCTACCACCAAACAGTCACAAAAACTAAGGACTTTCCAAATGAACGTTACCTAGATCTTCAATAGGTCTTAACGGCGTGAATGGACGTTATTGAAATCATACATATTTTCAGTTCAAAAAGTTTTTTTCAAAGTTTCGATAGCTTTTTTGAAAAGGTGGTTAGATTTTTGTGGATAATAAAATGATCAAAAAGGATTTGAGTATTGCAAGTTCCATGAATTAATAACCGTCTTTTTAAAGAGAATAGAACACAAAATTATTTATTTTAAGTGTTAAATAAATATATAATAAAAAAAATTTGACGGAAACTGAAAATACTGCAACTTTGTGGAAACATTTTGGAAGCTTTTGACTTTGTTCGAAGAAACATGAAGAAACATGAAGATGATTTGAATTGTTTTATTCTTGAAATACAGTAAACCGTCTGAACTTTGTAAAAGTTTCATTATAAAAAATAAATACAAACTCACATAACAACTGAGCTTTGAATAAAAAAATTGATTCTTTAAAAATGTATACATCGTTTTGTTGTTTTTAAACTTTTGAAAAAAATAAAATACAATTAACTGAATATATACGCAACGGATCGATCGATTTTCATTGCTCAAAAACATTTGCAAACGAGACTTTTTACACAAGTTTTCTTAACAACCGGAAATATGTATATAGTATACGAAATAATAACAAATTTGCACTAATTTGACAAGTTGATTTTATCATAAAATGTCGTTGCTTTTGACTCACTTATAATATCTTAAAAACACATAAATTATGTCTACCAAAGAAATGTTCTAAACTTTATAACTTTCTCAGACACGCGCGCGGATTATGAGAGTTAAGTCATGTACTCGATACTGAAAATACTTCACTTAATTAACGTAGTTATTTGCACAAAATACCCGAATTACCGAAAACAACGACGGATTTATTTAATCAATAAAGTTGTAAGCCAGAAGCTTGTGATCTACTTTGTTGATTTTAACGTACAATGTAATACCTGCTCCAAAAAATGATACTAGTTCTGGGAATAAATTAAAACATGGAGTCAAATTTTGTCAACCACCATTGTTCACCCAAAGTGAAGCTGGACTGAGATTCGGAGCCTGAGATTCACATTGCCTCAGATTCACATTCATTTCCGGGGGGAGGTCAACAAGGTCAGTTTGTAAAAGCTTTATTACAACAACACAACTGATAAATGTAAAGTAATTGCAAATCAGATATGTAGTTATTACTTGGATTCAATTTATTAAATCAATTTAGAGACGATATATAAAACTTATTATACACAAAGTTATGTTTTACGCTCCAGCCTGAGATTCAAAGCTACAGCCTTAGATTCAAATCTCTAGCCTGACATTCGAAACTCCAGCCTTAGATTCAAAAATTACAGCCTTAGATTCAAATCTCAAGCCTGACATTCGAAACTCAAGCCTTAGATTCAATAATAACAACAGCCTTAGATTCAAATATCTACGGCCTTAGATTCAAATATCTACGGCCTTAGATTCAAAACTCCAGCCTTAGATTCAAAACTCTACAGCCTTTAAGATTCAAAACTCTACGGCCTTTAAGATTCAAAACTCCAGCCTTAGATTCAAAACTCTACGGCCTTAGATTCAAAACTCCAGCCTTAGATTCAAAACTCCAGCCTTAGATTCAAATATCTACAGCCTTAGATTCAAATATCTACAGCCTTAGATTCAAATATCTACGGTCTTAGATTCAAATATCTACAGCCTTAGATTCAAATATCTACGGCCTTAGATTCAAATATCTACGGCCTTAGATTCAAAAATAACAGTCTTAGATAAAAAAAATTACATCCTTAGATTCAAAAATAACAGTCTTAGATTAAAAATTACAGCCTTATTGATTCAAATCTCTAGCCTGATATTCGAAACTCCAGCTTTTAAATAGATTCAATATTAACAACAGCCTAATAGATTAAAAACAGCCTTAAATTCAAATTCTACAGCCTTAGATTCAAATATATACGGCCTTAGATTCAAATATCTACAGCCTTAGATTCAAATATCTACGGCCTTAGATTCAAATATCTACAGCCTTAGATTCAAATATCTACGGCCTTAGATTCAAATATCTACAGCCTTAGATTCAAATATCTACGGCCTTAGATTCAAATATCTACGGCCTTAGATTCAAAAATAACAGTCTTAGATAAAAAAAAATTACATCCTTAGATTCAAACTCCAGCCTGACGTTTGAAAACCGCCTTTTATGCGTTTTTGTATAAATAACATTGATTTAAAGCACCGATGTCTCTCTTTTAAGGTTTTTAAGCCTGCGATTCCCCCGGCCGTACTATGTTAAACTATTTTTAACAATATCTCAGCCTTATAGATTCAAAACTCCAGCCTTATAGATTCACCGCAACCCGTAATTTATGCCTTTCTGTGTGAATAACTTTAAATAATCTCTCTCTGTAAGCTATTTTAACGGACAATATGTCAGCCTGAGATTCACGGGCCGTACTATTAACAATTAACAAGAAACGCATACAATTTTTTGAATCTAAGTTGTTAATTGTTTCGAATCTAAAGGCTGAAGGTCGAATCTAAGGCTGAGTTTTGAATCTAAGGCTGGAATTTCGAATGTCAGGCTAGAGATTTAACTGATTTGAAGGCTTGGCTGAATTTCCGGTGAATTTCAAGTTGTAGTTTTGAATCTCAGGCTGTTTAAGGAGATTTAAAATTCAGGCTAAGGAGTATTTGTATAATAGTTTAGCATAGTACGGCCCGTGAATCTCAGGCTAATATATTAATTATTATAATACAATTGATAATAGTTTAACATATAGTACAGCCCGTGAATCTCAGGCTGACATATTGTCCGTTAAAATAGCTTAACAGATTCTTTAAATCGAAGTTATTTTATTATACAGAAACGCATAAATGCAGGGTTGCGGTTAGCCTGCTGTGCAGACTCTTTTTTGCGCTCAAAATATTCGGGTTTTTTTTTTTAAGAATATTGAGAGCGCAAAAAAGAGTCTTCATAGCAGGCTGTTATTAAGACTGTTATTTTTGAATCTAAGGCTTGAGTTTTGAATCTCAGGCTGGAGCGTAAAATATAACTTTGTGTATTGAGCTCAAGTAATAACTACATATCTTATTTGCAATTTCTTGATCAGTTGTGAATCTTAAAGGCCGGCCGTAGATATTTGAATCTAAGGCTGGAGTTTTGAATCTAAGGCCGGTAGAGTTTTGAATCTAAGGCTGTAGATATTTGAATCTAAGGCTGGAGTTTTGAATCTAAGGCTGGAGTTTTGAATCTAAGGCCGTAGAGTTTTGAATCTAAGGCCGTAGATATTTGAATCTAAGGCTGGAGTTTTGAATCTTAAAGGCCGTAGAGTTTTAAATCTAAGGCCGTAGATATTTGAATCTAAGGCTGGAGTTTTGAATCTTAAAGGCCGTAGAGTTTTGAATCTAAGGCCGTAGATATTTGAATCTAAGGCTGTAGTGTAGATATTTGAATCTAAGGCTGGAGTTTTGAATCTAAGGCTGGAGTTTTGAATCTAAGGCCGTACGTAGAGTTTTGAATCTAAGGCCGTAGATATTTGAATCTAAGGCCGTAGAGTTTTGAATCTAAGGCTGGAGTTTTGAATCTAAGGCCGTAGAGTTTTGAATCTAAGGCCGTAGATATTTGAATCTAAGGCCGTAGATATTTGAATCTAAGGCTGTTGTTATTATTGAATCTAAGGCTTGAGTTTCGAATGTCAGGCTAGAGATTTGAATCTAAGGCTGTAATTTTTGAATCTAAGGCTGGAGTTTCGAATGTCAGGCTAGAGATTTGAATCTAAGGCTGGAGTTTTGAATCTAAGGCCGGTAGAGTTTTGAATCTAAGGCTGTAGATATTTGAATCTAAGGCTGGAGTTTTGAATCTAAGGCTGGAGTTTTGAATCTAAGGCCGTAGAGTTTTGAATCTAAGGCCGTAGATATTTGAATCTAAGGCTGGAGTTTTGAATCTTAAAGGCCGTAGAGTTTTGAATCTAAGGCCGTAGATATTTGAATCTAAGGCTGTTGTTATTATTGAATCTAAGGCTTGAGTTTCGAATGTCAGGCTAGAGATTTGAATCTAAGGCTGTAATTTTTGAATCTAAGGCTGGAGTTTCGAATGTCAGGCTAGAGATTTGAATCTAAGGCTGTAGCTTTGAATCTCAGGCTGGAGCGTAAAACATAACTTTGTGTATAATAAGTTTTATATATCGTCTCTAAATTGATTTAATAAATTGAATCCAAGTAATAACTACATATGTGATTTGCAATTACTTTACATTTATCAGTTGTGTTGTTGTAATAAAGCTTTTACAAACTGACCTTGGTGACCTCCCCCCGGAAATGAAAGTGAATCTGAGGCAATGTGAATCTCAGGCTACCAATCTCAGGCCAGCTTCACTTTGGCCATTGTTCATTTCAAGATTCCAGAGAGAGTCGATATGGCCATAATGAGAAATTTAGGTCGACATTTTGGGAGGTATAATTTACTTTTGTAAGACAAACTTCACTGTTAAAATTGTACAAAGTTTCTTAAATTTTCAAGTTTGTTGACATTAAGTTTTTGTTAATGCGCCTTTTTTGTCAAGTTTTGACGACTTTTTTTAGGTTTAGAAATCAACTTTTGGTTCTTTGATGAAGTGGTTGGAATAGCTCAAAGTGAGGATGGCTTAGTTTTTGCGCCTGTTATTATCGTATTGATCAATATATCATTTGTTTAAAGGCTGATAGTATTAGATCTTTTGTGTTCAACATGGTATTCCAACGCTTGCACAGGCGACCCCCACGTGTTAGGATGAGAACAGAGCATTAGATCTCGCTAAAGCAAATACTTCCCACACGATTGTTAATAGGGGACGAGATATCTCCGATATTCACACTGGTAGTTTACCGATTGTAAATCAACACTGTTTGGTGCTAAGCGACGCCGGTGATTAATTACTGAACTGATTTGAATAATCGCTAATTTTGAGTCATTCCGGTTTTTTCTGTTACCTTAGCTTAACATTGACCTTACCTCGTACGATAGCTAGCAGACGTTATTTAACCGACATTTACTCCAAAAAAGCAAATACAAATTAATTAGACATTTCAAAAACGATAATTAAATGAGTTGCGATGATGTTTCCATTTTGATAGCGCATTGTTTTTCGCTGACTATGAGTTCATCATTCTACAGAGTTAGCGAACTGTAGAGATATCAATAAACAATGTAAACGCGCACGCGAGTTAATTCCTTTGTTAAAATTTACTTATCAGAAAAATGGTAAATTGTTCCTCATCAGCGAGGACAGCCAGTAAAAGTCTAAAAAGCTGGTTTATTATCATAAAACATGAACTACTCGTTTGGTTTCAATAGATATTATTAATGATATTATGTCATAAACAGAAGTACTAGACTGACTAAGTGGAGTGCAGCTTCACCGGGCTAAAACAAAGGTCTTTAAAAGCAAATTAACATGATAGATTGGTTAAAACCCTTTAAACATGAAAAGACATTAAAGACGTTTGTTCAAATGAAACTTCTCAGTAAATTAAAGTTTAAAGACTTAATAACATATTCAGTTAAAGGCAAAACTGAATGGTGTTAGAAATTTCAAACTTCAAAATAGATTGGTTAAAAACCTTTAAACATGAAAAGACATTAAAGACGTTTATTCAAATGAAATTTCTCAGTAAATTAAAGTTTCAAGACTAAATAACAAGTAAAGGCAAAACTGAATGTCAGGATTTTCACAAAAACGGCAAAACTGAAGTCAAAAATTTCATTCATTTTCCTAAAATGATTCAACTTTGTGCATGCCACTGGTTAAAAATCGACGATCATAATCATACACAAATAATCATACACAAATGGTTAATAATCCTTAGAAATTAAAAATAAAATAATCAAAAATATAAAAAATAATATCCAAAGTATATGTAAAAACACTTTTTAAATGCAAACGTTTTCTTCAAGATGCTAAATATATGCTTCCATAAGATAAACTATGTTAATAAATACTTGTAACGCATAAATATCTTTAAATATCCTCCAGTTAAAAACGTGTTCGCTTTGGCTTCTCCACATCAAAAAGGAAACAAATCCATTGCATGTTTTTCTGATTTTAACAAGTATATTAATACAGATGGTTCATAAGCAAAAATCCATGGAAGAACCAAAAGGCATTTCATTTGATGATATTTCTATGCAACCAATTCTCCTGACAGACTAAAAGTGTCCTTTGGTTGCCCGAAGAGACCGCAAACCGTAGGATGAAAAAGTTAACGTTTAATAAATAAAAAGAAAGCATGAAACTTTAACTCACCTTCCTGCTCGTGAAATAATTCACTTGGCAAATAAAAAAAGGAAATTTATGGCTTATCGATTCCTTGCCCAGATACAGTGAGGCGTTAGATGTGTGAAGTCTCCAAATGACCAAGTCAAAAACTATCGTTTCTTTTATTCGCCTTATGAAAAGTCATCAAAGTAATCAAATTATGCAGTTCAATTTGCAGTTGCCTTGGAGTTTTGACATTGCTCAATGGTAGGCTGTTATCTATTTCTACTGTCATTCCTCTCATTGATTGGCGTTTGTGAGTGGCGTGCACAAAAGATCACACGATCTTTGCCTCTTTGTCATCGACATTTACCGATAGCAAGTCCGCCCTTGATTTAACTAATGAATACCACAGAAGAAGTCTTGATATCCATGGGGATATATATTCTTAAAAGACTCATTTGAATATCAGATTCATTGATAATGAATCATTCAACAATTCAATTGCTTTGGTTAGTGACACTTCTCAAGTGGTTCCCAGACTTTAAAGGACTTCAACAAACCTTTTTGGGGCACACTGTTTTTCCTGTGGTCATGGGATTTTCAAAGTCTTTTGTGTTAAGCCATATGGTTGTAATTCACCTTAGAAAATCACCAAATCTAAGTATTTCAAAGACATTTTTTTCGCGCGCCACAAACAATAAACTAATCATTGAGCATATACTGTTGAAGTGACATGTTGCAGGAGGCGGAATTGTGGTTGCAACTACAAAATTTAATCGAAACCTCCATGTTTGTTATAGAAGTACTAAAAAAACAAACAAAACCATACCACAAGAAAGTTCAAAACACCAAAAAGAGTCAAATGTAAAAAGAGATTAAAACTATTTGAAATGATTGGTCAACATTGAAAATCCCAAAACGCGTGTTGAGATCACGCGCAGGCGCACTGCAACGCTCGTTGTGTTTTTGACATTTCATGCATGTGTCGCGAGCGCTAGAAAGCATCTTTGATCCTTTCATCTCTTAGCAAGGCGAACTTTCAGCGGCTGTAAAGCTTCACAGAGAAGAGAAATGCTGAAGAAGAGTCGACCGCCTAGCGTGTACAAGCGGTATAGACTAGCCGTGGGGCTTTACTTCAAAGGCCAACGTGATAAAATAACGATTATGCCAATGATTGATATGGTGTCACATGCTACTATAAAGTTAGGGGTTTCTTAGGTGAAAACCATGGCTATAGCAAAGAGCCCAGAAACACGCAGCCATAAAGAGCGAACAATAGATAACTTGTAAATACCCAATGTCCAGTGTTTTCGCAGAATCTCACCACCAGAGAAAATCACAATCCACGAGACTGGCTGTAATCTTTTACTATTAGAACTAACACAAGAATAACATACACGAGAATCACAAACTACTGACAAAACATGAAAACTTTAAACAAACATTAACCACTTATTGCCAATCCTAAATAATTTAAAGCTTTTAGGGGTATCATCACCAGCAACCCGCCTTGTAGTACCTGTATCAAGGCTGATTTCTAGAAACAAGTTTTCAAACAAGATCGACGCTGCCTATAAGTGATTTTCTTTGGGGGAATTGCAGATATTTCATTGATTTAGACTTTAAACGAGTTGGTTTCTGTTTCTAGGCAGAACACGTGGGGCTCCATATCCCCTATTGTCGCTTCCTTGAATCTAATCCAGCTTTGTTAAAATAAAAACACTTTCCATTAACTTTCGCTGGGAAATCGTCTTGTTGGGGTAATTGCATTGTAGAACGTTTATGTGTGTGACATGTGTGAATACTAAAGGCAAACTTCCTGCAAAAATCAACTAGGAATAATAACATAAATGCAGTGAAAAGTTTTGACAAGAAATCGGTAATTGGATTCGAGAAGTTTCGAAAACACAAATCAGCAGATTTGAAGAATTTGATGAAGATTCAGTAAGCCAATCGCTCATAATTAACAAAATGGACGAGTCAATCGTTCGCGAGAACCACGGATGATTATAAAATGAGACTAAGATTACGATCAAAACACGATATATTTCTATTGCTGTTTCAATTTTTTCTTCATGCCATCAGAACCACGCGCAATTTATAATTTTGGTGTTCCTGTTTTCACTGACCTCTTGTCACTCGGGTCAGCATCTGATGAAAACAAAATTTGACTGAAAATAATTCGTGTCTTCTTCTTTGATAACATGTGTATCTTTTTACTGCTTTAAGTTAGTATAATAATACTTGGGTTATCTAAAACACGCTTTTTAAGGTAATTTTGATCGAGGAAAAAGTGAGAAAAAGCTGACAGCAGAAGGGTAATTTTTGGAGATAAAATTGGACAAAGCGGTATTGGATTTTATTCATACTCGGGTTGTCTGAAACACGCTTTTTAATTTGTTTATTGAGGTAATTTTAATGGAAGGAAAAGTGAGAAAAAGGTGACGGCAGAAGGGTGATTTTTGGTGATAAAATTGGACAAAGCGGTATTGGATTGTATTCATGCCGAACCTATAGTTCGTTTGTTGTTGATTTGAACACAATATTGTACCAGTTGAGGAAGTGGAAAACGTTTCCTCAATTTTTTTCCTGTTTTTACCACCGGCATTGTCGAAAAAAACAAAAACTTTGACAATTCTAAAGCATGACGATCAAATAGAGTTTAATTCAATAAAATAGGGGTAAAGTGACTGTTTATATTATACGCTACTATTCATAGGACTGACCACATCCTTGAACTTACAAAATGGGATATTTTTGCGTTTTACAAACAAAACACTTGAATGCCCTTCACTAGTGGCTACTTAAATAAATACCTGCGTAAATCGATTATTCTACAGTTACTCGCTGCAAAAACAAATTCTACAGTTGCTCGCTGCAAAAACAACTGCATGAGTAGTGCTAACCCAAATAATTGAATAAATCGATTCATCCACAGTTACTTACTGCAAAAACAACTGAGTAGTTGTTATACTAAAAAACTGAGAAATAAATCAATGCATCCACGGTTATTCAGTGTAAAAACGACTGAGTAGTGGTAACTCAAATAACTGAGTAAATCAATTCATCTTTAGTTAGTTATTGCAAAAACGATTGAGTAGTGAATTGTTATACTCAAAAAACGGAGAAATAAATCAATGCATCCACAGTTACTCACTATAGTACTGCAAATAACAACTCAGTAGTTGCTACTCAAAAAACTACCGAGTAATGTTAAACCACAGTTACTATATATGTAAGCATAACATTATTTTCCCTTTGGTCTGTTTGAGACTGTTTAGGTCTTTAGTTATAAATACATGCTAATAAGTATTTTATAATATATTTTTTATTATAAACCAAGGCATCCACAGTTACTCGATGCAACAAGTATATAGTGGTTAACAAAATTACTTAGGTAATCATTGCAAAAAAACGACGAGTCAGTAATTCAGTATTACTCAAAGAACTGAGTAAATCAATGCATGCATCCATATATCCACATTTACTCACTGCAAAAACGACTGAGGACTGTAATACCAAAATAACTTAATAAATATCGATGAATCAACAGTTACTCAGTCAATTATGTCAGTATTAATCCGTTTGCTTTACTCGCTGGATAAGTCAGTGGTAACGGTTACTACTTAACCAGGTAACTGTGGATGCATTAATTGAGGGAAGAGGAACGGGTCAGAGAGGAGAGTGAAACAAGGTTAAAAAAAACTCGAAATAATCTGAGAGATTGGAGAAATCGCTGGAAGAAAATAAGGAAGTATGGGGAGAAATTAATTTCTAAAGAAGTTTTCGAGATGGGAGTAAAACGCTATGGAAATTAGGGAGAAAGCTAGAGACATTTGAATGTGTATTTCTTTTTCCTTGATCCACTTAGTTATTTGAGTAACCACTATAACTGTTTTTGAAGTAACAGTGGATGCATTGATTAACTCCGCAGTTTTTTGAGATATCGCTACTTACGGTCGTTTTTGAAGTCAAGAACAGTCGATGCATTGATTCATATTTTAATTATTTGAAATATTATACTCAATCTTTTTTTGCTTAGTAATGTATATTGATTCATTCAGTAATCAGTTGACACCTACTCAAACGTTTTTGCAGTGAGAAATCAGTTACTATGGAATCATTTCAGTTTTATTCAGCTTTTAAAGTAAACACTTCACAGTCGTTTTTGCAGTGAAAACACTTTTTTCACTATATACGAAGACACATTTATTACAAATTATACACTATGGAAATTATTTTACATTTTTGATCATGTTTTTACCGCGGTTGTTCAGCGCCTCAGTAACAATCTTATCGTAAAGACCCATGCATGGTCACTTACCAGCATGCTTTGCTTTGTTTATTTTGACTTTATCGTTATAATTTAATCGCAGTCAGTCGTACCACGAGAAAACAAATAAGGCAAAATGTTAACTGATTTAGAAAGACCGTAAATACCCACTCACATCGTAAAGGATATCAAAATGTCTGAATGTGCGATGGTCGACGACTGATTCAGTCTTTGCAAAAATGAACATAAGCCTTTAAATTGGATATACATTTTCTCGATACAACCATAGTTAATTAACTATGATACAACTAATAAAAGATGATTTCATAGTATTATAGTCTTATTATGCCTTCATGCCATACACTACGTTTATGTTGTTAGTTTGTTTATATGTAGATTATAATAATTGAAAACTCTATAGAAACGACTCATGAGGCTCACTTAGAAATTCATCTTTAATGATACGATATTCTAAGCTATTATATACATGCAAGTTCTGTAAAAATTGGTAATCTCTAGAGGAAAAGCAAAACAAGCTATAAACATAACTTTTTTTTAGATACGACACATTCTTTGGGTTAGTTTTAAGCTACGCTTCGTGAATATATACCTATTTCAAAAATCATTGTCTCAATCAAAGTTACAGTCCACGCTCTAAAGCCTGCAAAGGATGTCGATAATATGAAAATATTTTCTGATTTATTACACGTTTTTTAAAGAAATATTTGTTTCATCATATACCACTGAAACAATTTGTTAAAGTGATATAACACAGACACGTATAATTAAAATATGCTATGAATAAATCGATAACAAGAGAAGAAATACTGACATCCTTTGCAGGCTTTGGAGAGTGGACTGTAGAGTTTAATTGCGACAACGATTATTGAAATAGGTGTGTGTATCAACAATAACGTAGACTTAACGTCCACGTTAATGATTGTTTATAAGGACGTCGATTATTAGTGTTTAGAGATAGAGCGGTTTTCGTATGAGTGCATGGGAAACTGGCCGTAATATTTACCGCACAGTTACGGTACTGTTAGTGTAGAATTTTCGAACTTACGGTACGGTTACGGCTACGATACGGTACGGTCAGTTACCCACTTGTACGAAAAGCGCTCTATAACCAACGATCACCGATTACAAATGAAATAGTAACTAAACATGGACGTGGAAGCCTCAAACTTCTTCAACGCCTAGTATCAAACTCACTGAATTCTGAATGATACATTGAAAATTAGCTTTTTCTTTTGGGAATTACATGAACTTTTAAAACAACATAATTTCATGTAATAACCATTTCCTGACTATCTAGTTGAAAACGTTTGAATAAAAGTCTCCAGTAACATCAAATCTAAATGCCTTATTTTCTACAAATATAACCAAGATTACGATATTCCTTCTTAGATTTACCTATCGCCTTGGACAATTTACCTAATTTTTTTAAATAGAGTGCTAGTGTTTAAGGATAAATAAAAAATATATGACAGTAACGTTTGTTTTTTTATTTAGGGCCTATATACAAATAAATCTCGGCGCTTTAAATACGCGAAACAAGCGAGTTTAACTTGTAGGAAATAATAAAACTGGAAAGCGAAATTTGACGATACTAACAAATATAGCTGAATGAAATAATCCCAGATACGAAACGGAAAGAGGAGTCCCCGACTGTGATATATTTATTAGGGAGTTTAAGTTACCATTTGACATCTCCGCGTAAACAAGGTCCTTATGTTGTTTAAAATACACGTTTTATTCATTGAGATCTTTTGCGCAGTTATTTGAAGCTTTTAAAGCAATGAAAGGCCAATCTGACGTTTGGCGTTCCCTTAAACGTTAATCTTAAACTCTCTATTGTATTGGACAATACGTACGTGTACGGCTACGTGTACGGCTACGTGTACGTGTACGTGTACGTGTACGGGTACGTGTACGGGTGCGGGTTGCATTATTATATTGTAAAGCTTTGTCTTGTAGATCCCCAAGCAAATCACCACAGTAAACAATCAGCTTTTCCTTCTCTGTCTGGCTTATATTTAGCCCCATGAAGTACTTATTAACATGGTAGATCTTCCTAAGATTGATTGCTTCTTCCATGGTTTTGTTTTCCTGGATCACGTCAACAATCCAACAATTGGGAGCGTTCGGGATACCTTCATTACGATGAGGGAACTTCTCATGCGCGCGCTGGTTTTGCAAACCGAGATCTTTGTTACAGATATAGCAATAATTATTTGAACATTTGGAGCACTTTATCACATTACAATCCCCTTCGAGTTTCGTTCCTGGAGCGCTTTCCAGCTTACAGTTTCTGCATCTAAACATCGCAGCATCAGTAAGAACTTCCGCTAGATCGTGACGCACATGATTAACATAGCTGTCGGCAGCACACACGTGATCAAGGTAACCATGACGACCAAGGCTATGACGACACGTCAAACAAAAAGACGTGTTGCATGCGGGACACTGTGCAAACAGATCGCAAAACGAATCGTCGAGAGCCTCTTCGATATAAAAGTATGGACAGTTTGGACAGCAAACTTTTGCGTCTTGGCCGACAGCAGCGTTGATCTCAATACTTTTCAGATTTCCAACGTTCATGTCATTCGCTGTATTCTCAGTCATTTGTAGGGCAATATCAAAGGCTAACTCTGGGTCAAGTTCAGAGTGGCAGTCGTTGTAGAGTGGACATTTGTAGTCGAATGAGTTCGTCTCGCTTGTTTTAGAACGTAGCCATAGACTAACACACGGGGCGCACAGACTGTGAGTATGGCTTACACTAGGGCAATGTAAAACCTGCAAAGAAAAATAGCCAGACACTGAGCGACTACATATTTCAAAACTCCTGTATCCAGGCTGTTTTGATGTGCTCTGGGTTCCAGAGGTTATTTTCTACTACTTGCTTTGGCATTTGTAAATCTGACGGTTAACGAAAATAGACGTACAAATGATAAATACACGTACTATAGATCAAGAAACCCTCTGGTTTCTAGGGTAGTTTTAATGCCGATATGGGGCGCGATTTTTGCAGAGATTCTCATCAAGATCATAGTCAACAAGTCTCAAAATTGAACGATAGATAAATCCTAATCTTTTATTATAAACATGACTATGCCTTGCGTTTTTAAACATTTAAGAAGGACGGTCTTTGTCATGAATGGAACAAGAACAAATTTCTTAATTAATTGGAAAAAAACTAAACAAAAAACTGCTATAGTTGACTGAATCACGATATATACAAATAAATGGAAACTAGCAACTGGTAAACTAGTATAGGCTGCGTCGGTGTTTGATATAAACGATAGGTAATAGAATGTAATTTGTAACACCGTAAACTGAAAATGTTATCTTAACTTTACTATTTAAAACATGTTTATTTGTAACACTTCTGCATGCGTGAACAATGTTCATGCAAAGTCTTCGGCTGAATCTGTATTTCAACTAACGAAACATCAACTGAAAGTTTTTGAAATAAAGTTAATATAATTAAGTGCCAAAATGTTTTTATATTGCATGTAATGCTCTGTGCTAATGTCTTCTAATAACTGATAAGTATTATGACAAATATCAATGACAAATATCGCCCACTGATACTTTGCTACTTTTCCCAACAAAAAATAGCAATTGTCGCCAAATGCCGCACAATGCCGAGACAACATTAACTTGAGCAAATAAGCTCTGCCCCGAAGAAGGCCTTACTTTCTAGTGTAAAACTTGTAGTATTTCAATTACAACTTTTTTGAAAAATATGTTAGGGCCACCTTAAAAACACCACGAATTAAGTTTCTACTCACTGTATCTTGGTCCTCATCATTGCAGCTCAAGCAAACTTGCTGATTCTTTTCAGCCATTCCGTTATGACATTCAAACAACGACGACAACTTCCTGAATGGACGATAATCTAAAAATCAGATGGTTAAATTATTTAATTTTAGAACACGGGACTATCTGAGAGGTATCTGACACTCCAGCCCATATGACGTCACAGTGACGCTCAGTTTTTTTCGTATTCGTTATATTTGTGTGTGGGTGAATTTTTCGGTTTCGTTGGCTTTTAGCAATGTGTATAGTGTTTATTTAAAAACTATAAGAACGCAAACACTGAATAAATAGAGAGAGGAATATGAAAGAATATTTATTTTTGTCAATTTATCAGGAAATTTTAATTCCAATTCGACTGAAGCCATACGTGGATTCAAATAATTTATTTTGTTAATTAGGGGTGTGCCCTATCTAAAATAAGAAATGTATCTCACTATAGATATTTCAGTATCAAGAACGTACCCTTCTCTTTTTACAGGCTGTGTTCATGTGTCTCTTTTTAAGGTAGTACCGGATACTTGGATTTCTTCAATGAATTTTTTTATAAATCCTGTCATTTATAGATCATTGTTAGGCAAGTAAAAAAACGTGAAAAAAAATTGGGGTCACCGTATTGGTTATAGAGTTATAAGATATAGTAAAAGTAGGTTTTTGCAATAATTTGCGGTGATTTTCTCAAAAGTACCGTTTCAAAGCAGTCAAGAGAATGCGAACGTATTCTGCTAGGAAAAGCATAATATTATATCAAACGATAGATCTAAGGGTTATCTAACATTTCCTGTCATAAAAATCATTGAATCATTTCCAAATATGGGTATAAGTGAACCATAGAAGCACAATTATACGCCAATTACGCACACTACATGTGTATAGAGTTGTACCATTTGTAAAATTTCAGAAAATCCAATCAATGAATATTTTATTTTTTATTCTAAATCGTAAGAGTAGTAAATGCAATCTTGAATAAAAAGAAAAACAATGGGGGTCCCCGTACTAATAGGCGAGTTATAAGCGACCGAATCCATTTTTTTGTTAAAAAAAACCACGGCAACGGTCCGCGCGGGACTGGGTTCTAGTACTTTAAACATCTGCTTGAAACTTGTCAAATTATCCTTGTCACCTCCAGAAACCCTAAAACCTATTTTGTATTAGTTTTACGACTAAAGACGTCAAAATCATATTTTATCTATTCATTTTTATTTGTTGTTTTGAGACAAAACAGCGACCTTGTCAGGTAGTGAAAATCTGAGCATGTTTCGAAAAATGTCCCATTTTACCTCCAAAGTTGCATGAAATTACATAATACTTTCTTAAGTTATAGATAAGGATTCAAATTAAAATATTATTTCGATAAATTTTTAAAAAAACGCAAATAAATGATGGAAAACGAGATGCGCGAAATGGATGCGCAGTAGCAAGTATCCGGTACTACCTTAATAATAGAGATATAATCATTGGAAAATTCACTGAGTAGTGTAAGACTAAAACCGCCCATGGGATCTTGTCATAACACTTTTCAAACGTCGTAATAGAATAATAATAATAACAATAATAACTCTTTATTCAATTGATTAAATACAAATCAAAGGTGCGCAATTAGATATAAAAAGTATAAATATATGAATCCTAAATAGCTAAAACTATATTATGATACTAAAAATATCTAAAAATTAATCTATTTGAAAAACTATTTTTAAATCTATCCCTATTGATAGCAGGCATAATATAACTACTTTTTTAGAGTACTAAAGTGATGACGTCATGAACAATTATTTACACTATATCATATTTTTGGTTCTCAATTTTGATGGGCAATCATAAAAGATGTTCACGTAGCAAATTTGACCCAAATTCGTCCAATCTGAGCTGCGATATGGCCACTTGAATATATAATTTCCCCATACAAAACACTGTATACTGTGGATGTCTAAATATGCTTTATAAAATAATAGGTATATTGAGAAAATATCGATTTTTGTGTTGTACTGTTCCAAACGTTTTGAACAGAGCTTAAATTACAGTGCTCAGCTGCTATTTGACCGATTCTCGTCACATTTGGAGTGTGGACGTCTTTTTTGATTGTCCATCGAAATTGGTAACCAAAACGTGTTAAAGCCAAAATTCATTTTTTCTTGACGTCACACTTTTAATACTCTATTACTACGGCATACTACTAATAGGGGAAAAAGGGTACATGTACATAATAAAAGTACATTGTATTTTTAATTCATGCAGATCTAATGTTTATACTTGTTAACGTATTTTTTTCTATTCTAATTAACTTGCTTTTTTGTGATATAATTTGAACAGTCTAGCGTTACTTTTGAAAAGAAGATGTTTAGCAATTCCTGTAAATTAGAGTATATTAAAAATACATAAAAATAAAAAGAGAAATATATCTACAATGTATATATTAATATACACCTTTTTACAAATCGTTGTCGTAGGCGAAGCTACAGTCCACACTCTAAAGCCTGCAAAGGATGTCGGTTATATGGACTCAAGTTGTCGTTTATTTCACGTTTCTTAAGAAAAATATCTATTTATATCTACCACAACAACAACTTGTTATGGTCATATAACACAAACATGTACAACCAAACTACGCTTTGAATAAATCGATAACAAGAGACGAAATACCAACATCCTTTGCAAACTTTAGAGTGTGGGCTGTGGCTTTGTTTGCGACAACGATTTTTGAAATAGGTGTATATAAAATATATATATGTTATGAATAAACAAATAATTACATGCAATAAGCAATACTAAAAACATTTTCATTCTGACATTACTTAAAACTTTTTTACAGTGTTACAAATTATCGTTTATCAAACACCGACGCAGCTTATTTTAATCGCTTGTTACCATTTATAAAATAGTCACGTGACTATGTAAAAGATTACCCATAAGCCTTTAGAAACAAATACGAGCGGTTACTCAGCATTTTCAAGATGGCGACTCCAATGGAGGTGCAAGGACAGCAAGGAGAGAAAGGCGAAGAAAAAGATATTGTTGTAGCTAGTTCCGGCTCTTCTGGTAGCGTTTCCGTAGCTCTACATCCTTTAGTTATAATGAATATATCCGAGCATTACACTAGAATACGTGCCCAAGAAGGGAAACCCGATCCACAGGGTGAGAATTTTTATATGCAGTTTGCTGCAGATGTTGTCAAACTTTTTGGTTGATTGATTTTTGTATTTTTTTTTTTGATAGTAACATTATTTTAATTTTATTTTTCAGTTATTGGAGCTTTGTTAGGAACACAAGATGGCAGAGCTGTTGAGATATTTAATTCGTTTGAACTTCAATTTGATGTGTTTGAAGATGGCCACATCATAATCAACATGGAGTACTACAAAACTAAAGAAGAACAATGTAAGAAGAGATATTTGCAGCCATTTACTGTGAACTAATACAGTAAAACCCCTCTTTATCGGCTTAGCAGGGGGTTCTGGTTTATAGAGGCTTTATTTGTAACTTTGGGAATTTTTGGGACCAAACATTATGTCTGGTATAAATAGATTTATGTCTGTCTCATGAAGGTGTCTGTATTATAGAGGAGTGTATCATATAGAGGTGTTCATCTTATAGATGTTGTCTTTCAGACATGTCAGTCTGATAGAGCTGGTGTCTGTCTGTTTTATACACGTGTCTACTTGAAAGGCATTCTTGAAAGATGTGTCTGTGCTCCTTATACAAGTGTAAATTTGATGAGAATCAGTCAAATAGAACTTCCCAACACTGCATTGTCACCTGGGTTCCTTAGGGTTCATAAAGTTATGAACAGAGCCAAAAATGCAGTGATTTGTATGCGGACATGTTATATTCAAGTGGCCATATCTCAGCTGCTATTTGACAGATTCTGGTCAAATCTGCTGTGTGAACATCTTTTTTAATTGTCTATTAAAATTGGAAATGAAAAATTGATAAAGCCAACATTTATTTTGTGTGGTGTCACTTGGCGTCACTTTAATAATGATGATAGTTCTACATGTATTTACACTAATAGAACCAATCAGCTTGTGTTGTATTCATGTAGTAGGTTTGAAAGGGAATTAACTGTAAATTTGTCTGTATATTGTCAGTTCGACAAGTATTCAAGGATCTTGATTTTCTTGGTTGGTATTCCACTGGTACAGCAGCACAAGAGAGTGATATAGGTATCCACAAGCAGGTAGGTTTGTTTTTATTATCATTGTCATTATTATCATTTTTCTAATAATTTTCATACTCAATGTGGATCCAGGTTGAGCATCTTGTAACATCTGGAAAGATCATCCAAGATCTTAAATCTTAAATTTCTTGGAAAGATCCTAATTAAATCTTGGCAGGAACTTGAAAATTCCTGAGCTGGCAATATGACATGTCCAATTTTAAGATTTTACTGAAATATGCTTTTTTGATGTTCTAGGTTTGTGAAATCAATGAAAGTCCTCTATTTCTCAAGCTGAATCCATTAGCCAGCACAAGTGATGTGAGTATTGAAATCATTATAATATACTGTACAAAGTAGATATATGTTGGTCTGATCCACAGTTATTAAATGGTGTATGAGTATGATTGCAGTTATAGAAGCTGAAAAAAAGAACAGTTCTGCAAAGGTCATGGGTTCAAATCCTGTTGAAGTCCATAATTTTTTGGGGGCTTCTATAATTGCAATTACTTTAATTGCTTTATATTCCGTGACGATCATACTCATACACCATATTGTACAAAATTACTCGATTCTGATTGGACGAGAGGAGTACAATTATTGCAGAGTACCAATTTAGTTTTTCAGTATATTATAAATAAAAAATCGCAAGATCTTCTCGTACAATTTGCAATTAATAGATACTTGTGATGTATACTCGCCTAATTAAAAGGCTCATCCAATTGTGAAAACTTTCAAAACATCACTCCTACTTGAATAAAATTTACGAATTGTACTCAAGATCATGCGATTTCCTATACAAATCTTTCAAAGGCATATCTGTCCACTGGGAGGGTATTTTTAATTTCTATTATTTGCTTTAAATTTACTGAGAAATATTGATGAAAATCAATCTCACAGACACTCGCAGTTATTTCAGCCCCAAACAGTTATCAAATCCCATCATTAGTTTTATTGTCTTTACTTAGTTATTTAGCTCTTTTGAATTATTGCATTTTGCAAACTTGTTGTTTTTAGCTTCCCATCACAATGTATGAGAGTGTCATAGATCTGGTTGAGGGTGAGGTAAGCATATCAACAATCCTATTATTACCTAACATTTGGAATATACTACTAACATCTGAAGTTTCTTTGTAGTTTTTAAACTTTATGATTGTAATATTCATTAGTAATAAATTATATTTCAGCATTGGCATTCACTAATACATTCATGAATGAATAATCAATATAGTTAACCTGTGAAATGTCATAACATCAACACATCTGATATGTAAGATATGGGTGATTTGGATTGCTGACTGCACAGATTCGCCATCCCAGCAGCATGCACACTTAACCATTTCCAGACGGCGATCGAAATTTGCTCTAATGTGCGAGGAAAACCACATAGTCTGTTGTCCACTTTATTTGCCTAGTCATTGTCAATCTGTGATTGTTTTACAGACCAGAATGCTGTTTGTTGAAGTTCCTTATACTCTTGCTACAGAAGAAGCAGAAAGAATAGGTGTTGATCATGTTGCAAGATTATCAGCAACAGGCACAGTTGATGGAGCTACAGGTAATTACCATGGTAACCTATGTAATATTTAACAAATAGAACAGTCTTTTCCGTGCTCTGTTCAGTATAAAGCACGATGAAAGTGACGAGAGCACGAAAGAAGTGATGGGAGAAGCACGAGCTGAAAGCGAGTGCTTCTCCTCACTTCTTGAGTGCTCTCTTCACTTTCTGAGTGCTTTATAACTGAACAGAGCACGGAAAAGACTGTTCTATTTGTTTTATTATATATTTGCTCATTTCTTTTAAGCTTAAATCACCTTAATTTCACACTTTTTATCGATAAAGTTACTGATTCTATTTCAAAATTCTCCCTACTAACATTCGTGTGAGTTCTCGAGCGCTGATTGGTTGCCGTCTTGGTTTCCTATTTCGGTTTCCTATAACACTGTCACGCCACGCTACAGTCGTGCGAATGAAATTCAATCGATGCAAAAGGGACTGCAAAAGGCCGATAAAAACAAGATTATATGGATAAACGATGAATGGAAATTACTTTTCTGTAAGTAAAAAATTGTAATAAATGCCAATTTGTTCTCATGGAGCATGTGTGTTTTAAATTTATGCCGTTTTGCAGTCCTTTTGACAAATTTTCGCCAACAATCATCCCAGCGAACCGTTTGCTGAAACCGATAGTAATCTTATTTTCAGCAAAAACATGCTCAAAGTTGTTTTGGTTAGAGAATGTAATATTTATGGATCGTTTGAAAAGCTATGCATTTTGTAGAAATTTTGAACTCCTCAAGTTTGGTGCCATTATAAATTTGGCCGGTTTTGAGTCCTATTTTGTGATTTTTTAAATACTTTTTGGTTGTATTGTACGTTCTTTCATTTTCAAACTTCACTTTGCTTTTTAAATATAAACAATAGATTGTATTTCTGTGTGAAAAATAGGCTGATTATCAGTATTTCCTGATTAAAAACATCTCATTTTAGTGTTTTGTTTTCTAATTTTGCCAAATCTTGAAACGGAAATCGAGTTCGGTGCGTGACAGAGATTTGTCATGATGTCGTCACAACTGTGCTCCGTTCACCTATAAAGCACAGCGCTCGACCAATCACACCGCGCGTAGTATCTCAAATATATAATAAAGTATTATGTTATGATTTATTGCTGTTGCTTAATTCTCTGGTTTTGTTATCTAATGCATTCCACAGTTTGGCACGTTGGAACCTTATTGCCTTTTTCCATAGTTCATATTATGGAAAAAAAGGTATAACAATAATATAATAAGCTGCACTTGGCTGGTTCTTATTGCTTCTAATGTTCTTTTTCAGTATCTGAACACCTACTTGCCCAGTACAATGCCATCAAGATGCTCCATTCACGAGTAAAAATGATACTTGAATATGTTAATGCTGTTAAAAGAGGTTTGTTTTTAGATAAGACTTTCTGTGCATTTATTGAATGATTATTGTTACATGTCACGTTCAGTTTATCTTGATTTACTTTATAATTAAAATACTTGTAAGCCTCGCTAGTAGCGAGTAACGAGTCAAAACAAGTGCTATTGTTTTTGGCAGACTCATTAGCGCCAATTAGCACTCGCACTCGAGAGTAGCGAGTCGGAACGAATACACGTACTCGCACGTGAATGGTACTTCACTCTTGGCTGGTACTGTAAGTGAAAAGTCTGTTTGAAATGTACTATTAGCACACTTTGCATAAGATTACATTTATACTACTAATTACTATATATATTAAGACTTGTTTCAAAAAAGGTTGTCATAATGCTTTAGGCACAATTTCATCACCTATAATCTTTTCTTAACTAAATGGGGTTGGAATTGTGCAGCAAATCCAAAGTTTCTTTTGTTCGTGTAATCATCTTTCCTCATTCATCATTCTCTAAAACAACTTTTTTGAAAAAAGTGTGTTTATCTTACACAGCAATAAACCTCTTTACCTCCGTATGCAAATTGCCCATTTCAGACCATATGTCATTCCCTTGAGAATTGTTCTTTTATGATGAATGTGTTATATCATTTACATATCAATTCCCAAGGGTAGCATCACATGTTCTGAAATGGGACAACAAACAAGAAAGGTAAAGAGGTCTATTGCATTCTAAAATGTTGTGCTCCTCTGAAGTAGTTTTATTGAAAAGATATAGATAATCAAGAGTATTGTTTGGTATGACTTTGCAGGTGATGTTCCGTGCAACCATGAGATAATGAGAGATGCTTTGAGTCTATGCCACAGGTTGCCTGTTATGAAGACAGAGATGTTCAAAGAAGACTTCTATGATGTAAGGGATTACAAATGATTGTTTTGATCATGAGACATGGTTACCACAAACATTACCATCATGATTACAAATTATACCGACACGAAGATGTATTGATCATTTATTTACCATTTTACTAAAATTTGCTTATATTCAGTTTCTGCAGGCCAGACATGAGAAAAGCTTCTTAATCTGTTATATCTAATAAAGTTTATTCTTATTCCTATTATTCTTACTATCATAATTGTTATCTTCTTCACCATAATCATCACTATTATCATCCATCATTCTCATCAATATGATTATCAAATGTTCATCATAATCATCTTCATTATCACCATCTTCATGAACATTTATAGAATAATTGGGATAGTACGTGCGCGTTGATTGGTCAAACAACCGTGTTTCATGAGAGCATGAAACACACTCACACCATTTTCAAGCGGGCTCATTCCACTGTCAGTTTTTCCATTGTTTTATTCTTTCGCGCCCGCTTATTGGTCATTTTCGATGAAATGCCAAGTAGGGAGAAATGACATGAGACTTTGTTAAATGTTTGGACTGATCTGCTCTCTAATTCTACCCAATGCATCTCGGTTTCATTAGCGTGTGAAAACACAGAAGACGTATTTCATTTCTTAAATGATCTATGGCATAAGAATTGCTGATGTTATTATCCATTATTATTATTATTATTATTATTATTATTATTATTATTATTATTATTATTATTATTATTATTATTATTATTATTATTATTATTATTATTATTATTATTATTATAGTCATCATCATCAGTATATTTGAAATGGTAACAATTGTTTATTTTGTGCCTAGCAATGCAATGATGTCATGCTAATGTGTTACCTAGCGACAGTAACCAAGGGATGTAATAGTCTTAATGAGGTAAGCAATTGGTTGCAAAACTATCAATCATTCATTCATTTGTTTATTGATTCATTCTTTAAATTATTCATTCATCCATTCATTTAATTCATTTAATCATCTTTTAATTAATTGAATATTCTATTATTCAAATATCCACATTTTCATTAATTCATCCATTGATCCACTCATTTATTTGTCCATTACCATTCAATTGTCCATTTATATACCATTCATTATTCATTCAATCATCCATCCTTTAATTTATTCATTCATTTATCCATGCAAGCTCGGATTTCATTTCTTTGAAATCCATTTTTTTTTGTTTCATTAATTCTTACATTATTTTATTCATCTATATTTAAATTTTACTCAATTAAATATCCACTTTCCCTTTATATTTACATATTACATATATTTTTGATGCATTCACTTTAGTAGTAATTATTTTATCTTTCACTTTAACTAATTCCTTCCTTTCCATTACACTTTGTAATTAAAAGTCATTAACAAATGGTACAACACACCACATTGTCTTTGAATTCAAAATAGTTCACTATCTTAGCAAAGTTGCTTGGAAACACACGCATAATTTAAAAACCTTATTAGTTTTTCTTTAGCCTGAGAAAACAGTCGTTGTTTCGCTCCTCGTCCCTTTCGCGGGGGACGAGGAGCGAAACAACGTCTGTTTTCTCAGGCTAGTTTTTCTTTAAAAGTTTCATTTATACCATAGTTGAGTAAAATATCGATATGTTTATTCATAGTTTATCAACAAGTTTACTGTCGTCCACGATCGACATGGCATTGGACGAAGAATGAGAGGTCTTCTGTTCTAAAAAGATCGACCCTATTTGACCAAAGGTGAAAACAGCGAGATCATAGAACAATACAAAAAGAAAAAGTGACCAGATATTATTTGTAAAATTTCTCTGATGGATAATTTTCTTTTAAAGCAATAATCTTAATGGTTCATGGTGAAAGCATCCCGAGTTAATGTAAATATTTAACATACTAAATAAATACGGCTTTTAAAAGCTTATTGACAGAAAAAAATGTGTTTGACATTTTGTGAAAATTGTTGTATTTTCCGTACTGAAAAACAGGATTTTTAAAACACAAGATAGTGTGTTGTCTTTTTTATATCCAAAAGATCAACGAAAACATCAATTATTAAAGATATTAGATTAAACGTTTGATCGCGGACCGACTGATGGACTGATTGACGATATGTAAAGCGATTGAATTCCTGTCTAGAATTTTGCTGAATTTACATACATTTACAGAATATTTCTTATTATGACAGTTGTAATGCCGAACGCTTTACATCTTAATTTACCCCTATCAATATCCAATAACGCATAAATGTTTTGCCTGAAAAACGATTCTAGAAAAATGTTACGAAATATCATTTGACTATATATAGGGGAGAAAATGAACTTGATGTAAGTAATTTCAATTTATCGAAAGAAAAAAGGAAACATTTATCGGATTTTTCTCAAGCATTATTTGCTGTATATCAGCGAGTTCATTATATAACCACCAGTCGTCATTTTGCAAGGTTGTATAAATGCGTCAGATGGTCAATAATTGCTGGCAACATAAACAGTTTAGAATTGCCGCCATTTCACGCGATGGCTGGACGATTTTTCCTGCGACTCGTCCGTCCGCTTCGCTACACTTTCAAACTAGGCCTACCTCGAAACAAATTCTCATGTCTATTTATTGTGGCAGTAGTTGTTGTTTTTCAAGTGTTCTTTGTCAGTCATATTTTGGTCAAGAGAAACTCTCGTTTGAAGGCGCCCGTCGCAAATGAAGAAAATCTACATTCACCTGTCTCGATGCAAGAAGAAAACAACAGAACAAACATCACAGTCGGCGTTAAACTGAAAACTGAAATGCCAACAGCGGGAGAATATAGTAAAAACAAAACGACTCTTATCTCGAATCGTCAAGCTTCAATTCAAGCTCATATGTCAAAGCAAAGACGACGTTTCGGTAAAGCAACGAATGCAACAACTTCGCCGACGCTCGATTCCCGATTTCTTCACGAATATTATCCTCCTGTAAATTTTAGTGTTGTTATTCCACATGTGGCGCCAAAAGTCGACGATAAAGATATTTTTCTCTTGATTTTAATTAACTCCGGGACGACGAGAAATCCGAATCGCGAACGAAGAAAAGCAATCCGCAAAACCTGGGCAAATATGGAGCAGTCTAGAATACCAAGCTATAGTTCATTTGTCAATCACGGATTTCCATTCAAAACAGTCGTTACTCGTAATTTCAAACTGGTGTTTTTATTAGGAAAAAGCAGTGAAAAAACCTTGGATGAAGAGATTGAACAGGAAGCTGAAGCAAACAATGATATTGTTATTGGCAATTTCGAAGACACATATACAAACCTGATTGTTAAAGTATTCATGGGACTGAAATGGGCCGAAAACCTGAACTGCAAGTATGTACTAAAAGGTGATGACGACACCTATGTGTATCTCCCACGGTTGATGGGTATTCTTGAACGTGTACCCGACCCATTCTTTGGGGGATATGTTGTCAATAATGGATACGTATTCCGCAACCCTGAAGACAAACACTCCATAAGTAAAATGTATTATAAAGACCCGTTCTACCCCCCATACTGCGAGGGGGCATTCTATGTATTTTCACATTCACTCATCCCTGATTTTCTTCGCCTGACCAAAACGTTTAAGCCATTTCATGTCGAGGATGCATACTTGGGAATATTACTGCGTGAGATGGGTGTAAGGCCACTATTCATGCCAGGTTTTCATATAAGTAACTGGATAGTTGGTAACATGTATCATTTTAACCCTTGCGAATGGGCGACATTTATTGCACTAGGGCACAAGTTCAATACCACTCATATTGAGTACATTCACTCTCGTCTACCGTTATATGACCCCTCAAAGTTGACTGCCAAGCAATGGCAAGTTTGTCGACGGCAACCTATAGCTAAGAATACCCAACTATCTGATAGTATGTTACCTGTAATATACGGCATATTGATATCTTTCGCACTTATGCTTATTTGTGTGACAGTAGCATTTTTTCCCAGCCATTATCGACATGAAGATGGTGTACATCTACGTGATAGAAGGCAGCGTAATTACTACCCTTATACATACCGGGCAACGTAGTTTGTCAATACAAGATTAAATTATATCAATTAAATTATATAGACATATATTTATTATTATGGAGCACAAACATTCAAACCGCAAACATTGAAATTAAATTGTTTATGGTACCTAGCAGTATTAATTTAGTAACTACACTAGTAGTTACATCATGTAAGCAAAATACTGCAAGTGAAAAATGGTTCCTATCGGTTTTTATTTACTGACTACATTATTTTAGTTACTATTACTCAAATACAAAGAAAACAAATCTAACATCAAAACTTGATGACTCTAGATATACCAAATCAAGTTTAAATAGAGGTCAAGTTAACCCACTTATTTGTTGCTGGTTTTCTTCAACAAAACAGCAAATAACTCTCACTGCATTTGTCATGTCATGTTGGGCATTCAGGATATTTTAATTACTTCCCTTGCCTAAAGTATTTTTAATGAAAGAAAGAATGGAAAGAGAAAGGAAACATCAGATTTATCCAAAGGGAAAACATTTGTTTTGAAAATATTTATTGGGGGAAAAGAAAAAACCCCACAGAAATGGAATATATTTCAAAATTGAAAAGATAAAATACATGCAAGAGAAATATTTTTGGCAGTATTTTACATATTTTTTTCATGATTTATTAAAGGGTTTACAATCTTATAGTCTCATGTTTTTGAAAATGATTTATTAAAGAGTGACATGCAATAAAACTTCAGTTGTTTCCTTTGGAGTGCACGAAATGCTGTAGGTGATTGAGAAATAGTGTGAATAGACCTCTTTACCTTCCTTGTTTGTTGTCCCATTTCAGATCATGTGATGCTACCCTTGGGAATTGTTTCTTACACATGTAAATGACATAACATGTTCATCATAAAAGAACAATTCTCAAGGGAATGACACATGGTCTGAAATGGGCAATTTGTATAAAGAGGTAAAGAGGTCTATTTCTACCTTGTTAGATTAATAATAATAATATTACCACTATTTTCATAACTACGCGCCCGAATTCCAAATGTTTGTCGTTGGAATTTTGCTGCTTTTCCCTAACCAGTAACTGAATAAGCCTCTCTTATTATCTTTATATTATCTCTCTCTTATCTGCGATGTTTTACGGCAAGTAATAGATAGTCTCGATAGATTGTGGAACAGTGAAATTGATAAACGAACTTTTATCAGCCGGGCGCGTAGTTATGAAAATAGTGGTAATATTATTTTTTTATTTATAAAGCGCAAATACAAATCTGTTTCTATTAGAACGATTTCGCATAAGTGTATTTTTACATGCTAATGAGCTGGATGGTAAAATAGCATGTAAATGAGGGGTACACACGTGCGTGGCTTTGCGATCTGACAAGATGGGATTAAAGTAGACATTTTTGACATTATCGTACTTTTTGGATCCCATGCGCTCTAAAACAAAGAAAGTTAATTATTTTTCCGTGGAATGTGACTTTCTTTGTTAATAAAAATTACTTTATTTAGCGCGCGGACGCGGAACATTTTATCGATTGCAATATGTCAAGCAAATATGTTTTCTGTTGGTTTATATTTTTTTTATTTCAGAAAATATTGATACTTTTTGCAACTACTACACATCACTATAAAGAGCAATAATTATGATTCATACACATGCTTCAAAAAAATGTATACCTTAGTTAAACAAAGAAAACAACATTCCACGGAAAAATAATTGACACTCTTTGTTCCAGAGCGCACGGGATTCAAGATTAGCGGTGAGGCAAAAATGTCTACTTTAATCCCAACTTGTCAAATCGTATCAGCCAAGCACGTGTGTACCCCTCATTTACATGCTATTTTACCCTCCAGCTCATTAGCATGTAAAAATACACTTATGCGAAATCGTTCTATTACCTCAATAACACAGAGACAAGTAATACAGGAAGATAGCTTTATTAATCATTATCAAACTGCATAAATTCAAAGCATTCTACTTCAGCTTCTTCTTGGGACGAAGGTTGTTACTGTGTCCACACTTCTTCTTTCTGCAGTTGGTTGCACGGGGATGAAGACGAGCATAACACCTTTAAAAACAAATTAGAAACATTTAGCTGACACTTAAAAGGGGACAGTGAGATAGAGACACATTTAATAAGAGCTGTGGTGCTTATCAAGTTAATACGGTACCTGTTTCAAAAATCGTTCTTGCAGACAAAGCTACACTCTAATGATTATTATTTTTACTATTAATGCAAAAAGATTTTGGAAATATGAAGATTTGTTGATTTATTACACATTTTCCCAAGAAAAATTTGTTTCATCATTGGCTGCAATAACATGCAACAAATATAACATACAAAATACAGGCAACCATGATGCATGCATGATGCAAATATGCTATGAATGAATCGATAACAAGAGAAGAAATGCCAACATCTTTTGCAGGCTTTAGAGTATGGACTATAGCTTTTGCTGCAGCAACAATACATTCCCTAAAAGAAGATAAATCAAGTGTTCTTACTTGCGGCAAATCATCTTGTCACAGTTGTACTTCTGAGCCAAGATACGTAAACTGGGTTCAATGACACCACCACGAAGACGAAGCACAAGATGAAGAGTGGATTCTATACATCACATTAGAAAAATAAATTATAAGAAAATCCCATTACAGTGGAACATAATTTTTGGATCCCAAAAGTTGCATATAAAACCTCCTTAAACCAAAGCCCCTGCTATTAAACTTTGGGGATTCAAATTGTGTTTAAAAAGACTCCCTCCATGGATATAGTGTCAATTTGTAAAACACCCATCAGTTTGGAGTAAATAACAGCAATATTTTATACCTTTTTGGATGTTATAGTCGGACAAGGTACGTCCATCCTCAAGTTGTTTTCCAGCAAAGATCAATCTCTGCTGATCTGGAGGAATGCCTACAACAGAAAAAACAACAACATTAAACTAGGTAATCGACAAAAATTTATATCCTACTACCATAAAAGGGAAAGTAATAATTGTTTTCTATTGTTGAGTGATAATAATTTTTCATGCTTTGCTTGGAATTTGTGAATGTTTTTATAATAAAGCTAGGGTTTTCCTGTGCAAATTCACCTTTTGTTCAATAATAGTTGTGGTAGCTAACGTCAGACAGGAGTATTTTCTACTGTGGTATTCTCTACATTAACCATAATGCCTTCTGTTTTTTGGGGGTAGCTATTGTAATTCAAATCAAACAAATTCAAATAACAATATCTACCCCTAAAAAAACAGAAGGCGGTTATGTGAAAGTAGAAAATATACCACTTCGCTAATACGTATTTTCTCTCATTCCAGTTTACTCAGGGGGCAAAATGGTGTTACACGGCCACATTTTGTCTCATTAGTTCAACAAATTTGCCCCCTGAGTAAACTGGAACGAGAGAAAATTTGCATTAGTAAAGTAGTGTATTGTTAAATTTCATTAAACTCAATCTTGTTGTCAAGTATCTTTGTTACCTTCCTTATCCTGGATCTTAGTCTTGACATTCTCGATGGTGTCGCTGGGCTCAACCTCAAGGGTAATGGTCTTACCCGTCAGGGTTTTAACAAAGATCTGCATGTTGGCAGTAGTCTGTCAACCTGAACAGTAACAACATAACACAATATAAATATACATGCCCTGTATTCTGTCCTGTATTATCATCCTGTCATACCGACAAGTATCAATAAAATAAATATATGTTTAAACATGTATTTTGTGTACTTCTGCTTTTGTTAACTATTGTACTATTATGTTTGAATATATTGGAATATGACTTCTGCACAGGTTTTTAAATAGTTATACTGCAACACTGACTGCCTTTCTTAGAATGTATACACCCAGACAATCACAAATTATTAATAATATTGGAATAACTATAGATTACCCCACAAATGATATTCATGTAGTTGATCTTTCGACATTACAAACAATAGAAACACAATAGCATGAATATCATTTATGGAGTATTCTATAAATAATATTATTAAAAAATATCAATTAACATTCTTATCATCACCAGTCATTATCAACATCGCCATCATATATAGTCACAATCATCATCATCAGATTTGCTATCAATGAATGCTGTGTAATATACTTACTCACGTTAATACAAAATAATAAGAAAAACATGATGACTTAAAAAAGAATAACATATTATATAATAAAAATTGTGTATTCGTTCAATCAAAATTTGTATCAGACAAATTCCATAGAATATAGACTACAGAAAATATCAGGGCAGTAAAAATTGAGGGTATGAATATAAGAACAAAATATATACTTCAATTCGAAAAGCATATGATTAAAGTCAATTTGTTTTCAAATCCCAAATCTACTACAAATCGACTGATATATCAAGATCCAGAAACACAATCACGTGAATATTTCATTGTAAATTTTCCACACTTTCGTGGGTCAAAACGCTGAAATAAATGACCAATTACAAAAAACAATGTATAAAATTTGTACTTCTCGTTTAAGAGCTCAATATAACCTTATTATAATGGTTAAAAGTGAAGTTTTCTAAGAGTTTTAGACAAAAATGGACGCCATTTTACCTCGTGTCTTGTTCGAAAGAGACCGGATGATCTGTGGGGTGGACCTTTATGCCCTAACGAGTGGAGACTGAGACGAGCTGCTATCCCAAGTCTCTAAGATTTTCAGCGCGTCCAAGATGGCG
Organism: Metridium senile; assembly: GCA_949775045.1. NCBI lineage: Eukaryota > Metazoa > Cnidaria > Anthozoa > Actiniaria > Metridiidae > Metridium > Metridium senile. The sequence goes on along the minus strand of OX459096.1, from coordinate 9,409,069 downwards.
GACGAAATTGAAAATATGGATATTGATAATAATGAGGGTTTATCTACTGCAAAATGGCTAGTAGATAGAGCAAAACAGAGTCTAAAGAATAGTAATATATTCGAGGCGAAGTCTTGGCTTCTGACGGCAAAGACTTTGTATCCAAAAGACTTTCATGTTCAGGTAGAACTTTGATTGTGTTCGAAATTTACTTTTGAAATTTTTTTAATAACATGATTCTGTTGAATGGTTTATATCAATATGCCCAGATACATGCGCAAGTAAGCGTCAAGATGCGTTAATAGTCTGAATATCATACAAACGTTGTGTGCAAGTTGTGGTGATGATAATGATTGTTACTGTCATGTTGATGATGTTGTTATAAAATTTTACTGATTATTATTTTATTGATTTTATTAAATATTCAACAAGTTTATATTATACTTTATTTTAGGTTAGTATATTTATTTGTGTCCCCATTAAACAGCTTCTTATAAAATATTTGACTTTGCACACTCTGATTGGCTTGCTGACATGTTTATTTCAGGACAGAGAAACGTTTGGCAAAAAAATTAAAAATATTTCATAAACGTCTAATGCTTGTAAACAGTGAAGATCGCACAAAAAACAACCCTGTGTGTGTTATGCTTTCTTCAAAATCACTAATATTAACATTGACAAAACTACAATTTTAGCATGAAGCCTACAACATTGAAAGAAACACCAGAAGGGTAAAAGAATCTGCAAATCTTTTTTATGAAATGTAAGTATCAAAATTGTATATATCTTAGCATCTTTAGTGTGACACCTTATTTATTTTTAGCTTCTTAGTTATTCGTTAGAGCCAGTACCTAGTATTCTTTTAAATTTATTAGTTTTTCTATATTTTTGTATATTATATTGTAAAGTAAGTTACAATTATTTATAAAGCATTGTTGTTGTTATCTTCATAACATAGAACAAAAACAATAAAAGCATGAAATAGAAACAAAATAGTTACCGTAGTAAATAGTTCTTATTTACTACCAGTAATGATTATTCAGTCACACAACCAGAAACATCAAATACAAATAGAAACAATACCTCATTTCAAATTTTCTACTTCAATGTCTTGTGACTAATAGTCACCAAATGAGAACTGCAGTATTACACAGTAGCAATTTTTTTTATTATTTCATGGATATAGTATTTAAAAAAATAATATTCACAATATTTAAATTTTTCTCCACTCCAAGGTTTATTCAGTTTCCAAGTGAAAGTATTTTATGGGAAGATATCCAGAATTTGACTGTGGCTTTGGAAGGAAATGAGCTGGATCCATCAAGAGAGTTTTTGAAAGGTAAACCCAACTTGTATTTAGAACAAGACATTCACAGACATTCAGACGGACAGACATTTAGACAGAGAGAGACAGACAGACAGACAAACATTACTTAAGGAGACAGTCAAGAAATCACAGAAAACCAAGATGCAAACAGACCTGCAGGCATAGAATGACAGGCACTAGGAAGTAATGAGCATCCTTACACAAAGGCTGTTTTGCACTACTAATTTGTATTTTTCTGTCAGAAATGTTTAACTTCCTCCCTCAAAGTGCTCAAAGAGAAATATTACTTCAGGCTGCAGGTAAATATTAATTCATAAAAACATTAATTCACCAATGATTGGTGATTGGGATGATGGTCCTACAATAATGTTCACATTTGTGCTTTTACAAGTAAAAGCAAACTTAAATACTGGTTCATGGAATCAAAAAATTTGTGACCAATTTGAATAACTGTTCTTTCGGAGTGGCTAGCACCGAATACATGTGAAAACTCTGTTGTTTTCCAATAAGCCAGTGCAGAATGGAGTTGCAGTTTGGGTTGAGTTAAGGTCTGCAAAGGATCTTGGGATAGTTCATGGGACAGTGACTCCACTTTGCTATTGTTGTATCCCATGTAACATTCCCAAGCACCTTTGCAGAACTTAAACCCAGGTTGCCTCGTGTTTCTGCATTGACGAATGTGAACACAAGGCTAGCAAGTTAAGAAATATTCAAATTTTGGTCTTTAAGATGATTATATTGATTCACAACAGGCAGATGTAAAGACTGTATTGAAAAGTGTCGCATGATGCTGCTGTTGATGAGAAGATTCCCTGATTCTGTTCCTAAAAATGGAGTAAGTTTAGCTCTGGTTTTGATATTAAACTTTTATAGTTATAATCGATTATCATTATTGTCATCATTATCATTATCAAAACCATCATTATCATCTTTATCATCATCATTATTGTCATGATGATAATTATCCTAATCATTATCATTGCCAGTACATCATCATCACTATTTTCATCACAAGATTATTTTCATCATTGTTGTTATAAATACAAATGTTTATGATACTGCTCATCACTGTAGTCCAGATCAAGATATGGGTGCATGCTATTGTACTTGACTGGCTAGCCTCATGCTCATGTTGGAACACAATGATTTTTTAACATGTAAGAGAGGCTATCCAGTCAAAAACAATGGAACTTTATTCCATATTTTGATCTGGTGTGTGACTGTTTTTGTCATAAGTTATATGCTTTGTGTAAACATTACTGGTTTTATTTTTTTACAATAATTATTGTTTGTTTTTAGATTACACTTACTGATATGTTGATTGATGCTGAGAAAACTGAATATCCTACCAATCCCTTGAACCCATATAGAAAACTGTTAGGTTTGTACTTGACCTGCCTTGAAAACCCAGGGATGACTTTCTGTTGCTTATTTGTTGCTCCCAGAAAAAAATATTAACAAATTTTAAGTTTTTCTCTGGAGGGGGAACACACAACAGAAATTTCCCCCTGTGAGTTTCCAAGGATGCTATTTGTCTACAATAGACCTTTTTACGGTTCTCATCGAATCATTGATAGTGTGTAATATATTCTATACAATTTGACTACAGGCCGTGGAAATTTGTGTTTCAATTGTTTGATTTTGTGCTCATTCCGTAAATTACGGCAAACTGTATTCAAATTGTAAAGAATTATGTTACACAGTTATGGAGGCTGAGAATAGTGCAATGGTTTATTAGCTGTTATGTTTACTTGATATCCAATGAAACTGCCAAGAACTCAATGCAATATCTACAGACCCTGTAAACCCTGTGTCTAAGCAAATAGGGTCCTTTCTCAAGGTTATACTGAAAACATATTGTATTTGTTAGCTTCATTCATTGTTGAGCTTGGGGTATTTTATTGTTAATATTGAATTACGTTGACTTAAGTTTGTAAAAATATAAATGAATATCAATATTTTACAACCATCACTCCCCGTCGGGGCTCTTCCATGAGGTTCACTCACACACACTACCACTACATTCAATATTTACAACACACAACTTTGCTCACATGTTGATTTTGATGTTGATTTTCTGGACTTTGTCCAGTACACAGAGAATGAGCCACCAAGTAGAATTATTAGTGATACTAATTTACTCTAATAACTGTCAATAATTTCAGTATGTGATGTTCTGCCTCATCTACTAACAAATGAAAGCATTGACATTGAGAGTGAACAGTCCCTGGAACACCAACAGGAAGGTCATCGGCCAACAACAATATCTCTTCACACAGCATTGAAATGGCTTGAGCTTAGTGTTCAGTTTTATTCATTTTGTGCTACCTATAGCCATGTCCCAAGTCCTACAGAAGTTCAGCTCATGTCACCAACACTAACACCTGCAACTTCTCATGGGAATGATATGAGAGATATTGTTGCAAGTGTCCAGGAAGGAAAAGGGCCTTGGTTTGCACTGTATGAAATATTTTGTCAAATTGCAAAGAAGTGCCGGTGGAGTGAAGTTTTGAAAATACAGGAGAAACTTGATCCATTTGTCCATAGGTAATAATTCAATCTTTGTTTACGATATTTATTTAATAGTTTGAAATATAATTATAAATGAATAATTATGTGCCTTTTTTTACTCCGACGAAGGGCTAAAGCTTGAAACATCAGTAATGTTAGTCAACATTTTTTATGGTGTTACAAATTTCATTATATTACCCATCGTTTATATCAAACACCGGCGCAGCCTATATTAGTTTACTCCTAAAGAACATACTTTTGTGCAGGGTTCACTGCAGCTTGCAAGTTTATTGCTGCAACCTTTGAGCTGCCAGCCATTTATAACTTGAATTGTGTCTTATAAACAGGAGTATCAAAGAACGGTGGTCATGCATATCAGAGATTCATCAGTTTCTGAAGAAGGCAGCTAAACATGGTACCCCAGGGAGGGATATCAATGAAGCTCAAGAAAAAACTGGTGTCTTCTATGCAACAATTATTGTCTTCTTCCAGTCTGTTTGGGAATATTGTAAAGTTGCTAACAAACTTGATAATACTGGTAAGAAATGTTAAAACTTATAGAGGGATTTTATGGCAGCCATGTTTGTGGGCATGTGCAAAATAAAGTTTTTGCATGACAAACGATTCCAGTTCCCTTGAGAGAAAAGTTCCATTGTTTTGACCACAAACATGGATGCCATGAAATCATGAAACTGTAATGTTAATTTACACCAATGCCCAGGCTGCTCAGATACCACATTCCACAACTGTGGTATCTGGGTCCTAAAGTGTTTAATTTTTGTATTACTGCACCTCCTAGTACATAGTCATAGATTTGTAAATGTAACTTGAATTAATTTTTGGGAAAATAAAAACCTTGAAACCCTTAAACAGGAAACCCAAGCGTAGCGCCAAGCACCCCTCTTGTTCTAATAGAAGATATGAGTACTGACAAGAGTGCCAGTAATGAAGGTTGGGCTGGAGGAGCTTCGTCTGAGGCGAGGTTAGTATATTCACTTATTTCACACTTGACACAGTTTTCTTTGTTATTCATAGGGATGTATCTCGGATATAAACCCCTCATTATACCAATTCAAGGGTTATATCTAGATATAAACCCAGGTCTATATCTAGTTATAACCCTTGCATTTATAATTCATTGCAAAATTATAGACTTAGAAATAATTTACTAGATTTTTACGAAAAAAGTCTTTGAGTACCAATGCCAGGATTCGAACCAAGAACCTCTGCATTGCTGTATCAGCACTTAAAGCCATTATACTACTTAGTCATCCGATGGAAAATTAACAACAAAAACTAGTTTAATGTCATCAAGTTTGTAAGCATTCAAGTTCATTAGTATTCTTCTGAATTTAGAATTGAAAAGTGATAGTTTAATATCTTTATGGGAATTCATTGACAATGAACATTAAATTATAAACAGATTATTGATATAGTTTTGGATTGGCTTTATTTTTTTGAATATCATCAATGAAAATTATATATTGTTTTCTTTTCAGAAAACCTTAATTATCACTGAAAAGTATCGACTCAGATCTCAGCCAAATGGTTTAGATTGTGTCAGTATTATTTTTTTTTGAAAACTTCAATCAAGGGAAAACTGTTGTATTCTAGGGAGAAAAATGATTAACAATATTCCACTTTATTCATTAGTTTCAATGGTTTGAGTATTTTAGTCTTTTAATTAAGGAATGAAAACTAAGATAGCATAACTTCCTATCTATCAATAAGCTTTTGATTTAAAAATGCACCAAGCCAGTTCCCTGTACATTTTCTATTCATATCATTCCTTTTATCAAATATGACTCCCAGCAGACAATTAATCAGTGAGATTTAAAAAGCCTTTCTTTGAATTCTTAACTCAAATCATGTGTCTTTGTTACAATAGGATTAAATCATTGTTCTTTTTGTGAGAAAATCTTCTCAAGTGTGAAATAAATTGGTTACATACCTTGAATGTTCACCTATAAGCCTCCATTCTAGGATTGATCAGATAACATATAGACTTCAATCGGATAGTTTTAGGGATGTTTAGAAAAATATTGAAAATTGATCAAAATTGAGAATTTTTCCTCTACCCCCTAGCATCGAAAATTTCAATTTTTTGAGCAAATTGAAACTGTTGAATTTTTCATCTATTTTGATTGGTAATCATTCTAGGATTGATCAGATAACATATAGACTTCAATCGGGTAGTTTTAGGCATGTTTAGAAAAATATTGAAAATTGATCAAAATTGAGAATTTTTCCTCTACCCCCTAGCATCGAAAATTTCAATTTTTTGAGCAAATTGAAATTGTTGAATTTTTCATCTATTTTGATTGGTAATCATTCTAGGATTGATCAGATAACATATAGACTTCAATCGGGTAGTTTTAGGCATGTTTAGAAAAATATTGAAAATTGATCAAAATTGAGAATTTTTCCTCTACCCCCTAGCATCGAAAATTTCAATTTTTTGAGCAAATTGAAATTGTTGAATTTTTCATCTATTTTGATTGGTAATCATTCTAGGATTGATCAGATAACATATAGACTTCAATCGGGTAGTTTTAGGCATGTTTAGAAAAATATTGAAAATTGATCAAAATTGAGAATTTTTCCTCTACCCCCTAGCATCGAAAATTTCAATTTTTTGAGCAAATTGAAATTGTTGAATTTTTCATCTATTTTGATTGGTAATCATTCTAGGATTGATCAGATAACATATAGACTTCAATCGGGTAGTTTTAGGCATGTTTAGAAAAATATTGAAAATTGATCAAAATTGAGAATTTTTCCTCTACCCCCTAGCATCGAAAATTTCAATTTTTTCAGCAAATTGAAATTGTTGAATTTTTCATCTATTTTGATTGGTAATCATTCTAGGATTGATCAGATAACATATAGACTTCAATCGCGTAGTTTTAGGCATGTTTAGAAAAATATTGATTATTGATCAAAATTGAGAATTTTTCCTCTACCCCCTAGCATCGACAATTTCAATTTTTTCAGCAAATTGAAATTGTTGAATTTTTCATCTATTTTGATTGGTAATCATTCTAGGATTGATCAGATAACATATAGACTTCAATCGCGTAGTTTTAGGCATGTTTAGAAAAATATTGATTATTGATCAAAATTGAGAATTTTTCCTCTACCCCCTAGCATCGAAAATTTCAATTTTTTGAGCAAATTGAAATTGTTGAATTTTTCATCTATTTTGATTGGTAATCATTCTAGGATTGATCAGATAACATATAGACTTCAATCGGGTAGTTTTAGGCATGTTTAGAAAAATATTGAAAATTGATCAAAATTGAGAATTTTTCCTCTACCCCCTAGCATCGAAAATTTCAATTTTTTCAGCAAATTGAAATTGTTGAATTTTTCATCTATTTTGATTGGTAATCATTCTAGGATGGATCAGATAACATATAGACTTCAATCGGGTAGTTTTAGGCATGTTTAGAAAAATATTGAAAATTGATCAAAATTGAGAATTTTTCCTCTACCCCCTAGCATCGAAAATTTCAATTTTTTGAGCAAATTGAAATTGTTGAATTTTTCATCTATTTTGATTGGTAATCATTCTAGGATTGATCAGATATCATATAGACTTCAATCGGATAGTTTTAGGGATGTTTAGAAAAATATTGAAAATTGATCAAAATTGAGAATTTTTCCTCTACCCCCTAGCATCGAAAATTTCAATTTTTTGAGCAAATTGAAATTGTTGAATTTTTCATCTATTTTGATTGGTAATCATTCTAGGATGGATCAGATAACATATAGACTTCAATCGGGTAGTTTTAGGCATGTTTAGAAAAATATTGAAAATTGATCAAAATTGAGAATTTTTCCTCTACCCCCTAGCATCGAAAATTTCAATTTTTTGAGCAAATTGAAATTGTTGAATTTTTCATCTATTTTGATTGGTAATCATTCTAGGATTGATCAGATATCATATAGACTTCAATCGGATAGTTTTAGGGATGTTTAGAAAAATATTGAAAATTGATCAAAATTGAGAATTTTTCCTCTACCCCCTAGCATCGAAAATTTCAATTTTTTGAGCAAATTGAAATTGTTGAATTTTTCATCTATTTTGATTGGTAATCATTCTAGGATTGATCAGATATCATATAGACTTCAATCGGATAGTTTTAGGGATGTTTAGAAAAATATTGAAAATTGATCAAAATTGAGAATTTTTCCTCTACCCCCTAGCATCGAAAATTTCAATTTTTTGAGCAAATTGAAATTGTTGAATTTTTCATCTATTTTGATTGGTAATCATTCTAGGATTGATCAGATAACATATAGACTTCAATCAGATAGTTTTAGGGATGTTTAGAAAAATATTGAAAATTGATCAAAATTGAGAATTTTTCCTCTACCCCCTAGCATCGAAAATTTCAATTTTTTGAGCAAATTGAAATTGTTGAATTTTTCATCTATTTTGATTGGTAATCATTCTAGGATTGATCAGATAACATATAGACTTCAATCGGGTAGTTTTAGGCATGTTTAGAAAAATATTGAAAATTGATCAAAATTGAGAATTTTTCCTCTACCCCCTAGCATCGAAAATTTCAATTTTTTGAGCAAATTGAAATTTGTTGAATTTTTCATCTATTTTGATTGGTAATCATTCTAGGATTGATCAGATAACATATAGACTTCAATCGGGTAGTTTTAGGCATGTTTAGAAAAATATTGAAAATTGATCAAAATTGAGAATTTTTCCTCTACCCCCTAGCATCGAAAATTTCAATTTTTTGAGCAAATTGAAATTGTTGAATTTTTCATCTATTTTGATTGGTAATCATTCTAGGATTGATCAGATATCATATAGACTTCAATCGGATAGTTTTAGGGATGTTTAGAAAAATATTGAAAATTGATCAAAATTGAGAATTTTTCCTCTACCCCCTAGCATCGAAAATTTCAATTTTTTGAGCAAATTGAAATTGTTGAATTTTTCATCTATTTTGATTGGTAATCATTCTAGGATTGATCAGATATCATATAGACTTCAATCGGATAGTTTTAGGGATGTTTAGAAAAATATTGAAAATTGATCAAAATTGAGAATTTTTCCTCTACCCCCTAGCATCGAAAATTTCAATTTTTTGAGCAAATTGAAATTGTTGAATTTTTCATCTATTTTGATTGGTAATCATTCTAGGATTGATCAGATAACATATAGACTTCAATCAGATAGTTTTAGGGATGTTTAGAAAAATATTGAAAATTGATCAAAATTGAGAATTTTTCCTCTACCCCCTAGCATCGAAAATTTCAATTTTTTGAGCAAATTGAAATTGTTGAATTTTTCATCTATTTTGATTGGTAATCATTCTAGGATTGATCAGATAACATATAGACTTCAATCGGGTAGTTTTAGGCATGTTTAGAAAAATATTGAAAATTGATCAAAATTGAGAATTTTTCCTCTACCCCCTAGCATCGAAAATTTCAATTTTTTGAGCAAATTGAAATTTGTTGAATTTTTCATCTATTTTGATTGGTAATCATTCTAGGATTGATCAGATAACATATAGACTTCAATCGGGTAGTTTTAGGCATGTTTAGAAAAATATTGAAAATTGATCAAAATTGAGAATTTTTCCTCTACCCCCTAGCATCGAAAATTTCAATTTTTTGAGCAAATTGAAATTGTTGAATTTTTCATCTATTTTGATTGGTAATCATTCTAGGATTGATCAGATAACATATAGACTTCAATCGGGTAGTTTTAGGCATGTTTAGAAAAATATTGAAAATTGATCAAAATTGAGAATTTTTCCTCTACCCCCTAGCATCGAAAATTTCAATTTTTTCAGCAAATTGAAATTGTTGAATTTTTCATCTATTTTGATTGGTAATCATTCTAGGATTGATCAGATAACATATAGACTTCAATCGGGTAGTTTTAGGCATGTTTAGAAAAATATTGAAAATTGATCAAAATTGAGAATTTTTCCTCTACCCCCTAGCATCGAAAATTTCAATTTTTTCAGCAAATTGAAATTGTTGAATTTTTCATCTATTTTGATTGGTAATCATTCTAGGATGGATCAGATAACATATAGACTTCAATCGGGTAGTTTTAGGCATGTTTAGAAAAATATTGAAAATTGATCAAAATTGAGAATTTTTCCTCTACCCCCTAGCATCGAAAATTTCAATTTTTTGAGCAAATTGAAATTGTTGAATTTTTCATCTATTTTGATTGGTAATCATTCTAGGATTGATCAGATATCATATAGACTTCAATCGGATAGTTTTAGGGATGTTTAGAAAAATATTGAAAATTGATCAAAATTGAGAATTTTTCCTCTACCCCCTAGCATCGAAAATTTCAATTTTTTGAGCAAATTGAAATTGTTGAATTTTTCATCTATTTTGATTGGTAATCATTCTAGGATTGATCAGATAACATATAGACTTCAATCAGATAGTTTTAGGGATGTTTAGAAAAATATTGAAAATTGATCAAAATTGAGAATTTTTCCTCTACCCCCTAGCATCGAAAATTTCAATTTTTTGAGCAAATTGAAATTGTTGAATTTTTCATCTATTTTGATTGGTAATCATTCTAGGATTGATCAGATAACATATAGACTTCAATCGGGTAGTTTTAGGCATGTTTAGAAAAATATTGAAAATTGATCAAAATTGAGAATTTTTCCTCTACCCCCTAGCATCGAAAATTTCAATTTTTTGAGCAAATTGAAATTTGTTGAATTTTTCATCTATTTTGATTGGTAATCATTCTAGGATTGATCAGATAACATATAGACTTCAATCGGGTAGTTTTAGGCATGTTTAGAAAAATATTGAAAATTGATCAAAATTGAGAATTTTTCCTCTACCCCCTAGCATCGAAAATTTCAATTTTTTGAGCAAATTGAAATTGTTGAATTTTTCATCTATTTTGATTGGTAATCATTCTAGGATTGATCAGATAACATATAGACTTCAATCGGGTAGTTTTAGGCATGTTTAGAAAAATATTGAAAATTGATCAAAATTGAGAATTTTTCCTCTACCCCCTAGCATCGAAAATTTCAATTTTTTCAGCAAATTGAAATTGTTGAATTTTTCATCTATTTTGATTGGTAATCATTCTAGGATTGATCAGATAACATATAGACTTCAATCGGGTAGTTTTAGGCATGTTTAGAAAAATATTGAAAATTGATCAAAATTGAGAATTTTTCCTCTACCCCCTAGCATCGAAAATTTCAATTTTTTCAGCAAATTGAAATTGTTGAATTTTTCATCTATTTTGATTGGTAATCATTCTAGGATTGATCAGATAACATATAGACTTCAATCGCGTAGTTTTAGGCATGTTTAGAAAAATATTGATTATTGATCAAAATTGAGAATTTTTCCTCTACCCCCTAGCATCGACAATTTCAATTTTTTCAGCAAATTGAAATTGTTGAATTTTTCATCTATTTTGATTGGTAATCATTCTAGGATTGATCAGATAACATATAGACTTCAATCGCGTAGTTTTAGGCATGTTTAGAAAAATATTGATTATTGATCAAAATTGAGAATTTTTCCTCTACCCCCTAGCATCGAAAATTTCAATTTTTTGAGCAAATTGAAATTGTTGAATTTTTCATCTATTTTGATTGGTAATCATTCTAGGATTGATCAGATAACATATAGACTTCAATCGGGTAGTTTTAGGCATGTTTAGAAAAATATTGAAAATTGATCAAAATTGAGAATTTTTCCTCTACCCCCTAGCATCGAAAATTTCAATTTTTTCAGCAAATTGAAATTGTTGAATTTTTCATCTATTTTGATTGGTAATCATTCTAGGATGGATCAGATAACATATAGACTTCAATCGGGTAGTTTTAGGCATGTTTAGAAAAATATTGAAAATTGATCAAAATTGAGAATTTTTCCTCTACCCCCTAGCATCGAAAATTTCAATTTTTTGAGCAAATTGAAATTGTTGAATTTTTCATCTATTTTGATTGGTAATCATTCTAGGATTGATCAGATATCATATAGACTTCAATCGGATAGTTTTAGGGATGTTTAGAAAAATATTGAAAATTGATCAAAATTGAGAATTTTTCCTCTACCCCCTAGCATCGAAAATTTCAATTTTTTGAGCAAATTGAAATTGTTGAATTTTTCATCTATTTTGATTGGTAATCATTCTAGGATGGATCAGATAACATATAGACTTCAATCGGGTAGTTTTAGGCATGTTTAGAAAAATATTGAAAATTGATCAAAATTGAGAATTTTTCCTCTACCCCCTAGCATCGAAAATTTCAATTTTTTGAGCAAATTGAAATTGTTGAATTTTTCATCTATTTTGATTGGTAATCATTCTAGGATTGATCAGATATCATATAGACTTCAATCGGATAGTTTTAGGGATGTTTAGAAAAATATTGAAAATTGATCAAAATTGAGAATTTTTCCTCTACCCCCTAGCATCGAAAATTTCAATTTTTTGAGCAAATTGAAATTGTTGAATTTTTCATCTATTTTGATTGGTAATCATTCTAGGATTGATCAGATATCATATAGACTTCAATCGGATAGTTTTAGGGATGTTTAGAAAAATATTGAAAATTGATCAAAATTGAGAATTTTTCCTCTACCCCCTAGCATCGAAAATTTCAATTTTTTGAGCAAATTGAAATTGTTGAATTTTTCATCTATTTTGATTGGTAATCATTCTAGGATTGATCAGATAACATATAGACTTCAATCAGATAGTTTTAGGGATGTTTAGAAAAATATTGAAAATTGATCAAAATTGAGAATTTTTCCTCTACCCCCTAGCATCGAAAATTTCAATTTTTTGAGCAAATTGAAATTGTTGAATTTTTCATCTATTTTGATTGGTAATCATTCTAGGATTGATCAGATAACATATAGACTTCAATCGGGTAGTTTTAGGCATGTTTAGAAAAATATTGAAAATTGATCAAAATTGAGAATTTTTCCTCTACCCCCTAGCATCGAAAATTTCAATTTTTTGAGCAAATTGAAATTTGTTGAATTTTTCATCTATTTTGATTGGTAATCATTCTAGGATTGATCAGATAACATATAGACTTCAATCGGGTAGTTTTAGGCATGTTTAGAAAAATATTGAAAATTGATCAAAATTGAGAATTTTTCCTCTACCCCCTAGCATCGAAAATTTCAATTTTTTGAGCAAATTGAAATTGTTGAATTTTTCATCTATTTTGATTGGTAATCATTCTAGGATTGATCAGATAACATATAGACTTCAATCGGGTAGTTTTAGGCATGTTTAGAAAAATATTGAAAATTGATCAAAATTGAGAATTTTTCCTCTACCCCCTAGCATCGAAAATTTCAATTTTTTCAGCAAATTGAAATTGTTGAATTTTTCATCTATTTTGATTGGTAATCATTCTAGGATTGATCAGATAACATATAGACTTCAATCGGGTAGTTTTAGGCATGTTTAGAAAAATATTGAAAATTGATCAAAATTGAGAATTTTTCCTCTACCCCCTAGCATCGAAAATTTCAATTTTTTCAGCAAATTGAAATTGTTGAATTTTTCATCTATTTTGATTGGTAATCATTCTAGGATGGATCAGATAACATATAGACTTCAATCGGGTAGTTTTAGGCATGTTTAGAAAAATATTGAAAATTGATCAAAATTGAGAATTTTTCCTCTACCCCCTAGCATCGAAAATTTCAATTTTTTGAGCAAATTGAAATTGTTGAATTTTTCATCTATTTTGATTGGTAATCATTCTAGGATTGATCAGATATCATATAGACTTCAATCGGATAGTTTTAGGGATGTTTAGAAAAATATTGAAAATTGATCAAAATTGAGAATTTTTCCTCTACCCCCTAGCATCGAAAATTTCAATTTTTTGAGCAAATTGAAATTGTTGAATTTTTCATCTATTTTGATTGGTAATCATTCTAGGATTGATCAGATAACATATAGACTTCAATCAGATAGTTTTAGGGATGTTTAGAAAAATATTGAAAATTGATCAAAATTGAGAATTTTTCCTCTACCCCCTAGCATCGAAAATTTCAATTTTTTGAGCAAATTGAAATTGTTGAATTTTTCATCTATTTTGATTGGTAATCATTCTAGGATTGATCAGATAACATATAGACTTCAATCGGGTAGTTTTAGGCATGTTTAGAAAAATATTGAAAATTGATCAAAATTGAGAATTTTTCCTCTACCCCCTAGCATCGAAAATTTCAATTTTTTGAGCAAATTGAAATTTGTTGAATTTTTCATCTATTTTGATTGGTAATCATTCTAGGATTGATCAGATAACATATAGACTTCAATCGGGTAGTTTTAGGCATGTTTAGAAAAATATTGAAAATTGATCAAAATTGAGAATTTTTCCTCTACCCCCTAGCATCGAAAATTTCAATTTTTTGAGCAAATTGAAATTGTTGAATTTTTCATCTATTTTGATTGGTAATCATTCTAGGATTGATCAGATAACATATAGACTTCAATCGGGTAGTTTTAGGCATGTTTAGAAAAATATTGAAAATTGATCAAAATTGAGAATTTTTCCTCTACCCCCTAGCATCGAAAATTTCAATTTTTTCAGCAAATTGAAATTGTTGAATTTTTCATCTATTTTGATTGGTAATCATTCTAGGATTGATCAGATAACATATAGACTTCAATCGGGTAGTTTTAGGCATGTTTAGAAAAATATTGAAAATTGATCAAAATTGAGAATTTTTCCTCTACCCCCTAGCATCGAAAATTTCAATTTTTTCAGCAAATTGAAATTGTTGAATTTTTCATCTATTTTGATTGGTAATCATTCTAGGATGGATCAGATAACATATAGACTTCAATCGGGTAGTTTTAGGCATGTTTAGAAAAATATTGAAAATTGATCAAAATTGAGAATTTTTCCTCTACCCCCTAGCATCGAAAATTTCAATTTTTTGAGCAAATTGAAATTGTTGAATTTTTCATCTATTTTGATTGGTAATCATTCTAGGATTGATCAGATATCATATAGACTTCAATCGGATAGTTTTAGGGATGTTTAGAAAAATATTGAAAATTGATCAAAATTGAGAATTTTTCCTCTACCCCCTAGCATCGAAAATTTCAATTTTTTGAGCAAATTGAAATTGTTGAATTTTTCATCTATTTTGATTGGTAATCATTCTAGGATTGATCAGATAACATATAGACTTCAATCAGATAGTTTTAGGGATGTTTAGAAAAATATTGAAAATTGATCAAAATTGAGAATTTTTCCTCTACCCCCTAGCATCGAAAATTTCAATTTTTTGAGCAAATTGAAATTGTTGAATTTTTCATCTATTTTGATTGGTAATCATTCTAGGATTGATCAGATAACATATAGACTTCAATCGGGTAGTTTTAGGCATGTTTAGAAAAATATTGAAAATTGATCAAAATTGAGAATTTTTCCTCTACCCCCTAGCATCGAAAATTTCAATTTTTTGAGCAAATTGAAATTTGTTGAATTTTTCATCTATTTTGATTGGTAATCATTCTAGGATTGATCAGATAACATATAGACTTCAATCGGGTAGTTTTAGGCATGTTTAGAAAAATATTGAAAATTGATCAAAATTGAGAATTTTTCCTCTACCCCCTAGCATCGAAAATTTCAATTTTTTGAGCAAATTGAAATTGTTGAATTTTTCATCTATTTTGATTGGTAATCATTCTAGGATTGATCAGATAACATATAGACTTCAATCGGGTAGTTTTAGGCATGTTTAGAAAAATATTGAAAATTGATCAAAATTGAGAATTTTTCCTCTACCCCCTAGCATCGAAAATTTCAATTTTTTCAGCAAATTGAAATTGTTGAATTTTTCATCTATTTTGATTGGTAATCATTCTAGGATTGATCAGATAACATATAGACTTCAATCGGATAGTTTTAGGGATGTTTAGAAAAATATTGAAAATTGATCAAAATTGAGAATTTTTCCTCTACCCCCTAGCATCGAAAATTTCAATTTTTTGAGCAAATTGAAATTGTTGAATTTTTCATCTATTTTGATTGGTAATCATTCTAGGATTGATCAGATAACATATAGACTTCAATCGGGTAGTTTTAGGGATGTTTAGAAAAATATTGAAAATTGATCAAAATTGAGAATTTTTCCTCTACCCCCTAGCATCGAAAATTTCAATTTTTTGAGCAAATTGAAATTGTTGAATTTTTCATCTATTTTGATTGGTAATCATTCTAGGATTGATCAGATATCATATAGACTTCAATCGGATAGTTTTAGGGATGTTTAGAAAAATATTGAAAATTGATCAAAATTGAGAATTTTTCCTCTACCCCCTAGCATCGAAAATTTCAATTTTTTGAGCAAATTGAAATTTGTTGAATTTTTCATCTATTTTGATTGGTAATCATTCTAGGATTGATCAGATAACATATAGACTTCAATCGGGTAGTTTTAGGCATGTTTAGAAAAATATTGAAAATTGATCAAAATTGAGAATTTTTCCTCTACCCCCTAGCATCGAAAATTTCAATTTTTTGAGCAAATTGAAATTGTTGAATTTTTCATCTATTTTGATTGGTAATCATTCTAGGATTGATCAGATAACATATAGACTTCAATCGGGTAGTTTTAGGGATGTTTAGAAAAATATTGAAAATTGATCAAAATTGAGAATTTTTCCTCTACCCCCTAGCATCGAAAATTTCAATTTTTTGAGCAAATTGAAATTGTTGAATTTTTCATCTATTTTGATTGGTAATCATTCTAGGATTGATCAGATAACATATAGACTTCAATCGGGTAGTTTTAGGGATGTTTAGAAAAATATTGAAAATTGATCAAAATTGAGAATTTTTCCTCTACCCCCTAGCATCGAAAATTTCAATTTTTTGAGCAAATTGAAATTGTTGAATTTTTCATCTATTTTGATTGGTAATCATTCTAGGATTGATCAGATAACATATAGACTTCAATCAGATAGTTTTAGGGATGTTTAGAAAAATATTGAAAATTGATCAAAATTGAGAATTTTTCCTCTACCCCCTAGCATCGAAAATTTCAATTTTTTCAGCAAATTGAAATTGTTGAATTTTTCATCTATTTTGATTGGTAATCATTCTAGGATTGATCAGATAACATATAGACTTCAATCGCGTAGTTTTAGGCATGTTTAGAAAAATATTGAAAATTGATCAAAATTGAGAATTTTTCCTCTACCCCCTAGCATCGAAAATTTCAATTTTTTGAGCAAATTGAAATTGTTGAATTTTTCATCTATTTTGATTGGTAATCATTCTAGGATTGATCAGATAACATATAGACTTCAATCGGGTAGTTTTAGGGATGTTTAGAAAAATATTGAAAATTGATCAAAATTGAGAATTTTTCCTCTACCCCCTAGCATCGAAAATTTCAATTTTTTGAGCAAATTGAAATTGTTGAATTTTTCATCTATTTTGATTGGTAATCATTCTAGGATTGATCAGATATCATATAGACTTCAATCGGATAGTTTTAGGGATGTTTAGAAAAATATTGAAAATTGATCAAAATTGAGAATTTTTCCTCTACCCCCTAGCATCGAAAATTTCAATTTTTTGAGCAAATTGAAATTGTTGAATTTTTCATCTATTTTGATTGGTAATCATTCTAGGATTGATCAGATAACATATAGACTTCAATCAGATAGTTTTAGGGATGTTTAGAAAAATATTGAAAATTGATCAAAATTGAGAATTTTTCCTCTACCCCCTAGCATCGAAAATTTCAATTTTTTCAGCAAATTGAAATTGTTGAATTTTTCATCTATTTTGATTGGTAATCATTCTAGGATTGATCAGATAACATATAGACTTCAATCGCGTAGTTTTAGGCATGTTTAGAAAAATATTGAAAATTGATCAAAATTGAGAATTTTTCCTCTACCCCCTAGCATCGAAAATTTCAATTTTTTGAGCAAATTGAAATTGTTGAATTTTTCATCTATTTTGATTGGTAATCATTCTAGGATTGATCAGATAACATATAGACTTCAATCGGGTAGTTTTAGGGATGTTTAGAAAAATATTGAAAATTGATCAAAATTGAGAATTTTTCCTCTACCCCCTAGCATCGAAAATTTCAATTTTTTGAGCAAATTGAAATTGTTGAATTTTTCATCTATTTTGATTGGTAATCATTCTAGGATTGATCAGATAACATATAGACTTCAATCGGGTAGTTTTAGGGATGTTTAGAAAAATATTGAAAATTGATCAAAATTGAGAATTTTTCCTCTACCCCCTAGCATCGAAAATTTCAATTTTTTGAGCAAATTGAAATTGTTGAATTTTTCATCTATTTTGATTGGTAATCATTCTAGGATTGATCAGATAACATATAGACTTCAATCAGATAGTTTTAGGGATGTTTAGAAAAATATTGAAAATTGATCAAAATTGAGAATTTTTCCTCTACCCCCTAGCATCGAAAATTTCAATTTTTTCAGCAAATTGAAATTGTTGAATTTTTCATCTATTTTGATTGGTAATCATTCTAGGATTGATCAGATAACATATAGACTTCAATCGCGTAGTTTTAGGCATGTTTAGAAAAATATTGAAAATTGATCAAAATTGAGAATTTTTCCTCTACCCCCTAGCATCGAAAATTTCAATTTTTTGAGCAAATTGAAATTGTTGAATTTTTCATCTATTTTGATTGGTAATCATTCTAGGATTGATCAGATAACATATAGACTTCAATCGGGTAGTTTTAGGCATGTTTAGAAAAATATTGAAAATTGATCAAAATTGAGAATTTTTCCTCTACCCCCTAGCATCGAAAATTTCAATTTTTTCAGCAAATTGAAATTGTTGAATTTTTCATCTATTTTGATTGGTAATCATTCTAGGATGGATCAGATAACATATAGACTTCAATCGGGTAGTTTTAGGCATGTTTAGAAAAATATTGAAAATTGATCAAAATTGAGAATTTTTCCTCTACCCCCTAGCATCGAAAATTTCAATTTTTTGAGCAAATTGAAATTGTTGAATTTTTCATCTATTTTGATTGGTAATCATTCTAGGATTGATCAGATATCATATAGACTTCAATCGGATAGTTTTAGGCATGTTTAGAAAAATATTGAAAATTGATCAAAATTGAGAATTTTTCCTCTACCCCCTAGCATCGAAAATTTCAATTTTTTGAGCAAATTGAAATTGT
This sequence comes from Metridium senile, assembly GCA_949775045.1. Lineage (NCBI taxonomy): Eukaryota > Metazoa > Cnidaria > Anthozoa > Actiniaria > Metridiidae > Metridium > Metridium senile. The sequence goes on along the minus strand of OX459096.1, from coordinate 9,390,024 downwards.
TGAATTTTTCATCTATTTTGATTGGTAATCATTCTAGGATTGATCAGATAACATATAGACTTCAATCGGGTAGTTTTAGGCATGTTTAGAAAAATATTGAAAATTGATCAAAATTGAGAATTTTTCCTCTACCCCCTAGCATCGAAAATTTCAATTTTTTCAGCAAATTGAAATTGTTGAATTTTTCATCTATTTTGATTGGTAATCATTCTAGGATTGATCAGATATCATATAGACTTCAATCGGATAGTTTTAGGGATGTTTAGAAAAATATTGATTATTGATCAAAATTGAGAATTTTTCATCTACCCCCTAGCATGGAAAATTTCAATTTTTTGAGCAAATTGAAATTGTTGAATTTTTCATCTATTTTGATTGGTAATCATTCTAGGATTGATCAGATAACATATAGACTTCAATCGGGTAGTTTTAGGCATGTTTAGAAAAATATTGAAAATTGATCAAAATTGAGAATTTTTCCTCTACCCCCTAGCATCGAAAATTTCAATTTTTTGAGCAAATTGAAATTTGTTGAATTTTTCATCTATTTTGATTGGTAATCATTCTAGGATTGATCAGATAACATATAGACTTCAATCGGGTAGTTTTAGGCATGTTTAGAAAAATATTGAAAATTGATCAAAATTGAGAATTTTTCCTCTACCCCCTAGCATCGAAAATTTCAATTTTTTGAGCAAATTGAAATTGTTGAATTTTTCATCTATTTTGATTGGTAATCATTCTAGGATTGATCAGATAACATATAGACTTCAATCGGGTAGTTTTAGGCATGTTTAGAAAAATATTGAAAATTGATCAAAATTGAGAATTTTTCCTCTACCCCCTAGCATCGAAAATTTCAATTTTTTGAGCAAATTGAAATTGTTGAATTTTTCATCTATTTTGATTGGTAATCATTCTAGGATTGATCAGATATCATATAGACTTCAATCGGATAGTTTTAGGGATGTTTAGAAAAATATTGATTATTGATCAAAATTGAGAATTTTTCATCTACCCCCTAGCATGGAAAATTTCAATTTTTTGAGCAAATTGAAATTTGTTGAATTTTTCATCTATTTTGATTGGTAATCATTCTAGGATTGATCAGATAACATATAGACTTCAATCGGGTAGTTTTAGGCATGTTTAGAAAAATATTGAAAATTGATCAAAATTGAGAATTTTTCCTCTACCCCCTAGCATCGAAAATTTCAATTTTTTGAGCAAATTGAAATTTGTTGAATTTTTCATCTATTTTGATTGGTAATCATTCTAGGATTGATCAGATAACATATAGACTTCAATCAGATAGTTTTAGGGATGTTTAGAAAAATATTGAAAATTGATCAAAATTGAGAATTTTTCCTCTACCCCCTAGCATCGAAAATTTCAATTTTTTCAGCAAATTGAAATTGTTGAATTTTTCATCTATTTTGATTGGTAATCATTCTAGGATTGATCAGATAACATATAGACTTCAATCGCGTAGTTTTAGGCATGTTTAGAAAAATATTGAAAATTGATCAAAATTGAGAATTTTTCCTCTACCCCCTAGCATCGAAAATTTCAATTTTTTGAGCAAATTGAAATTGTTGAATTTTTCATCTATTTTGATTGGTAATCATTCTAGGATTGATCAGATAACATATAGACTTCAATCGGGTAGTTTTAGGCATGTTTAGAAAAATATTGAAAATTGATCAAAATTGAGAATTTTTCCTCTACCCCCTAGCATCGAAAATTTCAATTTTTTCAGCAAATTGAAATTGTTGAATTTTTCATCTATTTTGATTGGTAATCATTCTAGGATGGATCAGATAACATATAGACTTCAATCGGGTAGTTTTAGGCATGTTTAGAAAAATATTGAAAATTGATCAAAATTGAGAATTTTTCCTCTACCCCCTAGCATCGAAAATTTCAATTTTTTGAGCAAATTGAAATTGTTGAATTTTTCATCTATTTTGATTGGTAATCATTCTAGGATTGATCAGATATCATATAGACTTCAATCGGATAGTTTTAGGCATGTTTAGAAAAATATTGAAAATTGATCAAAATTGAGAATTTTTCCTCTACCCCCTAGCATCGAAAATTTCAATTTTTTGAGCAAATTGAAATTGTTGAATTTTTCATCTATTTTGATTGGTAATCATTCTAGGATTGATCAGATAACATATAGACTTCAATCGGGTAGTTTTAGGCATGTTTAGAAAAATATTGAAAATTGATCAAAATTGAGAATTTTTCCTCTACCCCCTAGCATCGAAAATTTCAATATTTTCAGCAAATTGAAATTGTTGAATTTTCATCTATTTTGATTGGTAATCATTCTAGGATTGATCAGATAACATATAGACTTCAATCGGGTAGTTTTAGGCATGTTTAGAAAAATATTGAAAATTGATCAAAATTGAGAATTTTTCCTCTACCCCCTAGCATCGAAAATTTCAATTTTTTGAGCAAATTGAAATTGTTGAATTTTTCATCTATTTTGATTGGTAATCATTCTAGGATTGATCAGATATCATATAGACTTCAATCGGATAGTTTTAGGGATATTTAGAAAAATATTGAAAATTGATCAAAATTGAGAATTTTTCCTCTACCCCCTAGCATCGAAAATTTCAATTTTTTGAGCAAATTGAAATTTGTTGAATTTTTCATCTATTTTGATTGGTAATCATTCTAGGATTGATCAGATAACATATAGACTTCAATCGGGTAGTTTTAGGCATGTTTAGAAAAATATTGAAAATTGATCAAAATTGAGAATTTTTCCTCTACCCCCTAGCATCGAAAATTTCAATTTTTTGAGCAAATTGAAATTGTTGAATTTTTCATCTATTTTGATTGGTAATCATTCTAGGATTGATCAGATAACATATAGACTTCAATCGGGTAGTTTTAGGCATGTTTAGAAAAATATTGAAAATTGATCAAAATTGAGAATTTTTCCTCTACCCCCTAGCATCGAAAATTTCAATTTTTTGAGCAAATTGAAATTGTTGAATTTTTCATCTATTTTGATTGGTAATCATTCTAGGATTGATCAGATAACATATAGACTTCAATCGGGTAGTTTTAGGCATGTTTAGAAAAATATTGAAAATTGATCAAAATTGAGAATTTTTCCTCTACCCCCTAGCATCGAAAATTTCAATTTTTTCAGCAAATTGAAATTGTTGAATTTTTCATCTATTTTGATTGGTAATCATTCTAGGATTGATCACCAGGTAATTTATAGACATAAATCGGATAGTTTTAGGGATGTTTAGAAAAATATTGAAAATTGATCAAAATTGAGAATTTTTCCTCTACCCCCTAGCATCGAAAATTTCAATTTTTTGAGCAAATTGAAATTGTTGAATTTTTCATTTATTTTGATTGGTAATCATTCTAGGATTGATCAGATAACATACAATCTTTACAATCATACAATCTTTACAACCATTTTTTGTTATTTATTTTATAGCAGTTCAGCTCCTAAAAGGAAAAAGAAAAAAGGTTCAACAGTGAGTTAATTTGAAAATCAGTTTGTGTCAACTACATATAAAAAAGCTTTCAATTAAGTTTAATGATCATTTTTATACATAGTTGACACAAATTTATTCGAATGTAAATTCTAATACCAAGACATCATGAATTTTTTAACTAGTGAGCAAAGTTTTTTACCATAATGATTACTAATATTATCACTGTTTGGCATTGTTTTTGATGTTATAATTGATTCATTATTAACAGGCTCCACTTTCACCTTCACGAGAAGAACAACGTGCAAAACAAACAGCAACAATCATAGTCAGTAAAAGTAAGTTGTTTTTTTGCTATGATATTTTTTCTATTACGATTATTATTCTAAGACGTTTCTGAACTTAATGAATAGACTAAAGTGGCTAACAGGTTGTTAGATTTGACCCAATTCAAAACTTCTTGGAATAAAAACTTTTGTTCCAAACATTTTCAACGTGATATCGTAATACATAAGACAAAGAATCTCATTCCCAAAAGATTTGAATTGGGTTAAAATGTACATAGCAATGTGTTAGCTTAGCTTACTCCGCAAGCATCTCCACTCTTGCCGGGACCAATTCCCCCTCCATCAATTGACAAAGGGATCCCATGAGAGAGAAAGGAAAAGGGTTGCCTGCAGAGAGGCTAGTATTTGATTTTGCTGATTTCTTTGCATTTTGCTGAGTGACTTTTTTGACATTTCTCAGACTGTGGCAGCATCAGTACCAGCATTCCTGAGGATTTTGTTGTGTCTGTTGATACATGGCACATCCTCAACACTCATGTTGACTATAAAAATGGTAACACTTCTATATTTATTAGTAATTCATGTGGTTGGAGATATTTATTTAATAAAACAAGCATAAAAAAAAACAAATACCAACAAACAAAGAAATAAACAAACAAACAAACATACAAAAAAACTATTACAAACTAATAAACTAATAAACAAAGAAACAAAGAAACAAATAGACAGTCAAACATACTATAACAAACAAAGAAACAAAGAAAAACAAACATACAACAACAACAATAACAAACAACAATAAATTAAAACAATTTTAACCCAAACACTTGACATATACAAGAACTTGTTAGAGGTACACAAATTTATTATCTGATTGATGTTTTTTTGTTAGATTTTACTCGGGTATTGACAGAATGGCACACTGACCAGTGGATATGGATGGAAACGTTTAAAGTAGACAGAATGGTTTACAAGGTAGGTCAAATGGATCTCATTGTTATCTTTTGTATATGCCCTTATGATTTTGCCCTCTGATCTTTCTCTTAGAAAGAGTTTGATTGTAAGAGCTTCAATTTTATCCTTTATTGAAGCTCAGCAGAGGCTGGGTGAATGGTTTCTTAATGGGAGATTTGTATTATCTTATTACAGGCCAAGTATAAAAAAGTGGTTGATTTTCTCAAAGAACAGAAAACGTTTCTACAGGCAGATCCCAGCCCAGCAAATCAAGAGGTACAGATTATTGTTTATATATATTTTTCATTTATATCTATTTATAAATCTTTTTCCTGAGATCATTATGAACACCAAATTACTAAAACATTTCGTGTTAAGTTGACAAAAATAGCTCTCTTACTGTAGTGGGTTTAAGTGTTTACAGCAAGATGCTCAAGACTGTGACCACTGATAATGTATTCACTTTTGTAGCGCCATCCTCCAATTAACATTTAGATCAGACAAAAGGTAAGACAATCCTGTAATGCTGATTGGATAACAGCATAGACGAAAGTATGCGAATACATTTGCGGTGGTCACACTTTTGGGTTCCTTGCTGTAAGTGTAAAGAAAATTATTAAGTTAGTAATGTTCCTTTTCTGGAATTTGCTTCATTTAACAACTTAATGTGTTCCTGTTATGAGTGTAGCTATTCTGATCTAATAGACCTATAAAATGTTCAATGTTATGCTATTTATATTTCAGATTTGTGGCAGGTGGAGCTTTCAGCTTTCTTGTTGCTATTTTTACTTGTCAGAATATAAGGTCAGCTACCATCATCATCATTGTTATTATCATCATCGGTATCATCATCATCATCATCATTGTTATTACCTCCATCATTTTGATCATCATTAATCATAATCTGTTTAATGATATTCTGATTCTGGCACACTGTTCAGCTAACTATGTAGATAGATTTTCTTTGGCTCGATAATTTCTCAACAAAAATATTTTGGCGAGAATCTCAAGCTAAAAGAATGTCAAGTCTGCAAAGTAGGCGCTATTCAAAGTTTTATCTGAACCAGGAATTTTGAAGGGGTGCATCCCCCTATCCAAATTCTTGGAGGATCCCGCCCCCTCCCCTAACTTCCACTGTCCCTGGATTATATCAAAATAATGTAGTTGTTCATTTTTTTGTTAAATGATTCTAGAATGCTTGTACAGAAGCCTTGGATGCTCTGTTAATGTTTAGTAATCTGAACACAAGTGAAGCCAAGACAATCAAAAGAACGGTATCTACAATACACAGTTCTACAAGCAGGGATATCAGTCCACTGAGTCAACTTAATGCACAAGGTACATAGGAATATAACAGCATATCATATAGTATTATTGTTGTTCTTGTTAATTTTGTTTTTGTTGTTGTTGAAACTGTTATTTGTTATTATTGTTATTTTAATCATGTTATTATTGTTATTTTCTAATTATGTACCTATAGGGATAAAAACCACGTTTGCTGTTATTGTTGTTGTTATTGTTATTGTTGTTATTTTTAATTTAATGTTGTTATTGTTAATTTGTTGTTGTTATTATTGTTGTTATTGTTGTTGTTATTGTTGTTGTTATTGATGTTGTTATTGTTGTTATTGTTAATTTGTTGTTGTTATTGATGTTCTTGTTGTTATTGTTAATTTGTTGTTGTTATTATTGTTTTTATTGTTGTTATTGTTGTTGTTATTGATGTTGTTATTGATGTTATTGATGTTATTATTATTGTTGTTATTATTGTTGTTATAATTATTGTTGTTATTGTTGTTGTTGTTTCATTTTGCTGTTGTTATTATTAATCATCGTCATCATCATCACTGCCACCATCACCACCTCCATCATCATCATGATATATCATCACCATCTTCATTAACATCATAACTACTCAAGCTGTCAAAAGTAACATTCATCATCATCACTATCATTATTGATGTCCTGTTCTTCTATCATCACTCTTTTTTTCGGTGCATGTTAATATTTCGCGGAATCTGTTTACAGGTCGTTTTTTACAGCTCATTCCCTGCACAGAAATGGAGGCATTGTCATTCTGTGTTCGTCTTCTTATCACATGTTTTAAAGTAAGTGCTGCAAATGTAGAAATGGAAAAAAAAAGATTAAATAATTAACGGATAACGACCGAATAAATGATGATTTAATTAAATGAATTCATGATTAATGAATGGATTTATTTAGTCTTCCCGATAAGTGGTACTGTGTAACGCTAGAAGATTTAGAGACTTTTTAGATATTGATTGATTGATTAAATGAACGAATGGATGGATAAAGAGGAATAATAAGTCTGCAGAAGGTAGAAGGTACAGTATGAAGACAACACAACAAAAAATTGTTGTTACTTTAATTATAATTATATATTGCAGGAAATATTTCGACTTTATTCAAAAATCATATTCTAAGTACCAAGAAATTGTTTTTGGGAGCTGACTTCGTACTTTACTTTCTTTCGCCGGTAAATGGTTTAAGTGGCTAGATTGATGGAAAAATGAAAAAAGAATGAAAGAATATTTTGGATAAATAATCACAACCATTTTGCTCTTTCGCCGTTTTTCAGCAAAAGATTTCGCACGAAGGGCGCTCGGGAGATTTTGTCGGTCACATGATTGTATTACTGCAGTGTGATTGGCCGAAAGAACAGCGAACGTTTTACGAACTTCTGGACAGGATTCGATCCCATGGTGGTCTGACTTATCGCAAGTTCTTTGATTATATCGTCAGTATCCTTAATGATAATTACACATTCATACTTGATCGTATGCACATTTCTTTCAGATGTGAAAAGGTCATCTTTTCCTTTCTTTCTTCCTTCCTTCTTTACCCCCTCCCCTTATTCCTTCCATCCTTCACCAATTCATTAATTTCTTAGTTCATTCATCCATTCATTTAATTCTTTCATTAGTTCATTCGTTCATTAGTTCATACGTTCGTTCGTTCGTTCATCAATCTATCCATCCATCCATCCATTATATCACTCATTCGTATCATTCATCCATCAATCGATCCGTTCCTTCAATCATCCACCCCCCACCCATCCATCCACTCTCACCATTCATCTATCCAATCAATCATCCATCCATCAATCTATACAGCTGTTCATTCATTTATTCATCCATCAATTCATTAATTCATCAATCTATCGATCCATTGCTTCAATTATCCATCCACCCACCCACCCATCCACTCTATCCATCCATCCATTCATTCATCAATCTATACAGCCATTCATTCATTCATTCATACATTTATTCAACCGTCCATCCATCCATCTATTCAATCATCCATCCATCCATCCATCCATCCATTTATCCATCTAGTATTGATATTCTCCTTAGCCTATATCTCAGACATTGATATTTTGGAGGAATTTTCGTACATGAACAGCGAAGGGGTTTTAAAACTAGAATTACTTCCAAAGTCAACGGCATCAACACGGTACAGTAAAAGATTTGGCTTAAAAAATAATTGAGAAAGTAAAACGTGCAACGATTGGACTATTTTTCGGTGAAAACAGCCAATCATAGTGCGTATACTATTTTAGACTATATCATAAACGTTTAGACAAAGGGCTAAAGCTCGAAACGTCAGTAAAGTTAAGTCAACATTTTTTACGGTGTATAATTTCATTCTATTACCTATAGTTTATATCAAACACCGACGTAGCCTATACTAGTTTACTCGCTAGTTTCATTCTATTACCTATCGTTTATATGAAACACCGACGCAGCCTATACTAGTTTACTCGCTAGTTTACATTTATAAATGTACAACTGGTTATAGACAATTGCGCGTGCGTGTTTGTTCAAGAACAATTTTTTTCGATATTCATCTAAAATATATGATCTGATTGTTGTGTTACATGTTGTGTTACAGGACACGTACCGTGACGCGTGGTGTTAACAAAGGAGCGAAGGAAGATTTCAGATCTGCCATGGAGAAACAAGTGTCACGTTGTGAAGAGAACATCGATGCCTTACTGAGAGCCTTCTTAGAGGAAGAAAAAGATTCTATTACTAATATTTTATAATAGAACCTAATTGTAACATAGATTTGTAAAATATTCGACCATAAACAGCTTTGTGTATTTATTCTAGAGTCGTTTGTATAGTGGGACATACAACATTTACCCCAGCCCAATATAACCCCCCCCCCCCCCCAAATAAACACCCGAGGAGGTGGGCTTGGACTCAAATACCTAAAACGGCGGGAATGGTCGTCGAAAATAATAAAAGGATATATATTTATATTTCGTAATATAAAAGGTGTCAATAATATATGACCCCTGTCCAAATGGGTGTGTCAAGAAATGGTACGTGCATTTCACAAATGTATTAATAATCTTTACCCCAAAACGAGCACCGTTTATTTGTCATTCTGGTTGTCATGAGTCATCTCGTGAACGATATATTTGGCGCCTCGAACACCCCCAAAAGGTACCAGTTTTGGCTGTAGTCAGGCCTGGGCTCTAGTAGTAGTTTAGGCCGACTCTGGGTCCTAAAATCGCCGTAATTCTAGGCGATATTAGCAAAAAGCTCCTAAAATCTAAGGCGATTTTGAGCGATCAGTTGGGCGATCTTATGACCCAGAGTGTCGACACAAGTCGCCTACTATGAAGTGCATGGCTGATTACAACACTGGAAAGTACGGAAAGCCTCCCCGACCTTTTTGGACCCGACCCCCCTTTATTTCCTTGACATACATCACCACGTCCTAAGCCATGCACTCGTACACCTTATTACTGTATGTGTATTGTATCAGTGATATCCATTTTATTTCATTCTATTCCCTTGCGACCGGCTTTCAGTGTCGTGTGCCTTTTTATTGGAGGCACTCGCAGTTCTTTGACCAACTCAGTACTTGCTTCAGATATACATGCAAAATAACCTAAAATAACATGTCTGTGCTGAGGGCATTAAGGATGTCTAGCAGATTTCTTGCCGCGACCGTGATGTTCAGTAGAATGGAGTTGAAAAGCCTTGCCGTGCCTTGACCGCGTTCGTGCCGTGAGCTTAGCTTCATACGAAATCTGCTCTATCACTTGTCCAGAAGAAGAACTTTCTCTTGGAAATGAAGTAATATGTAACCTGATGAAAACAAATTAACTTACAGTGATTAGAACTGGAATAACGAGTCTTAATGAAGGATGCGAAATTCAAAATGGCGGCCAAAATTCAGCAAAAGAACTTCCAAAATCGCAAATTTTTAGTTATAGACGATTTAGCTCGCTTCCTAATTTATAGAAGAGAAGCTATATTCACAAGAAGAGATTTGTTTGGGGTTTGCCTTTACAACTGTATTGGACCAAAATGGCCAATGTTTCAGCATGTCTACAACAACTCAAACTATAATACCAATTAATGCTACGGTTTTGATTTTTGAAAAAGTCGTCGTCGTGAGGACTGACGCACAGTTTTTTTGACAATGATATTTTTTTGAAAGTCTTTGACTTGTGCATTGTGAGCAGCCTGTGACAAATCATCCTCGGGAACCCAGGAGTAATCTTCTGTCGCTCGTTTCTCGCTCTCAAGTTTTTATTCTGGGAGCGAGAAACGAGCGACAGAAGATTACCCCTGGGTTCCCGAGGATGGTGACAAATCAGTTACTCCTCATTAATTATGACTTGCATATTATATCCTTCGCATAGATTTTGTTTGCAATTTTCCAAGCGAAATAAAAGCACAAGATAGCCGTTAGTTATTATCAAAAATAGACTTCATAATGCATAAAACGTACATTACATAACATCATGTTAAGTCAGGGTTCTTCGCAAACTGTCGCTCCACACATCTTTGCCTATAATGTTGACCGTCATTTTTCATCGGGTCTCTCTCTATAAAGACTCGCTCCACTCATTAAACGTCTTCAGTTGATATTCTGAATATAACAATTGTCGCCTCCCACCGGAGCTTCACTCCGCATACAGTACCATTACACTCAGTATTTACAACTATCACTCCTCATTCAAGTGCATGGCTTTTTCAAGGAGTTGGCTCTACAGTCCGTTCCGCCTCAAACTGCCACCTCCTCGCTCGTACGTTACTCTACTAACAATGCTCGTTATGACTAACATACCAAGTACTATTGGTAAAGAATTGACATCACCGAGATACCGGAGAAAAACCATTATGTCAAAGAGGACTTCTGTGATTGTGCTTGGAGTGAGAAATTGCGTGGAAGAACAAGGTGATGTTCTCTAACAGCCCTAGCGTTAGGTCGTGAGGTACTGGGCCGACCCTTTCGTGATTTCGCCGGAATGGAGATTCCCTGGGCTATTCTAGACATCAACACTCCTACAGAGTTGACATACCACAGTGTTCCTGTTTTAAAACCTGGAAAAACCTGGAAAAACCTGGAAAAAACCATGTCAGGCGCTTGAAATTAAAAGACCAGCTGCGTGTTCTCTCATGACCGAATCGTCACAACTATCGCGAAAAGGGCTATTATTTGTCGCCATGCGGCAGGCATTTTAAATTAGAATTGTAGAGTTTGAACTGTGAAGTATTAAGAAGACTTTCCAATGCTGCGTTTGTATGAGTTTTACGACGAAAACAAGTTTTATTCTGTCGAAGTTATTTTAATAACTCCTTTTGTTGTACTTTTGATTTGCTAATTTACCGCATACGACGTCACAATACCTTTCCAACACAAAACCCTAGACGTCCTAGACTCTAGTTGACATTCCTCTTTCAATGTTCTCTAAATATTCTCTTCACAATACTTATAAGTAATGCTAAAAGCAATGGATGAAATGCGTGAGCCACGAAGATCTACTTTGCGTCGGTTGAAAACGAATCTATGAACTGACACTGGCTGAGCAGTGAGGAGTTGAGCTGACTTAGTTACGAGCGGTGCGCATACGGGGAAAAACCCGCAGGATGGAATGAACATATACTTTACTCGATCACATTTAAAAAAAAATGTGAAATTTCCGAAGTAATAGTCTCATTAGTTCTCGAAGGTTAAGAAAGAGAGTTGGATTGCTTTCCGTCTGACAGAGTTTGAGCAGCAAAATTTCTCATGTTTGAAAGCAAATATCCAGAGCAACTGATCTATCTTATTTGTTTTGGACTTTCAAGGCTCAAAAAGTGATATCATAAGTTCAATGTAAACTTCAACAGGTAGATAAAAGAGCGATATCATTCTTTTTAGACAAGAAATTATGAAGAGAGATTTTCGCCATATTATTTAAGGTACTTCACAACAATTATTCGAAAAAAATGGCGTCCTTTTAGCTGAATCAGAAAAAAGATATTTTAATATCCGAAAATGTGTCTAATTCCTTCATTCAGAACAATAAGAAAATAAAGCCAAAGAAAGTATTAATTGTGTGTTTTTTATTTGTTGGACCTCGTTTCTCCCAGAAGACTTTGGGATCCTGCATTCGTTCCGATATGTAAATTTTATATGTTACTTACATAGAAAGTGTTTGCTGATTGGTTCATGAAAAAAAAGTTTTAGACTAATACATTCAAAGTTTGATTGAAATTTATAATCCTTTGGTTTGTATTTTAGGTTTTAGGTTATATTTTGAATTTTTGTTTACATAAAAATAAAGCTTTCAAAATAAATTTAGGATGGAACTTTTATAAACCCCATAATAAGTCCAACCAATCATGACGAATGTTCTAACAATGTTATGTGGTGACTAGTACCCATGCGCTCACGGTAAGGTACCACAACTCTGGAAAAAGACACACAAGATGGCGCGATTTCGGGTACTAGGGGGTAGGAAGGTCGGGAGGCCGCCAAAAAAGCACAAAAAAGCCCTCCAAAGGAAGTCTAATTTTGATGCCCATCAAAAGAAAGAGTCAAACATTAAGCAGATCAAGCCTCAAATGATTTCGATTCGCCGATACAGAGAGATCTTCGGCTATTCTGACGAAGAGGTGATTCACTGTTTTACGCGCCGTTTTTAGGTGAACTTCTTTATCGGCATGCTGACAATTAATACCTAACGGTGTGTTCTTTCTTATTTTATACAGGATGAAGACTTTTATGGATTTCGTTCAGAGGATTTGGGACTGGTTGCATACAAGAAACTTTCGTCTCCAACACGTATTTCAACACGAACTTTTTTCGGTAATAAAGAACAACATGGCGTCATGTCATTATCATCAAATTCACCACGACATTCACCCGAAAAATCCTTCTCTGAAGCTTGCTCTTCCAGTGAGAGTTACTCTAGGGAAAGGAGAATAAATAGTGGTTCTAGAGGTGAAAATATCTATGCCAAACAGTACCGTAAGCGAGAGAGCTACGAGAGGAAACAATCTCCCATCAAACAGCCTGTAATGCAACTTACAGAAGCATCACCGAAGCTGAAATCAACATCACAAGTTAAGTTTAATTTTGCTCCTCGGGGAGTACCACAAACTACTGAAATCAACAGAACTCAGGATGTAATTACTGCTAGTAATAAACCTGTTTTACCAACAACAAAACGCAAGCCACAGACGGTAGCCCAAATGTTGTTAGCCAAAGCTAAAGGAGGAAAATCACTCAAACTACGAAAACAACAACAGATCATTACGATCAAACAATCGGTGGCAACACAGCCTATTAAAGAACCTGAAATCGTCACTAATGATAGCTCTCAAGTCCGATCGAGGTCTGGTCGAGTTGTTAAAGCAAAGAAGCGGGACTATGATGACTTGATTACATCTCCACGATGCGAGTCCAAGAAAAGTTCTGAACAGAGTAACAATTCTTCAGGGAAACGAACTCTAGATGGTGCTGAATTTCCAGTAGCAAAGATCCAACGTGTTAATGAGAGTGTTGGTGATGATATTGCTGCGAAAACACAAGGTGAACAATTGATACAGCAATCTACTCACACGACCATTATTGTTATCCTTTTCTTTGCAAATGCAAATATGTCAATATAATAATCTTTCAGCTCATATTATGCTCAAACTCAATGATTAAATACTTGAATGTGAAATCAGGATATTATTCAAGTACAGGTTAAAATGCAATCATGATATTTCCTCATGCTTGTGCATTGACCAGTATCATAATGTTGTTATTGTTCACGTTCACATGGTTGAGGGGGGAGGGGAGGGATGTTTCCATTGCAGACACTGTCCTAGATTGTATAATTTTTTTTCTATCAATTTTTGGTACATACGTACGTACATATTTATCAATTATTGCTAATATGCTGTCTTATTTTTTTTTTTTTTTAGAATATCAGCAAGTCAACATCCAGGTACAAATTTGCAGTCAGAGTGTCTTATATAGTAACCCAATATCACCATCATTACCATCATAATTATCATCTTCATTGCCAATAACCATTAGCACCATGATTTTCATCATTGGCATCACAAATATCATCATCATTGTTGCCTGCATTGCATGCAGAAATTCTTAGTAGAAGTCTGGATGATGATGATGAAGATTATAATATTAGATAGATAATATAATGAAATTTGTAACACCGTAAAAAATGTTGACTTAACTTTACTGACGTTTCGAGCTTTAGCCCTTCGTCGGTGTTACAAATTTCGTTGTATTACCTATCGTAACACCTGTTACCTATATCAAACACCGACGCAGCCTATACTAGTTTACTCGCTAGTTTCCCATCATGATATTAGTGTAATCAATGTTATCATCTGTGCTCAAATGTGAGAATGCTATCCTTTTATGCAAATGGATCATCATTATTTTGTAAATGTATCTTAACTGTTACTTGGTAACTGCATTTCTTATAGGACACTGACTTCACCAAGACAAAAGCTGTGGTACACCTTAAACCATTAAGTAATGAAATGATTTTAAAAAGAAAGTCAATGAATAAGGAAGTGGTTTTAAAAAGGAAGTCAATGAGACCAGTTAAAGTGAAAGACTATAAAACTTTTGACACTTCCGGAAGTGTTTCTCCTACAAAAGACAGCATTTCCTCAAAGTCTGAAAAAAAGAACAATGTCACTTTGAGCGCAAGAGGTAAAAAGAAGGTCAAGAATAAGAAGTCACTTGAATCTGAAGATGATGATAGTGATCACAAAAGCGAAACTAATTCAAGTAGTTCAATTAGTTCATCAAAGCCAGGTTTCAAGTCAAAGCGACTGCAGCAACTCCAAAATGAGAGTAAAAAACAAGAAACCCCAACAACTAGCACAGAGGAGAGTCAAACTAACAAAGGCGACGATGAAAGGAATGAGGAAGGTTCTGATGACGAAACCAATAGTAGAAGTATATCAAGCGAAGAGGAAAGTGATGCAGAAAGTGCAGGTGGTGACGAATGGAAGCCGTTAAAAAAGAAAAGTAAAGCTAGAGCAGGATCATCAAAAACAAAAGATTCTATATCATCTGATAATAAACCTGACACTTCTGATGATGAGGAGAGCAATAAACCTTTAGCTTTGATTAAACAAGAACTTAACGAAAGTCCACAGAAAGTTGTAACCAAAGTAATTAAAGTTATGAGAAAGGTTAAGATGAAGAATGGGGAGATCAGGAAGAAGCTGGTCAAGGTTATCAGGAAGGTCAAGTCTGTTAACAATAAGAAATGTCCAAAAGTTCCTGGAATGAGGAGAACAAGGTGCACAAAATGTGTTGGGTGTCTGGTTGCAGATGACTGTGGGGAATGTGTCTTTTGCATGTAAGTATTGATTGACTTTAGGATTAATTGATGCACTGACTGAATGATTGATTGATGGACTGATTAACTGATGGATTGGTTGGTTGTTGATTAATTGATGGACTAATAATTATTGATTGAGTGATTGTTTGAGTGTATGATTGATTGATTGATTGATAGACTGATTGATTGATTGACTGATTGATTGATAGACTGATTGATTGGTTGGCTGATTGATTGGTTGGCTGATTGATTGGTTGGCTGATTGATTGATAGACTGATTGGTTGAGTGACTGATTGATGGACTGATTGATTGGTTGACTAATAGATTCGTTGATTAATTGATTGATTGACTGATAAATTGTGGATTGGTTGATTGATTGTTTTGTTGACAAAAATGTTTGTTGATTGACTAATACATGTTGATTAGTTGTTTGGTTGGTTGATTTATTAGTTAAATGATGAATTGACTGATTGTCAGATATTGTTGTTGATTGATTGATTTATATATTGTTTAATTTATAGATTATATTGATTGATTGGCCAGATGAATGATAATGATTATAATAATTGATGATTAATTGATAATATCTGGTTTTAGGGATAAGCCCAAGTTTGGTGGAACAGGAACCATGAAGCAGGCATGCAGGTAAGTTGTTCATAGTATAAGTATAGTTTAATAAATGAGCAGGAGTGTTTTATCAGGATTTAAAACCATGAGGCGAAGCTATATTTTGTGTTTTTGTAAAAATAAATCTAGGATTTATGAAAGTTTATTAGAGAAAATTAAGGTTAAAGTTTATGTAAATTACGGTGAATCTATATCTTCAGTTAAAACACTTGTCACAGTTACGATTTCTTTTGATTTCTTCTTCTGAGTTTTTGAATGTATATTATAATTGTAAACATCTTGCTAGCCTAGATAGATATGTGCCCTGATATCCAACCATGTGAAACTCATCAAGCTATTCATGAAATGTTTTTATTGACTAATCTATTATTCTTACATATCAGTGTAAGAAGATGTGTCAACCCTCAGCTTCCAAGAGCTTTGAGAGACGAAAACGAAAAGGGTAAGAAAGTAGAAAATTGTTTTGGTTAATACTGCTGCCTTGAAAAGAAATACTAGTGCCCCTATATTGTCTTTTCTCAAACCTGGATTAGGTTTGTAATAGACAGTCATTCTATGTGTAATTTTTGTGTGTTGTTGCTTTTACACAGAATCTCCAACAAGCTCTAAACAAAAAGAGAGAAAGACTGAAAAACCATCCAAAAAGCCTCAAAAGCCAGCAGTTAAGTCTAAGAAAGCTACCAAAGTTGTGCAGGCAAAACCAAAGACAGCTCCACCAAAGAAGAAGAAAGAACTACAATTGAAAGCCAAACATGGCAAGAAACAAAAACCAACTGTAAAAGAGAGTGAGACTTCAGATACTCCTCCAATGGTGGAAAAATCAATTTTCCCCATTAGGCAAAAGCAGCAACGTCCGGTGGAGTTGAGTAATTTGGTGAAACTATCATGGAGTGTAAGTACAGACGTTATTAAGATTTTGTAGAATATAATATCCTAATAAAATAATTACTTAATAATTACTATTTACAGAAAACAGCAGATATATATTCTTAGTGATTGAGGATTTTGTAGGACTTTGGAGATGGTTGATTAATTGTGTAGCATCAAGTTTTCAAGCTCCCTTAAGCGGACACTCGAAATAGAAATATAGAATAAAGTTAATTCAACAACGAAATATGTTTAAGTTTTCACATAATGCCTCACAGTAGTTCTAAGGCTGAAAACAATATGAATTTTCTTATTGATGCAAAAAGATGTTATGGTTTCCATTGAGTAAGATTTCCTATCTCATGTTAGACTTGTGTTACACCAGACCATACAGTAATTATATAACAGAACAGTTGTTAAAATATTGATTATTTGAATAAATCGCTTTTAATCATTGAGCCAGACTATTCCTTGTCTTTAATTGCTATTATTGATCTTTAGAAATGCTTTTGTAAGCGCAAAACGAGACTTTTTTTACATTATTTACCCATTTTAAGAACCCTTCCTATTAGGCGGACAGCTCTACTTACGGACACTTTTTTCTATTCCCAAGGGTGTCCGCTTAATGGAGCTTCAACTGTATTACAATGTTTATTGTTGTTGTATTTATATCTTTCCAGGACAATACTTCTGAGGAGACAATCTGGAAAGAAGGTTTTGGTGTATGCTTTACGTCTGGTATCCCAGATGCTGTCCAGGAAGTATGTTTCCTGTGTGGCAGTACAGGAAAAGAGAAGGTAAACACACATTAGCCAAGAAATTGGACACTTTTTTACTTCTTTCCCCGTGTTTGTTTGTTTGTCTCCTTGTCTCTGTTTGTTTGGTTATTTGTTAGAGTTTTTGCTTGTTTGTCTCTTTGTTTTTTTTTTGTTATTTGTTTGTGTTTTTGCTTGTTTGTCTCTTTGCTTGTTTGGTCATTTGTTTATGTTTTTGCTTGTTTGGTTATTTGTTTGTTTCTCTTTCTTTTTGCTTGTTTGTCTCTTTGTTTGTTGTTTTCTCTTTGAATGTTTTATTTCTTGTTTAAGCTTGCCTCCTTGATTATTGTTTCTTTTTATCTCTTTCGTCTCTTTGTGGGTTAATTTTGTTTAAATACTTATTATATATTGTTTGTTTTCATTTTCAAACATGCTCTTGCCCTTGTTTTTTTTTTTTTTTTTGCTTTGGCTCTTGTTTTGCTATTGTTCTTGAATGTTCTTGTTTGAGTTGAGTTTGAGTATAGTGAATGACGGTCAAGTGATCTTCAAATTTTCTAAAATCTGCCATGTTACGTATAGTTCAATAAACGAGCAGGAGTGTTTTATTAGGATATAAAACCATGAGGTGAAGCCAAGTGGTTTTAGACCTGATAAAACTCGATCTGCGAGTTTATGAAACGGCTTCAAAAACTCCAACCTATATTTTGAGTTTTTGTAAAAAAATCAAGGATTTATGAAAGTTTATTAGAGAAAATTCAGGTTAAAGTTTATTAGGGTGAATCTTTATCTTCAGTTAAAACACTTGTCACAGTTACGATTTCTTTTGTTAATTTCTCATGAATTATTAATGAGTTTTTGAAAGAATGATTTCATTTAACCAATCTTTTTATGTATAGATGTATTACTGTAAAGTCTGCTCAGAGCCATTTCATGGTTTCTGCCTGGATGAAGAGCCAATTGACAAGGCTACATGGTGCTGTGATAACTGCAGTACTTGTGTGGTGTGTGGACTACAGGATAAGGTATGTTTGCATATAGCTATTTTAAAAAAACGTAGAATACTGAATAGTGCATTGCAAGACCAAAATGCATTTTGGGTCAAGTAATATAGTTTAATAGGTAATATAATGAAATTTGTAACACCGTAAAAAATTTTGACTTAACTTTACTGACGTTTCGAGCTTTAGCCCTTCGTCAGAGTACAATACAATACAATACAATATAGTTTATTTTTACCTTGCATGAAATATTTACAACGTTTTTATAATAATATATAAAATTGAAAAAGTATAGTTTTAGGTATTGATCCTAACCAATAACTAAAGAGTTAATAAGGTGTTAGGACCATTATCTGTTGATAGTTTATTATTGTAGATAGAAGAAAGTGACTTTATAATAAATGAATTAAGTTATATTATAAGCACACAAAAGAAAAAATAAATAAAAAAAAGACGCATACATATACAGGCACACGCACACAAATACAAACTACAAAGTTATGGCAAAAAATCAAAAACAGGTTTTAGATAATTTCTAGTAGAAGAGTCATTAGTAAGTATACAATAATTATTCTTTAACACGAGCTTTAAATTTTTTGAAAGAAGAATTTCTTACATTTTCCTCAAGAGAGTTCCAGATTTTACTGCCTTCAAATTTAATGTTGAATTTGCCATAATTTGTTTTTGCTTTTGGTAAGTATAGATTTTGTTTTGATGCTGATCTTGTTTGATAGCTATGCACCTTAGTAACATGAGTAAAAAAATTATGAAAATTACATGGTAAGTCATTACTTTTGAATTTGAACATGAATATTGAAGTGCAATAGTCTACAAGATCTGGTAGTTTGAGAATATTTAAGTTTTTAAAAATAGGACTTGTATGAGCATCAAAAGATGAAAAGTTGATTAGTCGCAAAGCCTTCTTTTGCAATACAATTATTGGCTGTAAAGTTGTTTGATAAGTATGACCCCAAGCCAAAATTCCGTAAATCAGAAATGGGTAAATAAGTGCATAGTAAAGATATACAAGAACAGGAGTGTTGATATAGTATCGTAATTTCGATAGTATTCCTATATTCTTATTGATTTTTTTGGATAAGTAAGAGTAAAAGGGTAAAGCTTGAAACGGCTGTAAAGTTAAGTCAACAATTTTTACGGTGTTATAGATTTCATTATATTACCTATCGTTTATATCAAACACTGACCATTAATATAGATCAAAGTAAACTAAGTGATAATTATTTATTTTAGTTTTAGTGCATTCCATTCAAAACAATATATGAGCTAGTTCTGGGGAGTAAAATCACTGTACATGTATTATACACCTATATCAAAAATCGTTGTCGCAGCCGAAGCTATAGTCCACACTCTGAAGCTGGCAGAGGTTGTCGGTAAACTGAACTGAATGTGTGATTTATTACGCGCTTTTTTAAGAAATATTTGTTCCATCATCTATCCCTTCAAAACTTGTTATGTTCATATACCACAAACGCTTACAACCAAAATTTGCTATGAATACGAATCAATCACAAGAGTAGAAATACCAACATCCTTAGCAGGCTTCAGAGTGTGGACTGTAGCTTTGATTGCGACAACGATTTGTGAAATAGGTGTATATTATGAATCAATAAGACCCACAATGCCCTTTGGTCTTGGAATGTACTATTCAGTATTCAACATTTTTTGAAATAGCTGTATATAATATAATATATATATAAGAAAATAACAGTACAAAAAACAAGTAGATAAATACAAATACTAGATGATGTAATATGGCAAGGAGGCCTCTGGAAACAAATAGGCTTATGTGAAAGAGGTCTCAAAATAATTGTTAGTTGTTATTTTTGCTAATTCTCCTATATATTCAAGTAAATTTATTAATATTTCTTACTATGTAAACAGCTTCTGATGTGTGACGTTTTGTCCTATATATTCAAGTAAATGTATTGGTATTTCTTACTATGTAAACAGCTTCTGATGTGTGACATTTGTCAGCGTGGTTACCATGTGGAGTGTCTTGGACCTAACTACCCTACAGAACCTGAAGGAGATGACGATACTTGGGTGAGTTAGAAATAACGATTGCAAGGACGACAATGATGATGATGATGATTGCAATGATGAAGATGATGGTGGTACATTGTGATGATGATGGGCAAAACAATGATGATTGCAATGATGGTGATGATGATTGCAATGATGGTGATGATGATTGCAATGATGATGATGATGGTGGTACATTGTGATGATGATGGGCAAAACAATGATGATTGCAATGATGATAATTGAAGGGCCAAGAATGAAAAGGTCCTATGTGACTTTTTTAGCTATTTTTCAAATTTTGCACAAATCATCCAAAAATACTCCAAACAACTGAAGGATGAAAATTAAAACAATCTAAATCACTTTTCAGTTAATTTTAATTTCAAACCTTGCTCAAATGAAGTTTTTTCCCGAGTCCATGTTTTGGGTAACCATGGTAGCTGCTGCTGTTTTGTAAAATCCAGGGCTCAAGTGTCTTCAAATCGGTTCAAGGCATCGTTTGAAGACTGCACTTGCTCAAAGGTGGCTTGAATCGGAATTTTGTTAAGTTAAGAGTCATTTTTTGCCTTTAGTTACTACTGGAAGAGCATCATTAAGCTTCAAGGTAGCAAAGAACTCACTTTCTGAAAGAAGTCAGCGAGGCGTTTCACTTTGTTCAGCGAAAAACGTTTTGTTGTTGTTTGAACTGGTTTTGGCCGCCATTGCAACGAAACAAAGTGAAGCTTGGAGTTCGACTATAGGCAAATTCTCGAACCTGCCAGGGCATTTTAACGAAGTTGTGACCATAGAGAAACACAACAAGCGCAAAATTTTGGCAGAAATCCGAGGTGACTCGAGACTTAATATTAGTTTCTTATAGCACGATGCTATGAATGTCGCGCGGAAAGATGGCGGTGATCACCCATAGTCCTTTGCGGTCTTAAATTACGAAGCGCACATGCTTATTTTGATGGTTCTAATCCAATTACCGTAGTTCTGTTCGGGAATTGAAATAAAGAGTAAAAATTTGCTTGAGTCATGGCACAACGATTGAATTTTGTTGTAAAAAAAGACTTTCTAGCTGATGAAAATTAATTTCGATAAAAATCCAAGGTCAAAAAGTGTGATTTTACTATAAAACAACGGTCATTTCTGACTTGTTTGCTAAACTTTAAATAACTTTTTTTTCGCTTTTTTTTTTTTTTCGTGCTCAATCGAATCGCTGGTTTCTTGTGACTGATTTGATGGAAGATATTAATATCTTTTATTATTATTTTGAACAAAAAAGCGAAGTGTTTATTCGTTTGTTGACGCTAATCGAAGTTCACGGACGAATGATAGGTTGTTAAGCAAAACCATAACGTAACTATGGGCCAATTTTCTTCTTTTTTGACAAAAATCGTGGAAAGTAGATAGCAAACCTTAATATTTCAACTAAAACAAGTTGTTTGGTGTATTTTGGGATGATTTGGGCAAGGTTTAAAAATTAGCTTAAAAAGTCACTTAGGACCTTTTCATTCTTGGCCCTTCAATTGTGATGATAATGATGATGATTGTGATGGCAAGGATGATAGTGGTGATGATAATGATTGTAATGGCAAGACTGATAGTGGTGATGATTATGATGATGGTGGTGATGTAGATGATAATCAAAAATGATCAGGATAGTGATGGTGATAATGTGTAGTTCCAGAAATAATTCAATATCCCCCAATGGAGGGAATTTTTATTGACCCTCTCACTCCCAGATATGGTGAACCCCCAATCCCCCCAGAATTTTCCAGGTTTTTTTTGTTTGGTGACCCCCCCCCCCCCCCCACCCCAACCACCCGTAATTTCTGTGGTAAAAAAATATTTGCTGAAATGTGCAATAGATATTAAAAATTCTTTGCAATTTAATTTATGTTAACAAAGCGTTTATTCAAATTTGGGTTCCCTGTGGTACATTTTGTTTGGTTGATGAGAGACTAAAGCTTATTATGTAATCCCATAAGACTAAATCCCATTATTTTGCAAATGCGTTTCTTCCATGAATATCTATTACACTAAAATCAGTAAAAAATTAATTGAAAGTATCTAAAAGTGAGCCATAAGTGAGTTTTCAAACTCACATCGATGTTTCCATTGTATACTATATTGTTTGACCTCCCCCCCCCCAACCCCCAGGAATTTCCTAGACCTCTTAACCCCCCACCCCTCCGGAATTTCCAATTCCCTCCGTAGGGGGGGGGGGGGGGGGGGGGGGGGGGGGGGGGAGGGGGGGAGGGATATTTTCTGGAACTACACAATGATAATGTTGATTATTAAAGCACTCTTTCCATACAAGTGTATTAAACCATCTATGTATTTATTAATAGATTTGTGGTCGCTGTGTCAAGTGCAAATCTTGTGGCAGTAGAAGTGCTGGAGAGGTAAGTGATAATTTGTTTGCTCTGAATATAGCAAGGTTAGATAACATGCTCCATTTTAGGATGGTTGAGTTATTTGTGCACTATGGATGTGATTTTATTCTTTCATTCTTTTATCTATTTATTTAATGGACTCATTCAATTTTTATTCATTCATTTTTCCATTTGTTTTTATTCATTTTTTATCATTTGTTCATTCATTCATGATTTTATATACACCTACTTGCACTACCGGTAAGGTTGTCATACAGAAATAGAACATTTGTCATAAAGAAAATAGAACATTTGTGATTTAGTGCGAAAGGAATTAATTAAAAGACAAAAGAGAGAGTTCAGCTTGAGTGATCTTCTTTTGTCTTTTAATTAATTCCTATCCTACTAAATCACAAATGTTTAGCTATTTTCTTTATAACAAATGTATATTTTTGTATGACAACCTTACTGCAAGTAGGTGTATTGGTTCATTAACTTTTTATTTAATCATTTATTTATCCATTCATGTGTTTATTTATTGGTTTGTTCATTCATCTACATGTATGTATATAGTTATAAAAAAAATTGTATTTATCTTTTTCAATTTTTTTTACTGTTCCGATTTTAATGTTCTCTTTATGATCTTTGATCTCATAATAAATATATTAAAACATTTGTACTTTGCTAATAGGGACCACAGGCAACATGGATGCATGAGTTTATACATTGTTACAGCTGTGGAACAAACTGGGAACTGGGCAACTACTGTCCTATATGTGAAAAGTGCTACTCTGACAATGACTTTGATTCCAAAATGGTTCAGTGTGTGCAATGTGATCACTGGATCCATGCCAACTGTCAGAATATCAATGTCGATCAGTATGAATGCCTGTCAGATCTTCCTGAAACCTTCCCTTTTGTTTGTAAACTATGCTGCACTGAAGATAACCCTAAATGGCTGCAAGAACTTAGTGAAGAAATGTTGGCAGGTTTTACAAAGGTAAGTATTAACATTAAAGTCTCAATTGGGAGTTGGCCAATTCCCAGGTTGAACATCTTGTTAAGATCATGTATAATCTGGTAAGATCATCCAAGGTCTTACTAAAACCTTGACAAGTAAATTTCCTTGAAGAGTCTTAGGAAGATATTAATTAAATCTTGGCAAAGACGTAAAAGTTCTTGCAAATTGAGGGTTACATGCCAAGATCTTGTAAAATCATGCCTGAATCTTGCCAGGATCTTGGTAAGATGTTCAACCTGGTAATAACAAAACCTCCACCCATTTGTGGGTGACTGTCTGAACACTTTCTTATTGACCAATTCCCAATTAGGGGTTTTAGTCTGACAGGATACATAGTGATGCAAATGGTGCTTATAAATATTGAACAAAGTTCCTTGATAAAGTAATATAGAGTATAGAGTGTTCGCTTTTATTTATATTTCTCAAACTCATTAAGAACATTCAGAATGACAACCCAATACGCCCCTTATTGTCAAGTCTACTTATTAGGACTGAGTGCCCATATGGCTTACTATCAGGGAATCTGTGGCACTGTATAAATATTAAAACAGAAAGATTTAAAAATTGTCTCAGTTAAATTTATCAGAAATGTGTAATGTTTAAGTCGAAAGATGGTGAAAAGTGTGATTAAACTTATTATTATAGTTATTATTATTATTATTGATAATTCATGATATTTTCAGCCAACCAGATCATCTCATTTGATAATTTGGGTAAATTTGGAAACCAAGTGAAGCACATGGATTTAATAAGTTATTTGAAACACATGTGTGTCGTGTTTCATCAGCATTCCAATCATTTGAAAACAATAATAGCACTTAGCATGTGGCCTTGTTCTTTCTCATGTTTGAAAACCCAAGAGACCAAATCGAAATATTGCATCTAATTTTAAAAACTATTGTTCTTGACTGGCTAGCCTAGAGTTCAAATTGAAACACAATGGAGTTTTCACATGTATGCAATTAAAGCAGTCCAAAACAAGTAAACATGAGCGACCCGTGTTGTATCACGATTGTATAACCAATACAACACGGATGCAAATATTGTAAACAGCTTAAAAAAGGTCTAGGTTAGCTCTTTCATATTTTTGTCAAAATTTTCAAGATTAAAATACATTTTGTAGCAAAATTACAAGTTAAACCTTTTGCAAATCAGGATATACAACACTAGTGTTGTATGAAGATTGACAACACTCGTCATGGTCATGGTTTCTTTTGAAAATGTCTCATTAATTATTCATGAGTTTTTTAAGTGCTATTAAAATATTTTGCAATATTTTGATTCAGTGTATGAAATACTCTGACACACTTGTGTTTCATCATTCACCATATTACATAATGTCTTAATATTTAAGACTTTTCTATTTTTCAGGTTTTAGATGGAGTATCAAACTGTGCTTCATATCAGCCATTGGTGAAGTTCTTTGAGCAAGTAAGGGTTACATCTTAGTTTTCATCTTGACGGACACAATTTGATAACTTTGGCTGATTGAACCATCTTTACATTAATCTATTAATCAATAATTACTGTGATTTCAATTTAACAATGAAAATTAAAGGAAGCAAAATACAAAGCATGAATCAAGTATGCACATACATCATTGTTACATTCTGAGTTATTTCATGTGCTAGAGTTGTTGTTAGCCAACCTTCTAAAGTGTTTAGTTTTTTTTTGTAGATACATGTTGATAATGGTCATCCAAAGGACATTGATGCCATCAGAGAAAGGGCAAATGACAACAAATACAAGTTCATTGTAAGTTTGCAGTAATAAGCGTTATGAATATTGCTTATTTTGGTAATGATAAATCAGTGAAATATCATTTGAATATGTTTTTGGAAGATTTTATGCTTCAATAATGAAGAGGAGGATAATAATAGTAATGATAATGATAGTCTGTGATAATAATCATTAAAATAATGATAAAAATGATGATAGTAATAATAACAATGATAATAATAATTGTAATGAGTATATAATGATAGTGATAATAGGAAATGTAATGAAAATTATACTTTACTGACGTTTCAAGCTTTAGCCCTTCGTCGGAGTATTATTTACATTATTTACTTTGACAAAGGGCTAAAACTCGAAACGTCAGTAAAGTTAAATCAACATTTTTTACGGTGTTACAAATTTCATTATATTATCTATCGTTTATATCAAACACAGACACAGCCTATACTAGTTTACTCACTAGTTTCCATTTAATGATAGTGTTGATAATGATGATGAAATATAACTAATTGAAGCATTCATTATTATTTGTTTCAATAACAGCGGGAGTTCTCTGAAGATGTTGTAGCTGTATTCAAAAGAGTTCTTAACAATGAAGAACTGACAGCAGATCCTGTACTTGTTAAGCACTATCAAATATTATCCAGTGTATTCCAGAGAGTAAGTACATGCCATGCCAATTTTTAAAAAACATTTGAGATTAATTATTTTCTTGTTAATAGACCTCTTTACCTCTGTATGCAAATTGCCCATTTCAGACCACGTGTCATTCCCTTGAGAATTGTTCTTTTTGATGAACGTGTTATATCATTTCCATGTGAAAAAAAACAATTCCCAAGGGTAGCATCACATGATCTGAAATGGGACAACAAACAAGGAAGGTAAAGAGGTCTATTGCTATAACCATTGTAATAAAAGCAATTCATCAACCATTTCATAATATATACTGTTATAAAACTCATTAATAATTCATTAAAGTTTCATAAGTACTATACAATATTCGCATCTGTTCTGTATGAGATGTAAAATGGCTTGTCTATATTCCATACAGATCAGACACTCATTTTGTTAAACTGTTGAATAAGGAATCATAAATTTTTGTAATAAGTAATATTCTTCAATGTGGAAGTAGTGTATATGACCATTGTAGCTCAGTGGTTAGTGCTCAGTATCTAACTATTGCTGTTTTCTTCACAGGAAATCTCTTCCATGTTTCCCTGGTACAATCCAGAATCATTAGGTGAAAAAACACCAGATAAAGCCAAAGAAATTGTCCCAATAACAGGCCTAATAAGACTCAAGTGAGTTAAACAATTTATTTCAATTTATTTGTTTTATTTCATTGGATAATTGTTTTCATTCATTAATATGTTTGACTAATCAAACAGTCTGTCATTCTTTCATTCTTCTATTCATTCATTTGTTCATTCATTCGCTCATTCATTCATTCATTTGTTCATTCATTCATTCAATCATTCAATCATTCATTCAATTCATTCGTTCAATCAATCAATCATTCATTCAATCATGTGTTTATTTATCACCACCATCACTCTCGTCATCATCATTATTATTATCACCATCCAATGTGATCTCGCTTTGAAGTGCGCAAAGAATTGTTTCTCAAAACAAACAGTTCCAAAATGGTGCCTTGAAACAGCAACATTTTTGGTTGCTTTTAGGCATTTGCATTTTGTTTTTATTCTTTTTTATTCCTAATAGAGCATCAGTAAACGTTTGGTTGTCCAAGTAACAATAATGTTTTTAATGTGAAATTATGTTAAGTATGTATTTATAGAGGGTTGACATGGAAAACAACTCTCTTGGATGATGACATCTTGGAACTGTTGGCGATGCCACAAAAATGCTTGTGTTTGGCTTATACTAACCAAAAGTGTGCGTGCTAAATCACCTGGTCATCACTACGGACCATAATATTATCACTCTCAACATAATCACTAATCACCATAATCATTATACCAAGATCGTAACCAGTCATTTTTCTCTTACAGTGGAGTGATTGGAAAACCTATAGTTGATTCTGGATGGGACCACTGCTACTCTGTACCTCCCCCTAAAGATATTGGCTCTGTACCTTCCACCAAGGAAACTGACTCTGTACGTCCCCCTAAGGATATTGGCTCTGTACCTTCCACTAAGGAAACTGACTCTGTACGTCCCCCTAAGGATATTGGTTCTGTACCTCCCACTAAGAAAACTGACTCTGTACCTCCCCCTAAGGATACTGACTCTCTACCGCCACCTAAGAATATAAACTCTCTTATTTCTAATAAGAATTCTGACACACTACCACCCCCAAAGAAAACAGACTCTGCATGTCCTGAAGACAAAAATGAAAAATCACCAGTGAAAATGGAAGTTGATAATCCAAGCAGTTTACTCGAAAACGGAACTGTGCCTGCTGAAAAAGTTGTAACAAAAGAGGATATTCCGTCAAAACAAGGTGGTGTTTCCATGGAAACACCCAAGGGAATGATGAATGGAGATGTCGAGATGAGCCAAACCTCAAGCCCCAAACCAGTAATTGTTAAATCCAACTTAACCAAATTTTCAAAAACTAAGAAAGGTAATAACTCAGTTTTTGAAGGGAAGATAACCAAGAAAACACCAGAATACACCGAGTCTAATAAAGAACTAGGCTTAGCAAAGGTCTTGGATACACGTAAATGTCAGCTATGTTGTTGCTATGGTGATGATAAGCCATCAATGGCAGGGCGGTTATTGTACTGTGGACTTGATGAGTGGGTTCATGTCAACTGTGGCTTGTGGTCTGCTGAGGTCTTTGAGGATGATGATAAACTACAAAATGTACAGGCAGCCATTACTAGAGGCAAACAAATGGTGAGTATCTTACTCTAACTTATAAAACCTATTAAAGAGGAAAAACAATACCAAATCATTAACAATGAGGAAGGTTAACTGTACATTCTTACTGTAGATATTTTGTAAAGTGCTATGAGCCTTGTAATAGCGCTATATAAATGAGGCATACTATTATTATTATTTGATACAGAATTGTTTTAACTCTTTTTTGTCTTTGACAATTTTTAAGTAATTTACAATATTCTCATCTTTTCTGTTTGGGATTCTATGTGGCTTGTCTGTAAATTGCCATTGTAATTTCCATACAGAACAGCTACTCATATACTATCTATTACATAACTTAAAACATGAATGATTTATAAGAAATTGACAAAAGAACTGATAACCATGGCGAGTGTTGTTAATCTTCTTGTATACCCTGATTTGCATAAGTTGTGACTTGAAATTTCTCGGCACTGTGTTGATGATTTCTATTGTTTTGTTTTACAGCGATGTGAGCACTGTTTTGAAACTGGAGCAACAGTTGGATGCTGTGAGCCAAGATGTCCTATGAACTATCACTTTGTGTGTGCTAGGTGAGATGTTGTTATCAATATCATTGTTATAGTCATCATTATTGTCATCGTCATATTCGTATTCATCATCCTTATTATTACAGGGCTTGAAATAGCTGCCTGCCAATGGCTAAATGCCAGGCAAAATTTAAGGTTTGGCAGGTAAAAATAGTAATGAACTGCCAAATATTGCCGTCAAAATTGACTGGAAATCTTCTTCACTTCATATACACCTAATTCAAAAAAGGCTGACAGGGCGAACAGCGATTGGTGATTGGCGATTGCACGACCGAAAAGGAGCTTTGGGTGATACGAATTCCTTCTTTTTCGTTTCTAAATTAACCAAACAATGCCTCCGCCGTTCAGCGAAACCTTCGAGATACCCATCTAATGTCATTGCTGAACGTTGTTTGGGTAATTTAGAAAGGGATAAGAAGAATTTGGTATTACCCACAGTCCCCTTCAGTCGTGCAATCACCAATCGCCAATCGCCAATCGCCGTTCGCCCCGTCAACCTTTTTTGAATTAGGTATATATCTGGAAGTGGCATGCCAAATGTTTTTTCCTATTTCGAGCCCTGTATTATTAATCAACATCATTGTCATCATAATCATAATTATGGTTGTTGTCATTATGAGTAAGGTTAATTTTTTCATCATCATCGTCATCATCATAATCATTATCACTACCACCACCACCACCATAATCATTATGACTACCACCATCATCACAATGATTGTTTGTATTTTTATCATCATCATCATCTTCATAACTACAACCATCATCATTATCATCATTGTAATCATCTCATAGAATCGTTAAGTTATGAGAGAATTGTTAAGTTATGAATCATATATTATGTCTTTTTTCAGGAAAGCCAAAAGTGTTTTTCAAGATGATAAGAAGGTCTACTGCGACCAGCACTCAGTCAGATCAGATGAAGAGGTAAGTCATCATAATAATAATCATAACAGTCATAACTTCAAAACTATTGCCATTATAATGATGATAATAATCATCATAAAAAAATTATAAAACCATATAAAACAGCATACAATTTGGAACAACCCCCTATATAGCTTCCGAAAATAATCTCCCCCTCAATATTGCCAACCCCCTCATATACTAATAAACGAAAGCCCCCTAATAATAGTTGTTTATTCAAAGCTTATCATGGAAGGAGACCAGTTCCGTGTGGACAGACGTGTCTTTGTTGACTTGAGTAAAGTACGTACAATAAAGAAAGGTTTAAAAGGAGCAGAACCCAATACCATCCAGCTTGTGCAAGGTAGAATTATCTTGATTTATGCTGTGGTTGTTATCCTATTTTATGCCATTCCATTCTATTATTAATACTACACTCTCAGTGGTGTTATTATTATGCTGCTACTGACAATATTCTTATGTCTTTCCATTGTACTGTTCTCTTCTTGCTTATTCTATTTTACTTTATATTGTATTGTATTTCATTCAATTCAATTATATCACATTTTATTCTATCCCTTTCTATTTTATTATATTCTGTTCTGTCACATTGTATTTGATTCTATCCTATCCCATCCTATCCTATCCCATCCTATCCTATCCTATCCCATCCCATCCTATTTCATCTCATCATATCAAACCACATTTACGGTGTTCAAATTTACCTAAGATCTTAATATCGCCCTGGGACCCCCACAGTTGCCCTATACTACATTGTCTGGCTGCGTATCCAGCGTGGTTGGTCCTTGTGGTGTAGTGGTAATACGTCGGACTAGAAAGCCCAAACCGTGGGGTTCAATTCCCGCCAAGGGCATATTATATTTTTCTCATGTATCTGTATTTCACTTATACATGGAACGCATTTCAATTTATTACCGGTATATTAATAACATCTCATCTTATCCTATCTTTTAATCCTGCCTGTCCAGTCCTGTTTTATTTATTTTATTCCATTCCATTTTATATTATATTCTTCTATTTACGAAACTTTAAGATTAAAACTGCTTTACATTGCTATTTCACTGTTATGTTTAGGATCAATGAAGATTGAATCATTGGGAAAACTGTCTGAGTCATCAGATCACAGAGAAGGCATATTCCCTATTGGCTTTAAGTAAGTTGTAGATAAATGAATGAAAGAAAGTATGACAAACAAATCAGAGAAGGAATGAATGAATGAATAACAGAAAGAGTGAACAACAAAAAAAAGAACAAAGAATGTTAAGAAATGAAAAAGCGTGAAGCATTTGATATAATGAAGAGGAAATAAAATATTACATGAATGAAAAAACACAGATTGGATGATAATACAAAAATAGAATGAAGCAAACAAAAGAATGAAGAGATTAGCAAACTCTTTTATTTTGTGTGTATATAATAATGGGTTGTGTAACAAGACACTTATTACGTGAAAATGATG